>CM060962.1:248682667-248961590 GCA_030765045.1 Tenodera sinensis
TCGAATGCAAACGTTCACCAAAAAGACTTCATATTGGCGTATGGGTGAGCTTGAAGCTTTGCTTATGAATCAAACATCCCTCGACCTCCAATAAGGCAATCTAATGAAATATTTCAGTAAATACGTATACAAACGTGACGATGAAAATAACATCATTCTGGATGCAATAAGGATGAAAGCATTATTAGCTCCAGTTCAAGAACACGATGTCGCGAATAAACAATACATAGGCGAAAGGGCACCTATTCGCAATATAGACGGTATCCTATCCTTTAGAAAGAAAAGAGTAAAGGAAATTGGCGATCCTGTGGAAGATAGTGATTCAGTAACCAAAAAATACGTCAGACATTCATTGTAAAGAAACAGACTGAGCTTCAATCGTCTTTAGCCAGAGCACTGACAAGCATGGCTGAAAGTATGCAGGAGGCGATGACCAGAAGCATGGAAGCAATCAGCAAACGCCAGTCTGCAAAACAGAATCGTCTAACTGAAACGATGGATTACTTTAACTATATGAAAGGAGGAGTGTATATTTTAAACGGTATGATAGAGAGGTTGAGAGGTCGACTCATTACACTCCAAACAAAAGCATTCAAAGGATCTTCATTAAGATAGAGGTTAACGTCAGGATTCGAGTACTACAAATCTGCTGTAGCTGGAGTTATTACTTCATGCTCTATGATATCATCACCGCATCCCAGTACAATATCAGGAACTGTATTTGCAATAAATGGAGCGATAGTTGAAAATTATCCTGTAACAGTTTAGAGGGGGGATATGCTAAACTTCACGGCTCCCGCAGATTGGCCTAAAGATGGTCACAATTTAAATATAGAAATGCTGATATACTATAAATTATCATCTGTCATGTAAGCGAGTGCTCACTTCATTATGAATGCTGAAGGTATAAGTCTAAAACAATCCATCGTACGCCACAGTAAGGCGATAAGGGAAAAGTTACGTTGCCTGAAAGGTCTCAAGTTCGAGACCAAGCGTGTCATACCCGAAGTGCTACATCCCGTAACCGAAACTTTGAAAGCTATGATGAGGAAACGAGAGAAGGAAAATACTGATATCAAGAAGGAGGAGGAAGTGGGGGAGGTGGAGGAGGGGCCAGCATCAAACTATTTGCAGAAGCTTCGAACTGCAAGTTCAAGCGATATGGACAACACCTATGGCACACGCTTCGAGTTTAACACCCGCTTTTACTACTACCGCACCGCAGGCGTTGGCTCTGATGACACATGGAATGAAGATGAAGCACCGGTGGAATGAGATAGCGGGGGAAACCGGAGCACCCGGAGAAAACCCGCCCTGACGCCGCTTCGTCCACCACGAATACCACATGCGCCTAGGTGGTAGGCGAGCGCGCTAACCGCTCGGCTACGGCGACGCCATAAATTGGGCAACAAATCAGTCACCTTCACCAATGACAGTATTCAGATTGACGATTATACTTACGATTCCAGCCCCGGTCTGCATCAATTACTATTCAAACGCATACCACGACAGTCATTGTATACCGAAGAAGATTTAGACACGTATTCTCAGATTTTACACATGTTGATTTACAGACACGGATTCACTAGAAGTGGACGTATAAGGTCCAACCGAGCTTCAAATATCGCAATATTATACGAGGTCTTGTAAGCAGACACACGGATTTCGTACTAGGTAGGAAAGAACACGTTCCAAATAAAAAACTGGATTACGACTATTGGACAGACCCCAACAGTCTAATAGATTGATTCAGACTATTAATAGCATCGAGAGAAGCAGGCAACTTGAACCACTCATCAGAGATAAAGGAAACCATTACTGAATTGAAAAACTCGAATATCATAGCATGATTAAACGAGTCATTGCTAGCGAATTGCACACCCCTGCCAGAAGACGCTCCCTACATCGAAAAATAATTAGCAAAGGGATTAATGATTTATTACAAATCGGTCTTATTGAATGATACCATACGCAACAGAAAACAGAAATCATAAGTATATACTTATAGTTATTAATTTCTATTCAAAACTGGCTTGTGCACGACCATTGAAATATAAAGGAGGTATTAATGTTACAAAAGCAATGAGAGAAATTCAAACAGATTTTAGACTCACCTCCTAAAAATATTCAATCGGATAACGGAAAGGAATTTTACAATAAGCATTTCCGTCAATTAATGGCTAGGAGTGGAATAAATCATTATAGCACATACAGTTTCATCAAGGCAGCAGCCGTGGAGCGTTTAATAAGAACGATTAAAACACACATGTACAAGGAATTCTTGGTACAAGGATCTCATCAGTGGTTAAACATGCTACTTAAAATTATTGATACTTACAATAATACTTACCATTCGACGATACGCATGAAGCCGCGTGACGTTCACAACAATGATCTTCTGCTCACCGTTTACAATTACAACAGGGAACGTCCCGAGAAGAGAAATCTCAAGAGATTTCACATAGGTGATTATGTGAGAGTTTCAAGATACACATCTTTGTTGGCGAAAGGCTATACACAGAACTGGGGAGTTGAAATCTTTCAAATTGTAAGGATAAGGAATACCAATCCTGCCACATACATGCTGAAAGATCGTGGCGGAACAGAGACACAAAGTGGTTTTTATGGACATGAATTGCTGAAAACCGGACATCCTGACATATATCTCGTGGAGCGTGTAATACGGTAATATGCTACTTGTGAAATCACTAGGCTTCCCTACACAGGAATGGGTTAGTGAAAATGATATTATGTAAAAGGAATATGTATAAGGTTATTGTTTTTGATAAATAGAAAACAAGACGTAATTTCTCACAACTGAAGTGTTTTATTACAAGTAAATCTTCACACAAAAACGCTTACTAAATCCATTTTTGTTCAGTAATATATCTATTACAAAAATTGTAAAATGAAATACAATAAATTAAATGTTTGTGTTAGACTTTAAACGTTTAGATTTATTCATGATCAAATGTTCATGATGTTACAAATAAACCAATGCACCCATGTCTTCTAATTTCAGGTTATTTTTTATAAATAAAAAACAAGACATTATCCCCATGTCTTCTAACTGCAAAACTATAAATGAAGATAATAAAATAATATACATTACACACATTAACCCTTTCAGTCCCGGTGTCCATTATAATGGACATAGACATGTTTTGCCCACTTGTAATACTTTTAACGGTTTTTTCTGCCAAATTCTTGTTATACTGTTTGTCACCAATTAAATCTATGTAAAAACATAGTCTGAATTGTACAAAATTATTTATTTTTTTACAATTTACATTGTAGGATTTTTTTTAAGAAAAGAAGCAAAATCCATGCAACCGCAGTCAAATGATACCCGTCATCATCGACGCGTGCCAACACATCGATTATTTTACGTGGGCCCTCCCCGTCCTTTACCACAGGCACATTTGACTGCGGTTGCCGAGACTTGAACTCACGACCTTAGGCTTTGACAGCATGGCCAGTACACTGCGTGCTGCCTTAACGATGATGGCTATCCAAGCCAGCAGGCTGAAGCTCTCCCAGACCACCTAATCTAAACCGGTTTCGAATTAGAGGAAGAAAATATAGCAGAAGAGTATTCATTGATGATCAAAGTATATATTAATTACTAAATGCCCAGACTTTAAAATCTATAATCATATCGAACCTGGTGCGGTATTTACAGTCATTATTTTGAGGTTATATAGATGTTTCCTTAGCACTCTGCTCGAATTTCGTATGAAGAGACAAAATACCTGAGAAGAACTAGAGAAAAATACTCAGATACAACGGAGGCCAGCAGGGAAGAACTTTTCCTGCCCAACGTACATTTTATTCCTAATGTTGAAAATCTGCGCTTTTTCCTTGAAAATATAGTAGAAGAGTTATCATTGATGATCAAAGTATATATTCGTCAAAGTTCTAAGGCTTTCACGGCCGGTGTCAATACTAGATGCAATAATATTAACCGGGCTTGTGGGCCGTGGTCTATTGGGTTCCCAACAGACCACGGCCCACAAGCCCGGTTAATATTATTGCATCTAGCAACTTCTATAGCACCCTTTGTCATCCAACTTCCGGTGATGTTTGGGACAATCATTCCAGTGTGCACGACTTCATATCCCATTTGCGACTAATGGGCCAGAGGTTTTTGTGAATACCCTGAGTTGCTAAGGTAAATACTGGATTAGATATTTACAATCATGTCCCAAATTTGGACGTTAAGCTAAAAATCTAAGGAGAAGTGAAAATAGCAAGCAGTACGAATGTTCTGCCATCTATCCGTAGAGAATGAAATCAGGTAGCCCAGCGCCATCTGCCCGGTAGTTTAGAAGCAGAGTTGTGCGCCATCTATCCAACTGTCACATGTGCACATATTGTGTCCTCGTTACTGATGCATAGGGCCCGGATTTTTAGGTTCTTAAAATTAACGATGTAGTTATTTTTGTATCTTAGAAAAGTTTTTTTTTTTTTTTTTTTTTTTTTTTTTTTTTTTTGTTCTTTAACCTCCTGAAATAGTTTTTATATTATTTTTTAATAATTTTATTATTAATTGACCTCTTTTTTATTCCAATGTTGCTGATATGGCCTGTAGATCCTTTGTGCTGATCAAAATGCCATTTTTGGCCAGAGGGCACCTGGAAAAAACGTAAATAAAATTATAGCTTATACGCTATGTGCATTATAACTAGCGCCCGGATTTTTAGGTTCTTAAAATTAACGTTTTAGTTATTTTTGTATCTTAAAAAAGTTTTTTTTTCAGTTTTTTAACCTC
This sequence comes from Tenodera sinensis, assembly GCA_030765045.1. NCBI lineage: Eukaryota > Metazoa > Arthropoda > Insecta > Mantodea > Mantidae > Tenodera > Tenodera sinensis. Next base: position 248,687,439 of record CM060962.1, read on the forward strand.
CTGAAATAGTTTTTATATTGTTTTTTATTAATTTTATTATTAATTGTACTCTTTTTTATTGCAATGTTGCTGATATGACCTGTAGATCCTTTGTGCTGCTCAAAATATCATTTTTGGCCAGAGGTCTACTTAACTATACTGGTACTGAACGATGGTTGTATCCATTTCCTTGAAACACATATCCCAATACGTAAGGCACTTGCTAGTAGTACATCATTTCTCTGAAGTTCCTAATTAAGGGGTTTGCTATATGTCAACCAGGTGCTTGGAGACTGTAGTCCCAAAATTGCCCGAGAAAGTTGAGTGAATACAGTAAATTAATGACTTAGCGATATTCACCAAAAAATTCAACATATACATTTCGTTTGCCATAAAACCATCTCAGATATTAGGCATTCAAATCAAAATCGTTAAAGTCGTTTTCAAAAAACCTAAACCTTCGAAAAATTTCTATGTAAGGGGTAGTTTAGGGTGGAGCAATTTTATTCAAAATCTTCACGTCGCATTCCTGAATGACATTAGACTCAAATAGGTACAAACTTTAGTTTCTAACCGCCTTTTCATTTTTATTTTCTCTACTGGCAAGTAGAGGAAGTATTGTATTCCATCCACAAATTCAATGTCGAGATTTCAACGGAAATAGACACATTGAGACGCCCATAATAAAAAGAACCATGTTTGGAAAAAGCTACGCGCGCGCGTGCGTGTGTGTGTATGTGTGTATGTGTGTGTGCGTGTGTGGGTATGTGTGTGTGAGTGTGCGTGTGTATGTGTGTATGTGTGTGTGCGTGTGTGGGTATGTGTGTGTGAGTGTGTGTATGTGTATGTGTGTGTGAGTGTGTGTGTATGTGTGTGCATGTGTGTGTCTGAGTGTGTTTGTGTGAGTGTGTGGGTATGTGTGTGTGAGTGTGCGTGTGTATGTGTATATGTGTGTGCGTGTGTGGGTATGTGTGTGTGAGTGTGTGTGAGTGTGTGTATGTGTATGTGTGTGTGAGTGTGTGTGCATGTGTGTGCATGTGTGTGTGAGTGTGTGTGTGTGAGTGTGTTGGTATGTGTGTGTGAGTGTGTGTGTATGTGTGTATGTGTGTGAGTGTGTGTGTATGTGTATGTGTGTGTGAGTGTGTGTGTATGTGTGTGCATGTGTGTGCGTGTGTGGGTATGTGTGTGAGTGTGTGTGAGTGTGTGTGTATGTGTATGTTTGTGTGAGTGTGTGTGTATGTGTGTGTATGTGTGTATGTGTGTGTGCGGGTGTGGGTATGTGTGTGTGAGTGTGTGTGAGTGTGTGTGAGTGTGTGTGTATGTGTGTCAGTCTGTCAGGCTGTGGGCAGCGTAACTCGAAAACGAAAAACCGGTTAAAAACCAAAGTTCGTATTTAAGTTAAATGTCTTCCAAGGATGCTACAGGAAGATTTTGAAGAAAATAACCCCACCGTAAACTATTACATGGACAATTTTTGTAAAATTTTGATTGTTTTGAAAATGACTCGACCAATTTTGATTAAAATTACATATCTTTAAGATATGCATATGACAAATGAAATGTAGATTTTGAATTTCCTGACTATAGCGTATGTAGTTGTGCTTATTCTGGATGACTTTTGTATAACTCGTAAACGACAGAGATAGTCAAAATCTTACTGTACAGAAAAATGTAGATCTCGCTAAAACACACAATTTATGTCGTAATAAATGCGTTTTTAGAGTAAACCATTACAAGGATATTCCTTGTTATTTATGTCAGTTTCGTAAAACTTATAACTTTCGTGAAATGGAATATGGTTTCTGATTCAACGTCTTAAACATTGCCCACACACGGCTTGTTTGTTTAAAAACACCACCAGTAAGCTTGTTGGCATAAAGTACTTACAATTGTAAGTTGCCCTTGGGTTATTTATCTCTGATGTGAGATTCCCTTGTGGTTAACAGGGAAACAGTAAGAATCAGCTGTGGAATTTAATAGCGTACTGGCAATTTGGCCATGGTAGCTTAATGGTTAGAGCAGCCGCTCGATAAGCGGAAGATTTGTGGTTCAAATCCCGGCTATTGCATTGAATTCTTCAGTTCCTGATTCCACCTCTAAAACATTGCCCACACGCGCCTTTTGTATTTGAAAACACCAGCAGTAAGCTTATTGGCATAAATAAATAATCATCGTTGTTCATTTTTTTTATATGTCAAGAGTGCAAAGAGAATAGGATCCCAAAGCTTTAAAAGATTTGACTATCACTCAGAGTCTAGTCTATTCCCATATCCCCCTTGCACCTACAAGGAAATAAGCAATAAGATAATTTCTGTAAATATTTAAGGCAACACGAAGAATAAATAGCAATAAGAGTTTGTAAGAATGGTTAGTACAAGAGTGGAGAAAGTCATGTGAGTGTAATTCATCAGATTTTTGAATGCTGTTCACAGACTACTGACATACACACATACACACAATGGAGCATTTTTAAAAGTCTCCTTTTTTGGATTCAGAGGGCCTCAAAACACATTTCTGCTGAAATCTCGAATTAGTATATTTGGGTGAAATACAATGCTTCTCCAGTTTTACTAATCGTAATAGAGATATAATAAAAATTTGGTGCGTTGCACACACATAATTTTCTCTACTGTAGTGGTAACCATTCTAACAAACGCGTATTCCTATATCTAGTTTCTGTTAGCTGAGATACACATCTGAAGAAATTATCATATGTTTTATCTTTTTGCATGTACAAGGAGAATACGGGAGCACAAGGGATTTTGAGTGATAGTCAAATCTTCTAAAGCCTTCAAATTCCAAACTCCTTCTTGAAGAAGTGTTGCAGTAGTAAAGGGGTTTTTCCCCTTACAAAAGATAGTTAGGTCATCTGCAAATAGTATACCTTTTACAGGTGGTGTAATACTGCTTACTATACTGTTGATGGCTATGAGAAATAGTGTAACACTGATTACTGATCCCTGTGGAACACCTCTATTAATGGATTCTTCTTTTGACATGGTTCCTTTGTAGCGAACTTTAATTTTCCATTCCTGAAGGAAGTTGTCAATAAAGTGATACAAATTACTACGGATACCGATGTTACGTATTGTTTTGAGTATGTAAGCTCGTGAAATTTTATCATACGCTTTTTCTATATCTAGGCTTATTGCCATGAGATGTTGTTTCTGTGTAAATGCAGCTTTTATTTCAGAATCAAGTATTAAAAGATGGTGAGTGGTGGATCGAAACTGGCGGAAACCATTTTGAAGTTCGGTGAAGAACTGCATTTTCTCTAGTTTCCAACGCAATCGGTTATTTATAATTTTTTCAAGTATTTTACACATAGAGCAGGTGAGGGCTATAGGTCTGAAACTTTCAGGTGAAGTAAGATCTTTGTTTGGTTTGGGGATGGGTACTATAGTTGCTGTGCGCCACTGTTTAGGAAAAGTTCTTGAGTGCCATATATAATTAAGGATTTCGTGAAAGTAAACCAGTCCATCTTGCGGTAAGGATTTTAACATTACGTAAGAAATGTTATCCGGCCCAAGGCTGGAGCATTTACTCATTTCAAGTGCCTCCATGAATTCTGTGAAAGTAATGTTATCATTGTAGTTTTCTTGGTTATTTTCGTCAGGTTGGTAGCAGTGGGTCACCTTGCTTTCGCAAGCTTCTTCTCTTGAGGCCTCTGCAAAAGTATGTGCCAGTATGTTTGCTAAGGTTTGGGGGTCAGTACTTGTGTTTGTTGTATAATTGTGGAAAACTATATTATGTGTTCCATCGTAAGATCCCCGTATTTTGCGAATTTCTTGCCATACCACTCGTGACGGGGTTTTTCTGTTTACAGTGGACACGAATGTTAGCCAGGACTCTTTCTTGCTGTGCTTTACTACTTGACGTGCTTTAGCTCTGGCTTTTTGAAACTCGATTTTGTGTGCGGGGGTAGGTTGCCTTTTGTATTTATAATAGGCTTTATTTTTTAATGCTATCGCTGTTTTACATTCTTCGTTCCACCAACTTACAGTCTTCCTAGAAACAGGGTATATCCTAGGAATAGTGACCTCGGCGGAATTGAAAATCACTTCTGCAAACGAGTTTACTAGTTTGTTAGTATTTGACTGACTGAAATTCATGGGGGATGTTAGATAGGATAAATTGTCAGAGACGTGTGCTCTGAATTTGTTCCAGTTTGCGCATTTTAAATTCCATCGTGGCTGACAGTTAAAACTTAAAGGAATGTTATTTGCATTAGTTAATAAAATTGGAAAATGGTCACTGCCATGTAATTGTTTGGCGACTGTCCATTCAAATTTATCTTGGATATCAGGAGTGATTAATGTTAAGTCGATTGCACTGGAAGTACCGTTGGCTGTACTGAAGTGTGTTTGTGAGGTATCGTTAAGCATATTGAGATTTTCGTTGTGCAAGAGCTGCTCCACTATTTTACCTCTTGCGTTGGTATGCTTACAACCCCATATGTTACTATGGCTATTAAAATCGCCCAGTATAATAAATGGTTTAGGAAGTTGTTGTGTTAACTCCTGCAGTGCATGTAAATCAAGTGGGCTTTTATTTGGTAGATATATGTTGCAAATGGAAATAGGTGTAGGAAGGTTTGCTCTAGTGGCAATTGCTTCAAGTTCGGTTGTAAGCGGTATTGCCTGATGTTTAATGTTGTCTTTAACGTAGGTTACTACGCCGCCACTGGCATGGAGGCAGTCCTTGCGGTTTTTGTGATATTGAGTATAACCTCGTAATGATGCAACATAGTTTCCTTTGAAGTTAGTTTCTTGAATGCACATAATTGCAGGGTTATGTTTATTGATCAAGAATTTAAGAAACTCGAAATTGCCATGGAAACCATTAATATTACATTGCAGTATGTTATTCATATGTTAATTATGTTTATGGGATAAGGCGCTATATCTATGGCGATTAGTTTTCGGGACACATCGGTTTTGTTCGCTCGGAGGCATTGTTGACTTGATTAATGTATTCCAGCAGCTTTTTTTGAATGTTACTACTTCTGGTCTTTATACTACGCTCTGTATAGTAGGGATAGACTTTTTGCATTGTGTTCACTAGAGATTCTAGATCTGAAGTGTATTCCAAAGCTGTGGGAATAATGTTTATTACTCCAACACTGTTTTCCATAAAGCTTTGGAACTGACTGAAGTTTAGTGCATAATTGTGGGTGTCTGCGTCGATAATATGTTTAATTGGTCTGAGAGATTCAGCTATTGACGAAATAATGTTTGCTTTCTTAACCTTCTTAGCCTGCTGTGAAGCGAGGAGGTGCCGCGCTTCTTTTCCATAAGCATTATCCTCTATAGCAGTTGTGCTGTTTGATATTGGTCGTTTAGGTCTTGTTTGTGTTTCCATTAGCATAGGTTCTGGGTAATTGTTGCGTTCGTCTTGAAATGGCAGGATGGGCTCAGGGGTAGAAGTGAGGTTAGGTGATTGCTGCTGTTCAGTATCTTTTCCTTTAGGAGGAGAAGGGGGACGGTCCTGGAGGTTTTTGGTAGCGATAGGCAATTCAGGAAACATGTCTTTGTTTAAGACCTGAGGAGTAGTTTCTTGTATACCGCCAGCTTCACGGCAATGTTTTGCAAAGTGGCCTTCCTGCTTGCAGATGAAGCAGGTAGGGGTATCCGCTGTTAGGTATATCCAATATTTTGTGCCTTCATATAGGATCTGTATGCTTGGAGGTAATTTCTCCACATCATTGGGTGGAATATAAAACTGACGTCTGAAACTAAGGATATGGGAAAGTCCTGGCTCAGAAATGCCAGCTCTTATGTAGGTAATGTTTGACATTAGTTTAATTCCATGTGCATTTAGCTGAGTTTCTATGAGTGAGTTTGGTATAACTGGACACACATTTGAAAGAACGATTCTTTTGTTTGGAGTAATTAGAGGACGGACCTGAAGAGTAACATTGTTTATATTTATTTTAGGATGTTTGGTAACCAGTGATTCTGCTGCTTTAGATGACGTTAGGTATATGCATATTCTGGAGTTAGAGATCCGTGAGATAAACTTTATGTTACTTGGATCGGTTAATCTACTTACTGCGAGAGCGTAGTCCCTGACGGTAAGACCCTCATGGGAGTCGATGATGATAGCTTCTTCTTTCTTGGGAGAAGTATGAGTAACTGTAGCATAGCTGGAGTTTCTTGTAGTGCTGTTGTTTATGGAGGTTGTGTCGACATTGTGAGATGGTAGACTGCTGTACTCAGCAGCTGCCATTGCTTCAGATGGTGTACACTAGTTTGCTGTGTGAAATGGCATGTTTGAGGTTAGCGAAGGATTTTTAATAATGTCTTACTAACCCGCTTGTTATACTCGTTTAATTGTTAACATACGAGAAAGCATATTTAGTAGACTCGTTCTACTTATCCGTTATGTACGGTGAGCGTCTTTTGGATTCAGATTATTGATGTATATCGGAGAACGTTTAAAAGTTGATTTGTTTGCTGTCACGGCCTCCTGTGAACCTGTCAAATCTTTTAAAGCTTTGAGATTCCGTTCTCTTGGTACGCTTAGCATATAAAAACTGAACAACGATGTTTCATTTCACTAAAGTTTTAAGTTTTCCGAAACTGATATATAACAGGGAATACCTCCGAAATGGTTCACTCTGAAAAAATATTCAGACATAAATTGTGCATTTTAGCAAGATCTTCCTTTTTTCTAGGGTAAGATTTTCTATATCTCTTATGGTTTACGAGTTGTTCAAACATCATCCAGAATAAACAGGGCTACATAGGCTATAGCCACAAAATTCAAAATATAAATTTCATTTCTTATAAGAATATCATAAACATACATCATTTTTACTTTCTCTACTGGTATGTAGGGGAAGCTTTGTATTCCACCCAAAAATTCAATGTCGAGATTTCACCGGAAATATGTTTTGAGGCCCCCTGAATCCAAAAAGAGCATTTTTAGAAAAAGGTCCGAGTGTGTGTCTGTGTGTCTGTGTGTCGTCTGTGGACAGCATAACTCAAAAACGAAACGTCGGTTAGTTTAATGTCTTTTAAGGATGCGACACAAAGATTTTGAAGAAAATAGCCCCACCGTAAACTACCCCTTATATGCAAATTTTTTTGCAAAATTTTGATTTTCTTGAAAATGGCTCTAACGATTTTGATTAAAATGTCATATGTTTGAGATATTTTTATGACAAATGAAACGCAAATCTTGAATTTTCTGGCTATAGCCCTTGTAGTCGTATTTACTCTGGACGACTTTTCTATACGTGGTAAACCGTTAGAGATAGACCAAATCAAACTCTACAAAAATGTAGATCTTGCTAAAATACACAATTTATGTCTCAATAAATTTTCTTGTAGTGTGAACCATTTCGGAGATATTCCTTGTTATGTGTGTGAGTTTCGGAAAACTTAACAGCTTTCATGAAATGAGTCATCGTTGTTAATTTTTTTATATGTTAAGTGTGCAAAGACAACAGAATCTCAAAGCTTTAAAACATTTGACTATCGCACAAAGCCTACTGTATTCTAACATTCCCGTTGCACCTACAAGGAAAAAGCAATAAGATAATTTGTAGAAATGTTTATTTTAACTAACACGAAGAAGATATAGGAATAACAGTTTGTATGAATAGTTAGAACAAGAGTGGAGAACGTCATGTGAGTGGAACACAACAGATTTTTATCAAAAGCGTTAGAACCATTTTGAAGAAAAGTAAAATTTTCGAAAAGTATTCCATGTAAAGGGAATACAGTGTCGCATCCCTGAAAGACAATAAAATTAAATGCCAACTTTAGTTTTTAACCAAGTTTTCGTTTTTGAGCTATGCTATCCACAGACAGATAGAGAGTTGGACACGCAGACAATCTCAAGAGCTTTTTCTAAAACTGCTTATTTTCGAGTCAGGTGGTCTCAAAGCATATATTTCCGGTGAAATCTCAACATCGAATTTTTGGGTGGAATACAATATTTCTTCTACTTTGCAGTAGAGAAAATAAAAGTGGGAAACCATGTTCCATTTGACAGAAGTGTAAGTTCTCCAACACTTACACAAATAACAAGAAATATCTCCAAAATGGTTCACTCTACACAGGACTTAAGCAGACATAATTTTTTTGTTTCAGCGTGGTGTACAGTTTTTGTGCAGTAAGATTTGATCTATGTCTTACGGTTTACTAGTTAAATAAACGCCATCCAGAGTAAACAGGATTACTTGGGCTGTAGGAAGGGTATTCAAAATATGCATTTCATTTGACATAAAAATATCTCACACACGTGGTACTTTAATCAAATTCATCAGATCCATTTACAAGAAAATCATATATTTCGTAAAATGTTCCATGTAAAGGATATTGTAGGATGAAGGAGCTTTCCTGAAAATCTTCGTGTCATATCCCTGCAATACATTAAACATAAATACCAACTTTGTTTACTAGCGGACGTTTCGTTCGTGAGTTATACTGTCCACAGACTGTACACGCAAAGAAACACACACGCAAGCACGGACCTTTGTTTTTAAATCTCTTCTTTTTTCAGTTTCAGGGGGCCTCAAAGCATTGTTCCGGTGAAATCTTGACATCAAATTTTTGGTGGAATGCAAAACCTCCCGCAATTAACTATACGTAGCAGAGAAAGTAATAAAAATTTGATTTCTTGCACTCACATTACTTTCTCTACTCTTGTAGTAACGGTTCCCCAAAAGTCACACAGATAAGAAGGGATACTTCCGAGCAGGTTCAGTCTACAAAAGGTGTACTGAGACCTAATGTGTGTGATTATGAAGATCCACAGGTTTTGCGTAATAAGAACTGCACTATCTCAGTTAGTTAGAGTCTGGCCAACTAATCCCAAGGTCGGGAGTTCAAATCCATCCCAGGTGGATGGTCCTTAAGTGTTCTTGAAAACGACAGCTCGATGTACTTAGGTCTTTCTGGGTGGCTCAGTTGGTTAGACGCTGGCCTATTGATCCCAAGGTCGCGGGTTCAATTCCGGCCAGACAGATGGCTTTTAAGTGTGCTCTAAAACGACTGCTCCAGGTCATTACGTTTACTAGCATGTAAAGAACTCCTGCAGGACAAAATTGCGTTATACCGGCGACGCTGATGTGATCCTAGCAAATGATAGCGTCTTCAACAACAAAATGTATATTTTATTTTTTCCATGTAAGTAGATTTATTGGCATGTAGAAGAAGTCCTCCGGGACGAAGTTCCAACACATTGGCGACACTGATGTGATCCTGCAATTCACAGGGTCGTTAAATGTCACAATTGTTTTAATTCTAATTTTTTTCTGGGCTATAGCCAGAAAATTTAAAACATACATTTCATTTGCCAGAAAAGTATCTGAAACATGGAATTTTAGTCACAATAGTTAGAGACAATTTCGTAAATATTAAAGTCATAGAAAATTGTCCATGTAAAAGGGGGCTTAGGGTGGGGTAGTTATCTCCAAAATTTTCGAATAGCATTCTTAAAGGTTATTAAACTTAAACATCAACTTTGCTTTTTAACCGACTTTTCGTCTTTGAGTTACGCTATCTAAGACTGGCGCACGCACGCGCACGCACGCGCACGCACGCACTCACGCATACACGCACACACTCACAATCCCCCACACTTACTGACACAGAGACAGAAACGCACACACGTACATTTTTCTAACATGTAACCTTCATTCCTCTTGTTTACTTTTGGGTAACTGGTAAAGCGTAAGAGATAGAGGAATAAAAAGAAATTTTAGAAAATGGGGTCAAGATGTCATTTTGGTACCTCTCTTTATTTACAGTCTGGTCGTAAAATATTGGATCAATTATGCGTCCAGCGCTAACAGCACACCAAACTCCAAATCTCCGATCATAATGAGGGATTTCTTGAACGCGTATAATCCACCCAAAAATTCGATGTCGAGATTTCACTGGAAATGTTATTTGAACCATCGTTCACGACATTTCCAGCATTTTTTGTAAAGTAAGATTTTTATACATGTTTTACGTGCGGCTTGTTAGTAGTGACAAACCCGGCCGCGCCAGCTTCAAGCTCGCACAGGCAAAAGGCCGTGCGGCGGTGTAGAACCAATTCGAAAGCCCTGTACATGGGTGCTTGGGCTTCTTGTTATGGTAGAAATTCGTATGATACGGCTTACGTACTTTGGTTGGTTTCAGTGGTCCTCAAAACTTATTTCTGTTCAAATCTCGACATCGAATTGTTGGGTGCAATGCAATACTTCCTCTAGTTTACTATATGTAGTAGAGAAAGCAAAAAAAATCTGATGTTTTGCACTCACATGACTACTCTTGTACTAACCATTCCTACAAACTCTTATCTTCTTCGTGTTAGTTGTAACGGGGTCGTGACTTTGGGCGCCTTTGTAGCGGGTTCTGGACGTTGGGTGCCGGATTTAGGTAGGCATGAGAGGATGTTTCTCGGGCGCGAGGTTAGATGACAACACAACACAGACTTTTACTAAGTTTATTCTTCATCACTTCATTTGCCTCGAAGTGCCAACCTGAGCAAGTTTCTGGAGTTTTGTTCTAAGATTGCAACTTGCTTTACTTTACACTAATCACTATCGCATTTCATACTTCGACGTTTCTTTTTGGCGCGAAGCTATACTTATTCAGCGATACGAGGTTTACCCTCCTAGGAACATCGCTACACACCCAACTGTCCGCTTCTACGTTATTCTCTTTATATCTCACCCCCGCACTTTCTCTCTAGTCCCGTTATGGAGGAGGGGTATATTTCCCCCAGCTGTGTCCTTGGACTTCTGGCAAAATGTCCCTCGGCTTGGGATGACAAAAGATTGTTTGTTCCGTGGCCTTCAGAAACTCATTCAGGTCAACCTACTTCCAAAAGGCAACTTCTTTGCACAATACCAAGTTATACTTATATCTAAAATCTTATATTTATGTACATTCTTAATCTAAAATTACAAATATATACATAAAAGTTCCCGTCTCATAGTTGAGATAAACATTTGCAGAAATTGTCTTATTGTTTATCTTCTTGTAGATACAAGGAGAATCTGGCCTTTGAGTCATAGTCAAATATTTTAGAAACTTCAAATCCCCTTCACTTTGTACGGCTAAAAGTAAAGTAGCAATAACGATGTTGCATCTGAAAAGAAGTATAACTTGTACAATTCTCACGCAAATAATAGGAATATCTCCAAAATGGTTCACTCTATAAAAGATTTATTTAGACATAAATAGCTTTAGGAAGATCTTTCTCTAAATCTGATCATTTTTTTTATGCAGGGGGCTTCAGAACATTGGTTTGATCGATCCACAGCTTCTGTTCTTTTCAGATGAGGCGTGGTTTCATCACAATGTTCGCTTGAACACTCATAACAGTCGGTATTGGGCATCTCAAAATTCACATCGCACAGATTACACTACTTCCTCTAGTTCACTATACGTAGTAAAAAAAGTAATAAAAATCTGCTCGGTGGCACTCACATGACTTTCAGTACTCCGGTACTAAACATTCCAACCAACTCGAATTTCTATAGCTTCTTCGTGTTAGTTGAGATAAACATTTGCAGAAATTATCCTATAATTTATCTTCTTGTAGGTACAAGGAGCATATGATAATAGAGTAGACTTTGAGTGATAGTCTATTGTTTTAAATCTTTCACATTCCGCTTTCTTTGCATGGCGCTCCTCAAAAATGGCGCTAAAGATTTTGATTAAAGCATATAGAATATTTTCATTTTTGAGGCCAATGCAAGGATGCGACACGAAGATTTTGAAGAACAGTTCCCCGCCCTATACTACACGTTATATGGGAAATGTTTCAAAAAACTTGATTTCCTCAAAACTGGGTCTAACAATTTTGATTAAAATGTTTCATGAACTTTTTTATTGTTCTGGCGAATGAAATGTATACACTAAAATGTCTGGCTATAGGTTATGTAACTCATAGAACATGTGTTTTCTAAAACACATAGATTTAGAAAAAGGTTGGCGCGCGAATGTGTGTGTGTGTGTGTGTGTGTGGGTGTGGGTGGGTGGGTGTGTGTGTGTGTATGTGTGTGTGCGAGCACGCGCGAGCGCGTGTGCGTGAGTATCACAGAAAGAGAGAAAGAGAGAGGGGAACATAGTCGGTCAGTTCCTTACTAAGTCAGCCGGCCTTTTAAGTACCTACGAGTACTTCGTACATGACTCAATGACAACTTGCAGGGGGGAATTTGTCACAACGACCAAAAGGCGATTTTTTGAGCCTGTGCTCCTGATTGCATGGTTGCCAAATGTACTGATTTTGCAGGTGATCTGCTTTTGTGCAAACCTACTGATCTACTGCTAAAAACTGAACGTACATCATATAGTGAACGATATACTCAACCACCATGAACGCTCATAAACATACATACACTGCTATAGGCCTTAAAGTTATCCCTAGAGATTGCTTCAAACACCTACAACGTCGTGCTTCCCCTAGCACCTTGCCTAGCAATTCTTAGATCACGCATGGCGGCCATCTTGCCCATAAAAAACTGCGCCAGCTTCCCCTCAAATACTTTACTAATGTATATCTTGGATTTTCTGGCCATAGCGCCTGTAGTCGTACTCACTCTGGACGAATTTTGCATAACTGGTAAATCGTTAGCGATAGACCAAATCATACTATGCAACAAATGTAGACCTTGCTAAAATACACAAGTTATGTCTCAATATATTTTCTTGTACGATGAACAATTTCGGAGAAATTTCTTGTTATGTATGTGAGTTTCGGAAAGCTTAAAACTTTAGTGAAATGGGTCATCGTTGTTCATTTTTTTATATGTTAAAGGTGCAAAAACAACAGAATCTCAAAGCTTTAAAACATTTGACTATCACACAAAGCCTACTGTATTCTAACATTCCAGTTGCACCTACAAGGAAATAAGCAATAAGATAAGTTGTACAAATGTGTATCTTAACTAACACGAAGAAGATATAGGAATAAGAGTTTGTAAGAATGGTTAATTCAAAGTAGAGAAAGTCATGTGAGTGCAGCACATGAGATGTTTCATTAGGTGATACTCTTCTTACAATGTTGACCTTGTTAGATCCAGCTGAAGTCCAAGGAGTTCATCAAATGCACCTCTTGCTTCTTCCATTTCCTAATAGCGTGAAAGCATAAGAAATCCAACAAATAGATACACAATGGAGGCTATGGCGCAGTACTGACATTGTATGTCAGTAACTCTACAGCACAAGAATATTGGAGTGACTATTTTCTTCTTTTTCTTCTTCTTGTTATTATTGCTATTATTATTATTATTATTATTAATATTATTAATATTATTAATATTATTATTATTATTATTATTATTATTATTATTATTATTATTATTATTATTATTATTATTATTATTATTATTATTATTATTATTATTATTATTATTATTATTATTATTATTATTATTATTATTATTATTATTATTATTATTATTATTATTATTATTATTATTATTATTATTATTATTATTATTATTATTATTATTATTATTAATTATTATGTGCAATAGAGGAGCAGTTTAAATTACAGAAATGTTATTTAAGTTTTAACAAATGAAACAAAAACAAGAGATTCACCCTACTTTCAATTGATAACATTCATCCTGTCTCTATATTCAATTCCTCGTCTCTTAGGTGTTCACAACTGTTCTGGTTACGATAACGCTAAGCAGAATGTGAGGGCGGCCATACTGCTCCTGTCTCGTTACCGGAAACTGATAGTCTTTTACAAACAACGTATAAATATGCACACGTGCGTGGAGAAGAATGCTGGTATAAATCAAAGCCAGATTAAACCTAAAAACAAATTTATCTTTCAACGAAATGCAACTTTTCCATCCAGTTTTACACCATGGCGTCTTGTAAAACTATGACATTACTATATCAGACCTTGTTTGTGCATAGGAAGATATCAACATAACGAACTAAAACCCGGCTAGAAATAGTCTACTTCCAGTGTATGAATTGCTAAGTGACGGTGTATGCCTCTAAAAGCAACTTTGTATTTCACATGAACAGAACGTCACCACCGTCTGTTTGGAAACCTTGCGATGTGTGTTTGTTGTACAAAAGGAAAGGTCGGGTCTGTGTCATTTGTATGCGTTAGCGTTAGCACCTCGCTTCCTCGCCTGTCCACTGCTTCTCAACTACCCAACAGATGGCACTGTTCTACATGATTTCATTATCCAAGGATAGATGGAAGAGCAGTCGTTTCTACCGCCTATTTACAGTTCTATATCCTTTCACACTTAAGGTGCAATTTCGGATCATGATATTGGATATTTAATTCAGTGTTTACTTTATGTAATCGAGATAAAACTTTGAAACATCGGTCAAATTGGTCACCTATGGGTATGAACCCGAGACCGACCGAAGGAAAAGGTACAGACGTTATCGTAGGTATACATATAAAGCAGGGTTGCCAACGTTTAAAAGTAAAATTATCGTACCAGCCACTCAAAATTATAGATTTGGTTCCAAATTATCGTACATCTTAAACCAAATGCTACAATAATAAAAATATCAGCACAACACTTATGCAAATGTAATAGTATTGATGTTTATGGTTTCCACTTACAAGATTGATGGCCTCAAACAGTATAACAACTTTAGTACTTATGTTTCTCGCACTATTCACCTAAAAGTTTATCTTCCTCAACTGTTGCAGCACCATACGAATTTGTTGATTTAAACTGTAGCACCTTCTCGGTGACTTGCATATTTTCGGACCCACCACATTCTTTCAATAAGTCCACTTGTCGTATCTAGTGCCAATCTGTTTCAAGCTTTGTTTTTTATTAAATCCAGTTTAGATAAAACTCATTTACAAGAAGCGCTTCTGTGGGTGGAGACAGACCATGTTGGCAAAAGTGGTGGCGCTTTTGTAATGAGTTTCATTTCGCTGGTGGGACAAAATAGTGAAAATGATATTTCGCTAGTATCGAACTATCATACATTCAAATTATCGTACACCCCGAAAATTATCGTACGGGTTGGCAATCACGTGTACAAACATTAAAATTATCGTGTTCCCCATAATTATCGTACGAGTTGGCAACCCTGATATAAAGGCTATATTTACGAGGTGCAGGTATGAATATCAGGATCTTCTCTACTGGTCTACTTGACTATACTAGTACTGAACACTGGTTGTAACCATTTCTTTGAAACACATATCCCAGTACGTAAGGCACTTGCTAATGGTACATCATTTCTCTAAAGTTCCTTCTTAACGGGTTCGCTATATGTTAACCAGGCGCTTGGAGACCGTAGACCCAAAATTGCTCGAGGAAGTTGAGCGAATGCCGTAAATTAATGACTTAGCGATATTCACCTCTTGTTAAGAATTCAACATACGATACATTTCGTTTCCCAAAAACCATCTCAGGCATTCGGCATTCAAATCAAAATCGTTAAAGCCGTTTTCAAAAAAACTAAACCTACGAAAAATTTCTATGTAAAGAGTAGTTTAGAGTGGAGCAGTTTTATTAAAAACTTTCACGTCGCGTGCCTGAAAGACATTAAACTCAAATAGGTACAAACTTTGGTTTTGAGACGGGTAGTTTTGTATGTTGTGAAGGGAGGAATATGTGCTGCCAAGATGTCGTCTCCGTTGCCCTCGGCTGTTGACTCTTCTTCAGGGGTGGTTATGCAGGTGGATTAATAAGTGTTTCTTAGCATTCGAACATTGACTTTATTCACTTTCTCTTACACCAGCTCCCTCACAGCTACACCCGTCTCATTCAAGTGGTTGAGTCTTACTGTCGGAGTTCACTGCACCGACCCTTTTGTGGCCCTCCACTTTGTTCATAACGGTACCTCCCCTTGCTACGGTCAGTATGCCTGCCTTAGAAATACCTGTGCAGTGAGGGGTGACAAATGCCCCGCATCCTGTTTGTTCCCTTTCAATACCTGAATGAGGCGTTTGAAGACCGCATGGTCGCCATTTACATTTCACAAGTTTCCAAGTATAACTGCTTATCACTAACAATATTTAAACAATTATTATCCTAAAATATTTATCTATATACAAATTATGTTCTAACCTAATGTACAATATACATACTAATATGTACCGTTACATATGCCCCTAAGTTTAAAATAATTTGTTGGTAACAAAAATTATTTTTAACTTACATGCTCTAACAGCGAAACCAATCCTAAACAACGTTGAACTATGATACACTTCTCGATGTTTGTCGAGTCTGCGTGCCTGATTAATTGTATGTGTTAATTTTTATGGCATATTTACATTTTTTTTTTTGTATCTTTTATCACTCTTCACTTTCCACTGTGCACTACATGTTTTTGAGTTTTAACAAAAGGCAACACATATTTTTGTCACTTGACACCAATGAAACAATTTTTAAATACATACATTTCTTTTGTGGATATTGGCTTCCGCTTTTTCTTCATTTTCAAATGGAACAATTAAATTTCTTGCCTCCAGGGTGATTATTAATCTTTTCTCTCGGAAATCCATGATAGCTTCCCACATTGATAACATGTCTGAGCCAATTATTATATCACATACTAACTTAGGAACAACAAGTAGTATCATTTCGAATAAACTCCCGTTTATATTAATCTCTAGCATTATCTGGTATTTCACGCGCTGTCTTAACTTTCCCACAGCTACGGTACAAAAAATTCCACTAGTCGGTAAACACATTATCTTATTTCCTTCTTGGAGTAACGTATTATAAAACTGCTCACTTATTACCGAATTTGATGCCCCTGAATCAAGCATTGCGCAGTAATATTTTCCCATCAAGGTCAATTTTATAGTGGGAGGGTTGGACGTCACATTTTTGCTATCTGATTTAAATGCCTTACCCATATTAAATTGATTTGTATTATCATCGGAACCCTGACAATTTGTTTCTACACCTGGACACTGATTATTACGAGCAACTTCCGGGATCGTGCAGTGCCCTCTTGTCAGTTTCCCTGTCTTTGAATTTCTACTTCGCTAACTGCCTCTGCATTACTATCGCCGATAAACGGATTTGCGTGAGGATTTAATAATGTTGGCAAACCTGCATTCCCATTTAACTCTTGGGGCAAAAATTGATTAGCTCTTGTTTCACCCTGTACTCGATTGTTTTGGTTAAAATTACTCGCATAAATGTTTTCCGGCCTTGTATTATGCCTGTTTTGATGTCCTCGATTATGGCCATAAAATCTAACTGTATTAATTTGTCCATTTCTTCCCCTCTGATACTGATAATAAGTTTGAATTTGATTTCCATTTCTCTGTGGTGATTGTCTACCCGTAGGAAAGTTATTTTCTCTTCTACTTGAAGTTCTGTTCTGAAAATGTGGTTCTGTGTATTGGTATCTCTGCCTTGTATTCTGACCGGGTCCTCTGTTCCAACATCTGTAATATTCTGCCCCTGCTCTAACAGAACCTGAATTGTTTCTGTTTCCATTTTTTGTATTGAGATCAATGGAATCCCTGATATTTTCGGTTGGTTTTACCTGACTGTAGTCGAACGCAGAAAGCAAGTCTACCATTTCTGAGAAACTTCCTGGTTTTGCCACTATAAGGTTATATCTAATGTGCTCCGGATAGTGACCGATTATTATTTCAATGAGTTCTTTTTCCTTTAGCGGTGAATCTAACAATTTGCTTCTCTGAACGATCTTCAAAAAATAGTCGATCATGTTTGTTCCCGAATTTGGATCGTATTTCCCATTTGATATTTCCATCCTAATTGCATTTTGCTGGTTTGCCCCCCAATATCTAGCCAGAAAATATTTTCTAAATGAATCGAAATTTGTGTCCTCGCCCAAAGTTAGGCGCAACCAATTTCTAGCTCGCCCTTCTAAGCCTTTGCCTACAACCACCATCCTTAATGCCTCAGGAATTTGCTTTAGTTTAAAGTAATTCTCTATTTCTTTAAGGAATAATTTTGCGTTATCACCATTTTCCTCCTGAAAAGTTGGGACGGGAATTTCATTTAATAAATGATGCGGCCATGTTTGGTAGCTAATGGGGTTTATAGCATGCACACTTGATTCACCGGATGCAGAAATTTGTTCTGCAAACATTTCACCTGGATCAGCTGAGGCTTGAATTGGACTTTGTACTCTGTCGGTTCTAGCGTCAGCTGAGACTGCAGGTACATTTACATCAGAAACGGTACATGTGTTTGTTACATTTAATTCTAACCTCGAAAAAGTACCCCTAATATCCTGTATTTCTTTACTTAAATTATGTTGGCTTGCATTTAAATTCACTGGCATCTGACAGATTCAATTTCTTTAGTAGTTTTTAAAACATCTGCATTTGTACTCGATACTGAGGTTTCTACCAAGTTCTTCAACATTTGTACATCCTTGTCCACTTTGTTTTCTAAGCCCGTTTGTTTGTCAGATATCTCTTGGTGAAAATTTTGCAATTTGGTCTCTACCCCTTGCTGCATACTACCCAACTCTCCCGTAGCTGCTTCAATTTCTGATCTCATTTCTGTCATTTCTTTGTTCATCTCCCCCTGACTAACTATAAGAGACTGCCATTTCATTTCTATTCTCTTTTCTAGGTTCACTATATTTTCCTCTAACTTTTTGTTACTTTGCTCAACTTTACTTTCTATTCTGTTTTCTAAGTTCGTTATAATTTCCTCTACCTTCTTATTGCTTTGCTCGACCTTCCTATTGTTTTCCTTAATTTCCCTGTTAGTTTCCTCTAACTTACTTTCTATCAACCTCCACAATAAACTAATAGAATCTCTATCTATCATCTCTTGACTGACTGAGGCTACAGCTTGCCTGTGTACATGTTCCCGACTATCACTACCTACTTCTACCATTTGCATATCTGCCTCCTTCTCTGCTTCACAATTGTTTCCATTTATTTGGTGGCTACCTTCCATTTTATCTACAATTTTCCCACTTCTTAATAGCATGCAAAGCTGTTTACAGAAATATTATTGTGGTTCTTTACAACTCACTTTTAGAGCTTCCTAAACTTATTGGGCGTATTTCCTGTGAAGAAGTTCTGCTGGGATGTCTAGTAGTAGATGAGCTCCGGTCTTTGATGACGAATGTTGGTACTCCAGGGTGCTGAATGATGATGCTTGTAGCGTGGATGCTGAATGAAGATATCTTCGTAGTCCTTGGTTTATACCTGCCGTCTCGACTTTACACGTTGGGTGCCATCTATGAGACGGGTAGTTTTGTATGTTGTGAAGGGAGGAATATGTGCTGCCAAGATGTCGTCTCCGTTGCCCTCGGCTGTTGACTCTTCTTCAGGGGTGGTTATGCAGGTGGATTAATAAGTGTTTCTTAGCATTCGAACATTGACTTTATTCACTTTCTCTTACACCAGCTCCCTCACAGCTACACCCGTCTCATTCAAGTGGTTGAGTCTTACTGTCGGAGTTCACTGCACCGACCCTTTTGTGGCCCTCCACTTTGTTCATAACGGTACCTCCCCTTGCTACGGTCAGTATGCCTGCCTTAGAAATACCTGTGCAGTGAGGGGTGACAAATGCCCCGCATCCTGTTTGTTCCCTTTCAATACCTGAATGAGGCGTTTGAAGACCGCATGGTCGCTATTTACATTTCACAAGTTTCCAAGTATAACTGCTTATCACTAACAATATTTAAACAATGATTATCCTAAAATATTTATCTATATACAAATTATGTTCTAACCTAATGTACAATATACATACTAATATGTACCGTTACAGTTTGAAGCATTTTTTATATCACTCGATTGACTGCTTCTTATTATGGGTGCCTACGGCTGCTCACACATGAGTCTTAATCTCGGGTATCCGTGGTGGTTACAGAGAGCGATATTGTAGTTTTGTAAGAACCTTTATTTGTTTTATTTTTACACGTTTAAGCTTTGCTGAACAATTTTAAATAGGATAAAATATGCAGTTTCAAGTAATCGTTGGAACGAACTTTCACCGTGTTGCTTACATGTATCTCTCCCTCGTAACGATGCCTGTCTCCTACTGTTCCTCAGTCATTATCCTTTTTAGCTTCCCAAACGTCCATAATGGCCCTCACTTCATTAAGTCAAGACTTTGCCCTCTGGCGAAACCCCTCGGGTTTCCGATACTTTGTAAAAATACAATAGCAGGCTCTTTTTTTGTTTATGTTGAAGACCTTGCCAAACTAATTGTATCTCGTTTACGTTAATGTTTGGGACGTTCGCTAATGACCCTTGGTAGGGCCTTTTTGGCATCCCTTCACCTGTGGTACATATTCTTAACCCTTTGCTATTAATGGATTTTGTAGCTTTGATATATTCTGTATAACATAAGCGCTATACAGAAAAACTGCTTCAAATGCCCCCCATATACATTATCATATTATGTAAGAATATGATAAGGTATATGTCTTGCCCGAAAATCATTTTCTTGTTAAAATTTCGCGATTGTTCAGCAAATCTTTCGTCAATTACATACAAATGCTTAAAAGGGTTTACACTCAAATTCTTAAAGACATAGCTTGTACATAGAATACCCTTCACATATTTACATTACACAAATCAGCACTCAACACACATAGGGTTATATTTTTAATACTACATAGTGGTTTAATATTATTTTACATGTTTCTTCTTACATTGATCTTCTGATTCTATATAATTATTTTTATCAAAAGTCTTTTATGGTTATGGATTGTTCTGCTGGTTTCACTTTTAATTTGTTTTTTTTTTTTCTTCTTCTTTTTCACACGCACATTATCCACTTCACTGTTTTGTTTTTTTTTTTCGATATATTCACTTTGCTTAATATTAATTACGTTATTCTTACAGTTATTTACAAGTTTACATAGAAACAATTAGGCCCTCATTTTCATGATCCAACCATTCTTTCAACTACTTCTCACCATTTCTTTTCTTACTTTTCGATACTATTTGAGGAATTTCTATACGGTCTTATTAGCTGCTTATGCCATCTCCCAATCGATTTGTTTGTTTTTAAGTCCACTAATTCATAAGTATGCTCTCCGAATTTCTCAGTAATCATTACCGGACCTTTATATAATAGTTCTAATCTATGACTTCTCCCTTTTAACGCATTGGATAATTTATAATCCCTAGCGAGGACTAGATCTCCTACCTGAGGATTCCATTTATTTTTACGTTTCTTGATTTTTTGATTTCCTCTTTTCCGCTTTTTCTTGCAATCTGTCAAAGACGATCTTAGCCCTTTGTTCCTCTGATAATGGCTGACTTCTCTCAATCGTTCTTGGAGTATTTTTAAAAATGGGTTCAGGGTCAATTCCTTGCATTATCTGTATCGGTGCAAAACCAGTTGTAGTATTTACAGTATTATTAATAATTTTCTCTATGATGAGACAATACTTTACCCAGTTTCGATGATTATTATGAGTAAGCACTCGAAAATAACTCCCTATTTCTCTTAATATCCGCTCTGTCGGATTCCCTGAAGGAAAATAATAAGAACAATGATATAGTTTTATCTGGTGGCTACTTAGAGTTTCTTTGAAAATTTTATTCGCTACTTCAAACGAATGTGTGTAACAGTTATATCTGCCAGGCTTTTCCGAGAATACCTCCCTGTTTTCTATTAAAAGTTCCCGTAATTTTCCTTTTTGTTCCTCATTTAGTCTCTCAGCTTGGTTCAGCTTAGATTCTATTAAATTTTCTATCTTGACACAGTCCTTTCTTTCGTCGTACTCATTTATACTACTATTCTTCAAGTTAAATTTTGGGTTTTCTCGGGGTTTCTTTTCTTCGTCAAAATCACAGAAATAATTACCTCTTCTCACAATATTTTGTTCCTCTATTTCATCGTAGTTCCCAACTTTTAATTCTGCTAATTCCATCGCTCCAATATTTATTACCTCGACAAAGAATGTTTCCCCCTCCATTTCTTCCTCTACCTGATCCCGTACAATTATCCTCGAAGTATGGTCTAAAAATGGTACAATTATGGTGTCAGGTCCTGTTTCAAACTTAAAACTTCTATTTTCAAAATCTATGATGGAATTCCAAGCATAAAGACTATCGCAACCGATTATTACGTCAAAAACAAGCCTGGGTACAACCAAAAATAATATTTCAATGCATTTATGTGCGATCTCGACCTTTACCATCACTTGAAATTTTACCCTTTCTTTCCTTTTACCTACCGCTACAGAGCAATATATCCCATAAACTGGCAAAGATAATAATTTTACACCACTATTCACTAAATTTTCAAAAAAATTTTGGGAACACACAGTAGTATTAGCACCTGTATCAATAATAGCCTGAAATAATTTCCCGTTAATACCAATATTTATTCTTGGCGGATCAATTAAAATTTCATTCTCTGTATTTTCTTTATGTTTTTCGATCAAACATTGCCTTCTCTGTCCCTTATTTTCGAAGTACTTCCCATAATAAGAACATTCATCATTCCCAATCTTCACTGAAGGCGAAGTTGACTGGGTTTGGAGTTTTCCGAAAGCTTACTAATGGCTCCTGTCCCATTCCCATTATATGAAGGTCCCGGGTTTGAATCCTGGTGAAAATTTGTTTCTTCCAATCTTTTTACCGCGTTTATAGCGTCTACCCTTTCTTCCGGATTTGGAGAAATTCTGCTATTCCCATTTCTTTCTTCTTGCCTAGGGGAATTCGGTCTGTACCAATTATTATCATGGTGATAATTATTTCCCGAAGGAAATCGATTCCTAGTGTACCTCCCCCTTCTATCTCCGTAATATCTATTTGCCTGTACGTAATTAATTTGAGGGTTTCTTTCCCGTGGATAATTCTCAACCCTTCTTCTATTATCCTGAGGCTCAAAATTATTTCTTCTATCCTGAGGCTCAAAATTATGTCTCCTATCCTGAGGCTCAAAATTATTTTTCCGGTGGTAATTATTGTTTTTAGGGACTGGGCCATGATACCGTTGCCGAGCATCAAAATTCCTGACATCACCTGAACCTGCCCCCTGCCCGAAAATTTTTGTTGGAGATCGGTTGTTTCCAAAAGGTCTCTCATTACTTGCCTCGTTTTGGCTCTTATTTCTTTCTAGTGCGATTAACAAGTCAATCATTGCCGCTATTGTTATCGGCTTCGCAATAATCAGATAGTGTTGAATTGTTTCCGGAAAATGTGTGGTTATTAAATTAATTAATTCTATTTCTCCCATCGGAGGGTCAAGCATCTTACATTTTCTAGCTATAGCCATAAAATAATTAACCATGCATTGATCCTTATGCGGGTTATATTTCCCATTACTCAGTTCCAGTCTTATATTTGCCTGCCTGCTAGCTCCCCAATATCTATTTAAGAAAATTTCCTTAAATGTCCGATAATCATTACTTAATCCTACTGATAACTCTAACCAGTTTGAAGCGTTGCCTTTAAAACATTTTCTGACAACCGTCATCTTATATTCCTCGGGAATACCTTTTACAAGAAAATACTCTTGCATGCTATTTATAAAAGCCTTGGGGTCATCAAATTCTTCGTTTTCAAAGGTTGGTGGTGAAATTTCATTCAAAACATGGTTGGGCCATTGCAAATGTGGACTATTGCGTGCATTAACATTAACATTTGTATTACTATTACCTGAGGTACCAGCATTTAAATTTAACATCGGAATGTCCGCTGACGCACTATGCATCGCTTCGTCCCGTGCTGCTACCGTAATAGTATTACTACTCACAGAGTCACTAACATTGTCAGACATACATATGTTATTTAATCTTTCTTTCAGTTTGTCATTTACCTCATCTACACTCACAGCTAATCTCCTAGTTTCCCTCTCTGATTGCTCTAATCTTTTCCTACAGATTTCTAATTCCTTGCTATTAATTTCCCTTTCCTTAGCTAATTCAGTAGTTATTTCCTCCCTTAATTTTCTATTTTCTTTCTCTACATTTTGATTAACTGTTTTAATCTCTTCCCTAACCTGTTCCTGACTTTCCCTCATTTCAATTCGTACATTTTCAATTTCAATTTTAACCTCTTCCTGATTATTTCTAACCTCACTTCTTACATTTTCTATTTCATTTCTAACTTCCTCCTTGAAATTTTCTAAAACCTTCTGTTGTTTCTCAATCTTATTTCCTATTTTGACTAAGTCAGCTGTTAAGTTCTCCCTCGTATTTTCTACCTTTTCTGCTAACCCCGTTAAATCTTTCTGACTCTGATCTACCTTTTCTGTTAACCCCGTTAAATCTTTCTGACTCTGATCTACCTTTTCTGTTAACCCCGTTAAATCTTTCTGACTTTTTTCTACCTTTTCCTTAATCTCTTTCTGACTTTCTGTTAAACCCGTCAAATCTTTCTGACTTTTTTCTACCTTTTCTGTTAAACCCGTTAAATCTTTCTGACTCTGATCTACCTTTTCCTTAATCTCTTTCTGACTTTCTGTTAACCCCGTCATCATTGACATAAGTGATTTTAATATTTCATTAGTCTCCATGCTTCCCCCTGTTTCTTCTCCCTGATTTTGTATATTCGTATCAGCTACTCTGTCCCTTGCATTATCTACATTACTATATACACCTTCTCCCACTCTCTCATCACCCTCCTGCACTTCCATATTTATATCTAATTGCTCGATCATTTTCCCGTTCCTTAAATACATTGACTATATACTACAACACGTAGATAAGATTCTCACTCAGTACCTTAATCAGCTTGCTGCACTGCTATTCGATGTGGATCCTCTCGTTCCTGCTGTGTCCTGGGTCACCTTCCCTGGAGTTCACGACCTTTGTTGTTCAGCTCCCTGAAGTTCTCCGCATACCTTATTCTGCTTCCCTGAAGTACTCTGAAGTTCTCGCTCAGCATTCCTGAAATTCTCTGAAGTTCACGCTCAGCATTCCTGAAATTCTCTGAAGTTCACGCTCAGCATTCCTGAAATTCTCTGAAGTTCACGCTCAGCATTCCTGAAATTCTCTGAAGTTCACGCCCCACGTTGGGCGCCAATTTGAAGCATTTTTTATATCACTCGATTGACTGCTTCTTATTATGGGTGCCTACGGCTGCTCACACATGAGTCTTAATCTCGGGTATCCGTGGTGGTTACAGAGAGCGATATTGTAGTTTTGTAAGAACCTTTATTTGTTTTATTTTTACACGTTTAAGCTTTGCTGAACAATTTTAAATAGGATAAAATATGCAGTTTCAAGTAATCGTTGGAACGAACTTTCACCGTGTTGCTTACATGTATCTCTCCCTCGTAACGATGCCTGTCTCCTACTGTTCCTCAGTCATTATCCTTTTTAGCTTCCCAAACGTCCATAATGGCCCTCACTTCATTAAGTCAAGACTTTGCCCTCTGGCGAAACCCCTCGGGTTTCCGATACTTTGTAAAAATACAATAGCAGGCTCTTTTTTTGTTTATGTTGAAGACCTTGCCAAACTACTTGTATCTCGTTTACGTTAATGTTTGGGACGTTCGCTAATGACCCTTGGTAGGGCCTTTTTGGCATCCCTTCACCTGTGGTACATATTCTTAACCCTTTGCTATTAATGGATTTTGTAGCTTTGATATATTCTGTATATCATAAGCGCTATACAGAAAAACTGCTTCAAGTTTCTAACCACCTTTTCATTTTTACTTTCTCTAGTGGCAAGTAGAGGAAGTATTGTATTCCACCCAAAAATTGGATCTGGATATTTCACCGGAAATAGACACTTTCAGATACCCTGAATAAAAAAAGAACCATTATTAGAAAAAGGTGCATGTGTGTGTACGTGTGTGGTTGTGTGCGCGCGCGTGTTTGCCGGTCTGTAGACAGCATAACTTAAAAACGAAAAATCGGTTAAAACCAAAGTTGGTATTTATATTGAATGTCTTCCAAAGATGCCAAAGGAAAATTTTGAAGAAAATAGCCCCACCCTAAACTACCCATTACATGGGCAATTTTTCTAAAATTTTGATCTTTTTGAAATTGGCTCTAACGATTTTGACTACAATGGCATATCTTTAAGATATTTGTGTGACAAAGGAAATGTATATCTTGAATTTTCTGGCTTTAAGTTATGTAGTCCTGCTTATTCTGGATGACATTTGAATAACTCGTAAACGGTAGAGATAGACAAAATCTCACTATACAAAAAAATGTAGATCTCTCTAAAACACACAATTTATGTTGCAATAAATGCTTTGTAGAGAAAACCATTTCTAAGATATTCCTTGTAATATGTGCCAGTTTCGGAAAACAAACTTTCGTGAAAGGGAGCATCGTTATTCATTTCTTTATATGTTAAGAACACCAAAGAGATTAGCAAACCTTTAAAAGATTTGACTATCTCTCAGAGTATAGTCTATTTCCATATTCCCTTTGCACCTACAAGGTAATAAGCAATAAGATAAATGTTTAAAGTAACACGAAGATGATATAGGAATAAGACTTTCTAAGAATGGTTAGCACAACATTAGAGAAGGTCATGTGAGTGCTACTCATCAGATTTTTTAAATTATGCAATCCACAGTCTACAGACACACAGATACACACATACACACACTGGGGTATATTCTAAAAGTGCCCTTTTTTGGATTCAGGGGACCTCAAAACACATTTCCTGTGAAATCTCGAATTCGAGTTTTGGGTGAAATACAATGCTTCTACTTTACTAATCGTAGTAGAGAAATAAAAATCTGATGCCTTGCACACACATGATTTTCTCTACTCTAAGAGTAACCAGTCTTACAAACTCGTATTCCAATATCTTCTTCCTGTTGGCTGAGATAAACTTTTGCAAAAATTATCTTATTTTTGATATTGTATGTACATGGAGAATTCAGGAATACAAGAGATTTTGAGTGATAGTCAAATCTTTTAAGGCTTTCAATTTCCGTACTCTTTGCAGCGGTTAAAAAAAATCCGATGTGTTGCACTCACATGGCCTTCTCTACTCTCCTACTAAGCATTCTTACAATCTCTTATTCCTGTGTCACTTGAGATAAACATTCGCAGAAATTATCTTATTGCTTATTTCCCTGCAGGTGCAAGGGGAATATTAGAATATAGTAATGTTTGAGCCATAGTCAAATCTTTTAACGCTTTGAGATCCCGTTCTCTTTACGCGCTTAACATATAAAAACTGAACAACGATGTTGCATTTCACGAACGTTTTATGTTTTCCGCAACTGACTCAAGTAACAAGGAATATCTCCGACATGGTTCACTCTACAAAAAATAAATATTCAGACCTATATTCCGTGTGAGATCTACAGCGTAAGATTTTGCCTACCCCTTACGGTTTACGAGTTGTTCAAAAGCCTTCCAGAGTCAACAGGTCCACATAGGCTATAGTCAGAAAATTCAAAATGCACATTTCAATTGTTCTAAAAACATCTTAAACATATGTCATTTTAATAAAAAATGTTAGAACCATTTTAAAGAAAATCAATGTTTTCGAAAAGTTTTCTATGTAAAGGGTAGTTTAGGGTGGGGCTATTTTCTTCACTATCTTCGTATCGTATCCTTAAAACACATTAAAAAGCAAATAGCAACTTTGGTTTTTAACCGAATTTTTGTTTTTGAGTTACGCTGTCCACAGACTGACAGACAGATCGACACACAAACACACACACGGACCTTTTTCTAAAAATACTTTGTTTTTATTCAGGGGTCTCAAAGCATATTCCCGTTCAAATCTTGGCATCGATATTTTGGTTGGCGTGCAGTACTTCCTCTACTTGCCAGTAGACAAAGTAAAAATGAGTAACGATGTTCCATTTGACAGAAGTGTAAGTTCTGGATCACTCACACAAATAACAAAAAATATCTCCAAAGTGGATCACTCTACACAGGACATTCATTTTTGTTTTAGCAAGCTGTACAGTTATTGTATAGTAAGAATTGTTCTATCTGTTACAGTTTACTAGTAATATAAACGTCATCCAGAGTAAACAGGACTGCTTGGTCTAAACCCATTTACCATAAAAATGTCTCAAACATATAGAACTTAAATCAAAATCACTAGAGCCATTTTCAAGAAAGTCAGCGATTTTGTAAAATGTTCCATGTAAAGGACAGTTTAGGGGAAGGAATTTTCTTCAAAAATCTTCGTGTCGCATCCTTGAAAGGCATTAAACTTAAATACCAACTTTGGTTACTAGCCGACTATAGTACAATGTTTTAAAGCTTTCAAATTCCGCTCTCTGTACAGGGCTAACATAGATAAAAATCAATAACGATATTTCATTTGACAGAAGTAAACGTTACCCCTCTCACAGTTAGCAAGGAATGCTTCCGAAATGGTTTACTCTACAAAAGATGTTTTTTTTTTCTTTTTTTTTTTCTTTTTTTTTTTTTTTTTCTTTTCTTTTTTTCCCCCGAGTGGAGGAAAAATCCATTTACGGAGCCCCATGCGCTGGGAGGCACAGAGGGGGACTGTGGGCTTCACCCGAAGGTACTACTCCACTAAAAAACCTCCACCGGTGAATTCAGGGGTGGAAATCCGACAGTACCGCTAATGCGGGTCTTTGAGGCTACGCGCGGGGGGGTTTAGAGGCCTTCGTGCACTCTGCCTGGTAGACGGAGCAACCGCGCCATGTTGCTCCGTGGCCTATTTGGCCGCAGAGTATACAATGCCGTTCCAAGGGGGGAACGGCGCACGTACCTGAGGGGTGGGGGCCTGAGCATTTGGCGCAGACGAAGTGTGGGGCCCTACAATCCCGCAGTGTGTGCCATAGCTGCTGGCATCTGGAACACTGCTTCGGTTCAGGAGTGCTTTTGTACGCTTCTACCCTAACCTTAAAGTGTGCCAGAAATTTCAGGGCCATTAATTTATTTTCTACATCAGGGGAAGCTGCCACCTCTATGAGGTACATAGGCAGCGGGGTGCGACGCCGGTTGCGTTTACGCATCCGTACGGCTCTGAGCGCCGGTATTCCAATCTGTGCCAGGTCTTCTAATAACTCCTCACTGGCGACATACCTTACGGATCTCTCTTGGGGGTGGGGGACTAGGTAGTGGGGTACGCCTTTTGACTTGAGGTAACCTTGCCAAGTTTGGTAGTCCCTCAAGCAGGACACATTTAGGGGATGTCACCGGAGTTCCGGGCCGATGAGAAGAAGTAGTCAAATGTGACTGTATGCGACTTATTAAAGTCTTGGGAAATGGAGCGTAAAATATTTGCCTGGCTCTTGTGGATGTACAGTGGTGCTAGGTCTGCCCTCTTTACTGTGAGTGGGTTCTCGGGAATTTTGGTGCAGCTGGCATTCTCCGTGTGAGTGTCAGCAACTGAAACCATCTCCGTAGGATCGCTCGAGGTACTGGGCTTTGGAGAGGCCGGACGGGTGGGAGTAGGTTCCTCGGGTTGCGGAGAGTTGTTAGGTGGTGTTTTAGGAGTGGGGGTTGAAGGTTTTTTGTTGGGACCGCATTTGACCAGTTTGCTTCTCAGCGCCCTGGTCGTCTCCGTGGAATTGGAAGTGGACGCCTTGGAGTTTCCTGCCATCGCGTAAAGTAAATAGATTAGCAAAGAGTGTGAAATAAAAGAGATAAAGTATTTAAGTGAGTAAGGGCTTAGTGGGACCTTAAAACTAAATAGAAAATAGAGGAAAAGAGAAGAGTAGAAAGAAATTTTTTTTTCATTTTTTTTTGTTTTTTTTTTTTTTTTTTTGTTTAATGGTGGGGAAAAAGGCTTCTTACGCCCTTACCGCATGCATGCATGCGAGTGTAAGACTCCTGCCCAGCTTCGAACCAGAGCAGCACTATTCACTAAAAAACCCCACCGGAAGTCCTGAGGTAGAACCTCGGGTTGTGGAAGCGAGTGGTAGCTGCCTGCCAGTGGCAGTAATAGCTGGTAATTACAGAAGTTGCAAAGGGCAGCTATGGCAGAAAGTCATAGGCGTCCTTTGTTTGTTGATAATGGATGAATTTATGGGGGTGGAACGATGGAGTTATGTCGTTTGTGTGTGTGTAGTAGGTTATGGATGTTATGGTATAGTGTGGTGATCGGGTTCCGCATAGCACCCCGGATAGTGAGGTCTTTCTGGCCACATGCGTGAGCATGTGGGTGCGAGGGTGGTCCGGGTGGTACCCATACCGAAGTCTGAGTAACACCGCGGGAAGTGTGGTATATTGTTAACAAAGGTTGTGTGTTTCGGTGTTGGGGACAGACGGACGAGACTGAATTAATACATGACTGTTGTTGATAATGTGGTGTGTAGTAATAGGAGATCTTGTATGGACCTACAAAAGTAGGTGTTAGATCCATTTGCCATAATCATGTCCAGTTCCAGGCCAGGTCAAATTCATCACAGTTGGGGGGGGGGGGCCCTCTTCCCCCCGGGCCGCCCTGAAAAACAGGGACTTGGAGGGCTGACGACTGTAGGAGAAAACCTGAAAGAGGACTAAAAGAATTATTAGTGGATGTTAGCAGTAATATTTAGGAGATGCACGGCTACGTCAATAGCTACATGAGGGTCGGTTAAGTTGCAGTCAAAGAGGTGAAGTGGTCTTTTGTGTTTCAAGTCGGTTAAGTCGTAGGTTCCAATCTGTTGAATAAGTGGATTGTGGTTTGTGGGAGCTGATTTGTAGAGGTTGGTGGCTAGAATTTTGATAAACTGTTCAATTGTAGGGATGCGAAGCTCTTCGTGCAATTTATACGCCGGTGCATAGAGGCTGACTTTGGCAGCTATGCGGAGGATTTTGTTTTGGAAAGTGGTTTGAGTCTTGATGTGTGTTGGGGCAGCATAGCCCCAAACAGGGGCAGCGTAGGTTATGATGGGCCTAATGAGGCTTTTATAAAGAATTACCCCAAGTTTAGGACTCAGCGAGCTATTCCGGTGGATGAGTGGGTAAAGTTTTCTGAGTTGTGCCTGAGCTTTACAACGGACTGACAGGATATGCGGCTTCCAGGTGAGACCCTGGTCCATGACGACACCAAGGTACGTGACTTGATTCGTCCAATTAATGTCCCTACCAAAAAGTTGGAGAGGGCGAAGAGCGTGTGTGGGGTATCTGTGTTTTAGGCGTTTTGTGGATATGATGGCTTTACATTTGGTGTTATTAATCTTAATACGCCATTTTTCGAGCCAGGGTTGGAGGGTGTATAGTGCAGTTTGGAGCCTGTTTTTGATGGTTGCAATTCGGCTAGCTTGTGTGGTGATAGATGTGTCATCTGCATATAAGTGTAGCGAGGTGTATGGTGATCTGGGCATATCATTGAGGTAGATATTGAATAATATAGGCCCAATAAGACTTCCCTGGGGGACGCCTGCATTGATCAATCTGGGGGTGGAGTTTTTGCTGGATACGCAAGAGAAGAAGTTTCGATTGTGCAGGTAGTTTGCAATGAGTTTGACCATTGAGTCGGAAACGTTGATCAATTGAAGTTTCCGTAGTAGGCCAGCATGCCATACTTTATCAAATGCGCTCTCTATGTCCAGTAGGATGGCGCCAGTGGAACGTTTAATGTTGAAACCGTTGGTGATGAGTTCGGTTTTACGTAGTAGCTGTAGCGTTGTGGAGTACTTGGCCCTAAAGCCAAATTGTTCGTCTATTAAGACATTGTGTTTCATGAGGTGGTGGGTTAAACGTTTTAGGATGATTTTTTCAAGTACTTTACTAATGCTGCTAAGAAGGCTAATTGGCCTATAGTTCTTGGGGTTGGAAGGGTCTTTGAGTTTCTTGTGAAAGTGAAGTACTTTGGCTGTCTTCCATGGATCTGGAAAGAAACCACTGGTAAGGCAATAATTGAAGATTTGCGTGAGTCTTTGGATTGTTGGGGGAGGGAGGTGTTTTAGGACAATGTTAGGAATTTCATCAGGTCCAGGAGCTTTTTTGTTGGGAAGGTGTTTGATAATCCAATAAATTTCAGATCCGCAGGTTTTGCGTATTGGATTGTGAGTTTGAGAATGAAGGAGATTGCGTGTGAGAGAATTTGTTTCTAGCACAAATTCTCGCTGAGTGGGTTCTTCGTTAGGGGTGAGTGTTAGCTCGAGGGTATCTGCTAGGATTTCTGCTTTTGCTTTGTCGAAAGTTGCAATTTGATTGTTGTGGTGAAGTGGAGGAATGAGGATTTTGTTGCGAGTGAGTCTTCTGGAAATTTGCCAGACTGACGCATGGTTGTAGTCGAGATTTTGGAGCGTGTTATTCCATTGTTCACGTGTGAAGTCCGTAGTGGCTTGCCGGAGGAGCAAGTCACTTTGTTGATATTCTTCTAATGCGCGGGGGTGTCTTGATTGTTGCCATTTGCGGCGTGCACGATTTCGGGTGGTGGCAAGTGCTTTTATATCAGCCGGGAGATGAGTTGTGTGGGTAGGGGATGTGTGAGTAGGGATTGTGTTAGCAATAGCGTGTTGTATGGTGTCTTGGAGGGAAGAGACAGCTGTGTTAAGATCGAGTTCAGAGTGAATGGGTTCATTGGATATTTGATTAGTAACGATGATTCCGAAAGCATCCCAGTCCGCTTTATTAAAGTTGCGTCGGGGAGGGATGGTTTCGGGATCTGTTGGGCCTTCAATGTAAATTAACACTGGAAGGTGATCTGAAGATAGCTCGTTGAGTGTGGTAAGGGTAATCCGGTGATTGATGCCGCGAATTAAGGCAGTGTCTAGTATGTCTGAATGGCAGTTGAGTGCTTTAGGAATGTAGGTGTGCTCGTTGGGTGCGTGAATAATATAGTTTGATCGGTTTTCGTGTTTCAGGAGGGCAGTGCCTGCTGCATTTGTTGAGTGGCAGTTCCATATAAGATGTTTGGCATTTAAATCGCCAGCAATGACTATATGATGGTGTAGTGCAAAAAGCAGATTGAGGTCGTTGGTATCAAGAGTTCCTGGAGGGGAATATGCTGAAATGAGTAGAGTACGAATCTTGTTAATTTGGATATATACACCGGCAGCTTCGAGAGCATTGAGAGCTGGAAGTGTGGCCTGATCGTGTAAAATACCATCTTTGACAGCAACTGCAGTGCCTCCGCCACGCCTGTCGCGGTCAAAACGGTATAATCTGAATCCGGGGATGTGAAATCTGGTATTAGGGTTTAAGTGTGTTTCAGATAGTAGACAAACGTCTATGTCAGAGTGTGAAGAAAGTCAAGAAGTTCGGTTTTGCGTCGGTAAATGCCGTTTGCATTCCACATGGTGATTTTAGTAGTCATGGTGGTCGTAGAAGTTGTTGACGGGGTTTAGGAAAAGTGCGAAGAAGCCTGAGTAATGGTGAAGGATCTCATGAGTTTTGTGGGGGATGGTGAGGAGCAAATGTAAAATATTGAGAGCCTCCTCACGTGCTTGTTGCCAAGACATGCAGGAGGTGATGTTTTGTTGTAATTGTGAGGCAGAGGTGGTTGGTTGGGGGAAGGATGGAGTGGGGGTGGGAGTGGGGTTGGTCTGATGTTGAGTGCGATGTGGTCTTTGAAGTAGAGGGTTGTATTGTGGGAAGAAGGGATGGTTTAATGAGTTGTTGCTGGTGGCCTGGTTTGTAGAAGTCGTGGTGTTGATGGATTGTGAATGTAGCCGGTTTTCACTCAAAGGGATGCCCTGTCTAGAGGGTTGGGTATTTGGGGCGGTTCTGGGGGGAGGGGGTTGGGTTTGAGAGGTAGATTTTGAATGAATTGCTCTGAGCTTTTCCAGGTGTCTGGTGTATTCAGGGCATTTTTTGTATCTGGCGCCATGGCCGTAGTTGTTGCAGAGGGCACACTTTCTAAATTCGGGAGGGGTAAAGCAAGAGTTAGAATTGTGGTTGAGTGTGCATTTAGAGCACACTCTGTAGTTCATCGTGCATTTTTGTGACGTGTGTCCAAGCTTCTGGCATTTGCCGCACTGTTGTGGGAAAGATGGTGGGATGTAGTCTTCGACCAAAACTTGGGAGTGGATGATGTGACGAATGGTGAGGAGGGAATTGCGGTCTTCTGAGGTTGGTACCTCAACGAGGTACATAGGAAGGAGTGGTCGACCGTAAGCAAACCGGCGCATCTGAATGACCCTCAGAACTCGAACTCCGGCTTCTTCAAGACAGCGTTTAAGCTCCTCTTGAACGCTGTCAAGATACAGTCTTTTTATTACGAGTCTGAAAGTGCGATCATCTGATCTACTGGTTATGTTGTAATTAATGTTCTTGGTCTTAAGGAAGCTGCATAGAATTTTGTAGTCGCAGTCTTTGGCCATCTTGACCATCAAGTCTCCTGAGATTGGGGCGCGGTCTGTTGTGTAATGTCCGGGCTTATGAATTTTGTCATATTCGAGAAAGAGCTGTCCTGAATTAAAGTTCTGTCCTTTGGTGATGTATAGTGGGGACAGGAACTCACGGTCATTTTGGGGATGTGTGGTGTGGGTAGGAGGGGGAGAGGATGTTTGTGGGGGTTGGGAATTTGAAGGTATTGTTGTAGGTGATGATGGGCGTGATGCCATCTCGGCGAAGGTGAAAGCGGCTGAAGTGGAGGGGAGGTTTGGGTTAGGGGAAGATGAAGGTGCTGTGAGAGAGTGTTCAGGTGTGGGATTGGTGGTTAGGTTGGGAGGTGTGGAGGGGATGGGCAATGGAGATGTGAGCAGTGGTAGTGGACGTGTGATGGTTTGGCACTGATTGATGTTGTCACCGACTGTGGGGGTGGTGGATGAGAGGGATGGGATGGCGATGGGAATGGCAGAGGTAAGGTCAGAATGAGTGTTATGATCTTCGAGCCGTGATGGGGCTGAAGCGGGAGAGGTAGGGGTGGATTCATCACTAGAGAAAGTGGCGGACGGGGTGGATTGGTTGGGGGATAGGGAAGGATCCGAAATCTCCGGCTTTTCAGGCGTGGAAGGAGCCGACGAGTCGTCACCAGCCGCGGAGTTCGCGGCGTCGGACGAGCCGCCGGGGGCCACCACACCCTTCTGCCCAACGTCAAGTTGTCGCGCTACGACAGTCTTCCCGGAGATCCTAAGATCCCCGGGGGACTGTGCGCGAGGATTTCCAACCTTGCCCATGGGGATCTAGGAGTCGATGAAAGGTGTAATGAGATGTGAAGTAGTGATACAGGTAACAAAAGTAAGGAGGAGGTGAGGTTGAGCTAGTGGAGTAAGGTTACTGTGTGATGAAGTGTAAAGTATACGGTGTTGAGTGTGACTTAGCGTAATAGAAAAAGAGGAAGTAAGATATTTAGAAGAAGAGAAAGAGTCCCTGGCAGGTGCCGAAAGACGCGAGCAGTAGAGGGCCGGACACTAAAGTGCGCCAATACCGTTCCAGTGGAAGGTGGCTAGGCCTTACTGCTCTACCTGTCCAAAAAGACTAGCCACTTACCAAAGAGAGTCGAAAGTAGAGGAACCGTTGGACCGTCAATACTCACAGCGTGGAGCCAGTAGTTGATCATCCGTTGTCCGAGAACTGCAGCGACGTTACTCGGTGATTCGACCAATCCTCTTCGACCAACCTCAGTTGTCGTCCAGTAGAAAGAAAGAGCAGCTAGTGAGCGCTAAGAAGCACGGGGAGAAGAGGGCCGGACCTCAAAGAGGCGCTTAAGCTAATCTGAGAGATTGCTCGCTGTAGCCTTACTCCCCTACTCGTCTAAGCTGTTGTTTTGTGCCTTAGCGCAAGCGCTTTAGCTGAGCTTTGGATTTCTCCACGGCAATGCTCGAACCGCAATCCAACGGCGGCAGCTTCTTTGCTGCGACGATACTACAAGTCCTCTTTGTCTCTCTGCTGATGTTGCTGTCTCGAAGTTCTCCGCCGGAATGGGGAAAGATCCACAGTTTTTGCAAAATAAGATTTCCAGTGTCTGTTACTGTTTACTGGTTACGTATAAACCATACAGAGTAAGGCGGTCTGCATCGGCGTCGGTGTGGGTGGTTCAGTTGGTTAGACGCTGGACAACTAATCCCAAGGTCGCGAGCTCAAATCAATCCCAGGTCGATGCTTATTAAGTGTGCTTAAAAACGACAGCTGCATGACATATAAAAGAACAGTGGAACAACATTCCGATATACCTGCGACGCTGACGTGACCCTAGCAATTGATGGCGTTGTTAAATAACAAAATTGTTTTAATTTTAATTTTTTCTACATAGGCCATAGACAGAAAATTCAAAACATACTTTTCATTTGCCAGAAAACTATCTCAAACATACGGCATTTTGATCACAATAGCCAGAGACAATTACGGATAAAATTAAAAGTACCGAAAAATATTCCATAAAAAGGGTGGCTTAGGGTGGACTAGTTTTCGCCAGAATCTTCGTATCGCATTCTTAAAGGATAATAAATTTATATATCTGCTTTGGTTTTTAAGCAACATTTGTCTTTGATTAACGCTGTCCACAGATTGACACCCACTCACACACACTCACAAACACTCAGACACACACTCACACACACACATACACACACACTTACACCCACACACCGACGCGCGCGCGCAGGTGTGTAAATTCGACATCGAAGTTTTTGGGTGGAATACAATAGTTCCTCTACTTACTATACGTATGCAATAGAGAAAGTAAGAATCTGATACTATGTACTCACATGACCTTCTCTGCTTTTTACTAACTATTCTTACAAGCTCTTACACTTCCATACACTTCATGTTAATAGAGATGAAGATTTGTACAAATTGTCTAACTGCTAATTTTCTTATAGGTGCTAGGGGAAAATGGCAATATAGTAGGCTCATGCCGCTAGTCAAATCTTGCAAACCTCTGTAATTTCGGTCTCTTTGCACGGCTAACACATATAAAAGAGAATAACGACCTTGCGTTTGAGTAAAGTATAAGTATTGCAGAGCTCACACAATGAACAAGGAGTATCTTCGAAATGGTTCACACCACAAATATGCATTTGGACATAAATTGTTTGTTTTAACGAGATTTGCATTTGTGGATAGTAAGATTTGGTCTACCTATCTCTTAGGTTTACCAGTTATGCATTGTCGTCAAGACTAAAGAGGACTGCTTGGCCTATAGCGAAAAAATTCATAATATGTTTTCATTTGCATTAAAATGCCCCAAAAATATGACATATTAAACAATAACTTCTAAGCCATTTTCAGAAAATCAAAGTTTTCGTAAAAATTTCTACTTAAAGGATAGTTCAGGATGGAGAAATTTTCTTCGAAGTCTTTGTGCCTAATCCTTGAATGGTATTAAACTTAAACACCAACTTTTTCCGTTTCATTTCCTTTTTAATTTATGGTGTTCACAGTCTGATCCACGGGTACACGATGTATGTACACACGCATTCACAGACACACACAGACGCAGGAGCACAGTGACACACAGACAGATACCCAAACACACACACGCACACAGATACACACACATACACGTAAAAAGGGACCTTTCTCTAAGATGAGTTTTTGGTTTCAGGGGGCCACAAAACATATATTTCTGGTGAAGACTCAACATTGATATTTTGGGTCGAATGCAATACTTTCCCTACTTACCATGTGGAGGAAAGAAAGTAAAGGTTATGTTGAAAATAATTAGTAAAGCCAGCCACAATTTGTAGTACCGTATCCTGTGTAGGAGTGGGAGTTATCCCGTGAGTGTGTTCGGCCAGACAGACAGAGAGGCCAGCCATCAGCACTGAACCAAACTGCCCCATGCATACGCTAACGTGACTGAGAATTGTGGCTTTAATAACTAGCTACTAAACTATTCTCAGTTTTTTGTCCCTTGACCACACGAAATTATTTATTTTGAAGAGTTTAACACCCGCTTTTACTACATACGGCACCGCAGGCGGTGACACTCATGATACATGGAATGGAGATGCAGACACACGCACACACGCGCGCGCGCTACGTATTAGAGAAACGAATAACCTAATTTTTACCTTTAAAACAATAGCTGATCTGTTTCCAGTCTTACATTCCTTGCTAAAGAGGGAGGTGAGCTTATCCGTCGACTAGGCAGCTCTCTAATGCCATTGAGAAGTAACTTCACTTTGAGCAAGCATCCGGGCAACCCCTCTGACACGTCCATACCCCACGAAACCTAGAACCGCACCCGAAAGACCAGAGACAAAGGGAATGAAGGAGAAAAGATCTGATGTGTCGCAGTCACATGACTTTCGCTACTTTTGTACTTACCATTCTTACAAACTCTTATACCTCTACCTTATTCGTGTTAGTTAAGATAAACATTTGTACAAATTATTTAATTGTTTTTTTTCGTTGTAGGTGCAAGGGGAATGTTAGAATACAGTAGGCTTTGTGCGATAGTCAAATGTTTTAAGGCTTTGAGATTCTTTTGTCTTTGCACACTTAACATATAAAAAAATGAACAATGATGACCCATTTCACGAAAGTTCTAAGTTTTCCGAAACTCACGCACATAACAAGGAATATCTCCGGAATGGCTCACACTACAGGAAAATTTATTCGGACATAAATTGTGTATTTTAGCAATATCTACATTTTTTGCAGAGTATGATTTGGTTTATCTCTAACGGTTTACCACGTATACAAAAGTCGTCCAGAGTAAATACGACTACAGGGGTATAGCCAGGAAATTCAAGATATGCGTTTCATTTGTCATAAAAATATCTCAAACATATGACATTTTAATCAAAATCGTTAGAGCCATTTTCAAGAAAATCAAAATTTTCGAAAAATTTTCCGTGTAAGGGGTAGTTTACGGTGGGGCTATTTTCTTCAAAATCTTTGTGTCGCATCCTTAAAAGACATTAAACTTAAATACCAACTTTGGTTTTTAACCGACTTTTCGTTTTTGAGATATGCTGTCCACAGACTGACACACAGACACATTGACTGACACACAGACACACACACGGACCTTTTTCTAAAAATGCCCTTTTTGGATTCAGGGGGTCAAATACGATGCTTACCCCTCTTACTATACCTTGTACAGAAGGTAATAACAACAAATTTAACTTGAAAACGATGGCTTTTCCTTTTTTCAAGTTTTGAATCCTTCCCGAGAGGAAGGAGCTTATCCGTTGGCTAGGTAGCCCTATAGTGCCTAAGGGAAGTAACCTGTATTGAGCAAGCACTCGGGCTATCTTTCTGACACGTCCATACCCCACGAAACCCAGAATACACCAGACAGGTCAGAGGTACAGGGATGAAAGAGAGACGATGTAAACCATATTTTATTACACCATAAAAAACACGTCAGTACTCGCCTACTACCGTGGTAAAACCATGTAAAACACAAAGTAAGAGTGGGGGCCGGCGGGAACTGAAATGGAGAGCACAAAGTGCAAGGCCCACGCCTTACCGCGGAGTTATGTCGCTCGGCGACCATTGAGTTAGCGCCATGATGCAACGATTTAATTGCAACACAAGTACCTTTATTTTTAGCCCTAATGTATAGATCTATGTCGCCATTTTATTTAATGGAAATTTTGGACACAACGCTTAAAACAGAAGCACGATCTTCCATTTGAAGAATGTTTAAGTATTTAAAAATTCAAACGACTAACGAGGAATATCTCAGAAATGGTTCACTTACAAAAATATTTATCCAGGTATAAGTTGTGTGCTCTTGGACGATCTACATTATTTTTACAGGAGAACTTCGTGTATGTCTTAAGGTATACCAGTCATACAGAAGCCATCCAGAGTAAACAGGACTACATAGGCGTCGATCAAGGTATCTGA
Organism: Tenodera sinensis; assembly: GCA_030765045.1. Lineage (NCBI taxonomy): Eukaryota > Metazoa > Arthropoda > Insecta > Mantodea > Mantidae > Tenodera > Tenodera sinensis. The sequence goes on from CM060962.1 coordinate 248,726,879, forward strand.
GTTGGTTAGAAGCTGGCCTACTAATCCAAAGGTCGCAGGTTGAAATCCGGACCACACCGATGGTTCTAAGTATGCCTAAAAACCACACCTCCGTGTCAGTAGACTTAATGGCATGTTAAAGAAGTCCTGAGACACACTACCGACGTTGTTATGATCCAGGGAATTGACAGCGTCGTTAAATAACAAAATCATATCAATTTTAATTTTCTCTACGTAGGCTATAGCCGCAAAATTCAAAACAAATATTTGATTTAACAGAAAAATATTTCAAACATATGACATTTGAGTCACAATAGTAACAGCGAATTTCTAAAAAATGAAATGTGTGAACAAATGTTAGCTTAGGATGGAGGTATTTTACTCCAAGTCTTCGTATCGAATTCCTAAAACATATTAAACTTAATGACAAACTTTGCTTTTTAACCGATTTCTAGTTTTGCTACTGTAACTAGGTGAAGTATTGTTTTCCACCCAAAATTTCGATGTCACAGGAAATATATGTTTTGAGAGCCCCTGAATCCAAAAAAGAGTAAGGTCCGTGTTTGTGGTGTGTGTGTGTGTGTGTGTGTGTGTGTGTGTGTGTGTGTGTGTGTGTGTGTGTTTGTGTAAGTGTAAGTCTGTCAGTCTGTGTGTGTTTCTGAAAGTCTGTGGATGGCTTAACACAAAAACGAAAAGTAGGTTAAAAACCAAAATTATTATTTAAGAATGCGACATGAAGATTTTGAAGAAAATAGCCCCACTCTAAGGTACCCTTTTTATGTAAATTTTTCGAAAATTATAATTTTCTTGAAAATTTCTTTAGCGATTTTGATTAAAATGTCATATGTTTAAGATATTTTTTTGACAAATGAAATGTGTATCTTGAATTTTCTGGGTATAGCCCCTGTAGGCGTATTTACTCTGGACTACTTTTGCATAACTGGTAAACCGTTAGAGATAGACTAAATCATACTGCACCAATAATGTAGATCTTGCTAAAATACACAATTTATGTCCGAATACATTTTATTATAGGATTAACCATTTCGGAGATGTTCCTTGTTAACTGTGTCAGTTGCAGAAAACGTCCAACTTTGGTGAAATAGTGCATCGTTGTTCATTTTTTTATGTTAAGTTTGCAAGGAGAAGGGAATCTCAAAGCTTTCAAAGATTTAACTATCGCCCAGAACCTACTGTATTCTCATACTTCCCTTGCACCTACAACGAAATAAGCAATAAGATAATTTGTACAAATATTTATCTTAAGTAACACGAAGAAGATATAGGTTTGTAAGAATGGTTAGTACAAGAGTAGAGAAAGTCGTGTGTGCGCAACAATCAGATTTTTCGTATTTGAGTTACGGTGTCCACAGACTGACACACACTCTCTAACACACACACGCGCGCGCGCACACACACACACACACACGCACACACACACACACACGCACAAAGAGAGGGTGAGACCAGAAAGTTTTTCAATAAATATATTTTGGTTGGTTTCAGTGACATATCTCCGTTGAAATCTCGACATCGAATTTTTGGGTGTAATGCAATACTTCCTCTACTTTACTATACGTAGTAGAGAAAGCAATAAAAATCTGATCTTTTGCACTCACATGCCTTTCTCTACTTTTGCACTAACCATTCCTACAAACCCTTATTTTTATATTTTCTTGGTGTTAATTGAGATAAACATTTGCAGATTGTGTTAGTGTTTAGCTTATTGTAGATACAAGGATAATATGGAAATACAGCAGCCTTTGAGTGATAGTCAAATCTTTTAGAACCTTCAAATTCCGTTCTCTTTGTACGGTTAACGTATAAAGTACCAGAAACGATGATACATTTGAAAAGAAGTTTAACTTCTGCAACTCTCACGCAAATAGCAAGGAATATCTCGAAAATGGTTCACTCTACAAAAGATTTATTTAGACATAAAGTTTTTAGCAAGATAGAACTTTTTCGTACAGTAAGAGTTCGTCTCTCTCAAGCGGTTAACCAGTTATGCAAAAGTAAACAGCAGTACAGGGGCTGCAGCCAGAAAAATCAATATATACATTTGGTTTGCCATAAAAATATCTCAGACAAATGGCATTTTAATCAAAAGCGTTAGAGCCATTTTCTAGAAACTCAAAGTTTACGAAAAATGTTCCGTCTAAAGCGTAATTTAGGTTTGAAGAATATTCTTCAATGTCTTGATGTCACATCCTAGAAAAACATTGAACTTAAATACCAACTTTGCTTTCTAACCGACATTTCGTTTTTGAGTTATGCTGTCCCCAGTCTGACACACACACACACACACACACGCGCGCGCGCGCGCGCACACACACACACGCACACACAAACAACTTTTTCTAAAACTACTTCTTTGTATTTATTCAGGGCCCTCAAAACATTTCCGGTGAAATCTCGACTTCGAATTTTTGGGCGAAATACAATACTCCTCTAGTTCACTATACGTAGTAAAAAAGTAATAAAATCTGATCGGTTGCACTCACATGACCTTATGTAGTCCTGTACTAACCATTCTAACAAACTCGAATTTCTGTATCTTTTTCGTGTTAGTTGAACATTAGATAAACATTTGCAGAAACTATCCCATAGGTTTTCTTGTAGGTACAAGGAGAATATTATAGTACAGTATACTTTGAGTGATAGTCTATTGTTTTCGAGCTTTCACATTCCGCTCTCTTTGCATGGCGCTCCTTGAAAATGGTGCTAACGATTTTGATTAAAGTATATAGAATATTTTTATTTTTAAGGCAAATGCAAGGCTGCGACACGAAGATTTTGAAGAACAGTTCCCCGCCCTATACTACACAATGTTTCACAAATCTTGATTTCCTCAAAACTGGATCTACCGTTTTTGATTAAGATGTTTCATATATTTTTTAGTTTTGCGGCACATCTTCATTCCTTTTGCTGGCTTTTGGGTAACTGGTAAACCGTAAGAGTCAGAGCAAATATTACTCTTCCAAATATTAGGATCTGATGGTTAATTGTGCGATCTCTGCAATAGTTTTCTCAAATGGAAGGTCGTTATACACTTTCTATCACTTGGCCGTGCAAAGCGAGCGCAATTTCGAAGCATTCATACAGGGAGCAGCTCTCAATGATTTCACTATAGCTCAAAGGCTACCGTATTCCCATAAGATCATTTCTACAGTTCCTGATCTTAATTAAAACTAAGAAAACACAGGAACACGAATTAGTAAATGCAGTTAGTAGCGGAGTAGAGAAAGTCATGTGAGTGTAAGTCATCAGGATTTCAAAAAACGTTCCGTGTGTGTGTGTGTTTGTGTGTGTGTGTGTGTGTGTGTGTGTATGTGTGTGTCGGTGTGTGTGAACAGAGTAACTCAACAACGAAAACTCGGTTAAAAACCAAATTTGGTATTTAAGATTGATATATCCCAAAGAAGCGACACGAAGATTTTCAGTGGCATTTTTCCACCCTAATTACACTTTACATGGAAAATGTATTGAAAACTTTGAATTCCTAAGAAATAACTCTAGCGTTATTGATTAAAAAGCTTGAGATATTTTTATTTTTGTGGCAACTGATGTATATTTTAAATTTTCTGGCTATAGCTTATGTAGTCCTGCTTATTCTTGGTGGATTTTGCATAACTGGAGATAGACCGAATCTTCTTCTTCTTCTGCTTCTTGTTCTTGTTCTTGTTCTTCTTTTTCTTCTTCTTCATCTTCTTCTGCTTCTTCTTGGTGTACAATGGCGTTACAGCCCAGTGTCGGACCTTAGCCTCCTATATCATTTTTCCTCCATTCTTCTCTGTCCAAAGCTAGTCTTTTCCGTGCTGCAGTACCGAAAATACTCTAGAATCATAGTTCACGGCGTCTATACATACGTTGTTAGGTCTTCCAACTGGTCTCTTCCCTTCCATGACCCTCTTTGGTATTCGATGTTCCTCCATTCTGTAAACATGTCCATCCTGGTAAGTTGTATTAAATTAAAAAGGTTAGACCGAATCTTACTGTAACAAAAAATGTGGATTTCTTGCTCGTTGTATGAGTTTTGCAGTACTTTCCTCAAATGGAATATCGTTATACACTTGTTATCTCTTATTCGTGGAAACAGAATGGAATTCCAAAGCCTTCCTATAGCGACAAGCTCTAAAAGGTTTCACTATCGCTCATAAGCTACTGTGTTCCCATATTCCCCTTACACTTACAAGAAAATACAGTTTCCGCAAACGTTTATCTCGACTAACATGAAGAAGATAAACAAAAATGTCTGTAAGATTAGTCAGTGCAAGCGTAGAGAAACTAATGTAGGTAAATGCAATCCATCAGATTTTTTAAAGATAGTTTTTGTGCTTTGTTTTAAATATTTTGCATGTTTATTTGTCTACCTTTGGGTACCCGATTTATTTCAAAACCCACCTTTTCAACCCCTTGGAATACGAAAACCAACGCATTTTTACTCTTTTCTACAAGCTAGCAATAAATTGTGGGCAATATTGCAATGCAATAGAACTTTGATAGAGCAACCAGCAGTAAAAGATTTGACTGTCGCTCAGAGCCTACGAGAAAGATACGGTATTCCCATGTTCCACTTCTACCTACAGGAAGATTAACACTACGGTAAATTCTACAATTGCTTATCTTGATGAACATGAAGAAGATGCAAGAACACGAGTTTGTAAGAATAGTTTGTACAAGACTAGAGAAAGTTATGTGACTGTAACACAGCAGGGTTTTAGATAAAGGTGTGCGTGTGTGTTTGAGTGTGTGTGTGTCCGTGTGTGTGTGTGTGTGTGTGTGTGTGTCTGAGTGTGTGTCTGTCTGTCTGTGAACAGCGTAAGTCAAGAACGTAAGGTCGTTTTAACACCAAAGTTGGTTTTTAAGTTTAATATCTCCCAAGGATTCGACACGAATATTTTAAAGAAAATTTCACCACCCTAAATTATCCCTTACTTAAAAAATGTTTTGCAAATTTCGAATTGCTCAAAAATGTTTCTAAGAATTTTGATTAAAATGTTTAAGATATTTTTGTTTTTTATAGGAAATGATATAATATATGTATGTCGAGATGTCGAGATTTCACCGGAAATAAACCCTTTGAGACACCCTGAATAAAAAAAAGAACCATTATTAGAAAACGGTCCATGTGTGTGTGTGTTTGTGTGTGTGTGTGTGCGCGCGCGCGCGCGCCTGTGTGTGTCTGCCAGTCTATAGACACCGTAACTCAAAAACTTAAAATCGGTTAAAACTACAGTTGGAATTTAAATTGAATGTCTTCCAAGAATGTGACAGGAAGATTTTGAAGAAAATAGCCCCACATTAAACTAGCCATTACCTGGGCAATTTTTCAAAAATTTTGATCTTTTTGAAATTGGCTCTAACGATTTTGACTACAATGGCATATCTTTAAGATATTTGTGTGACAAATGAAACGTATATCTTGAATTTTCTGGCTTTAGGTTATGTAGTCCTACTTATTTTGGATGACATTTGAATAACTCGTAAACGGTAGAGATAGACAAAATCTCACTATACAACAAAATGTAGATCTCTCTAAGACACACAATTTATGTTGCAATAAATGCTTTGTAGAGAAAACCATTTCTAAGATATTCCTTGTAATATGTGCCAGTTTCGGAAAACAAACTTTCGTGAAAGGGAGCATCGTTGTTCATTTCTTTATGCGTTAAGGACCCAAAGAGAATAGCAAAGCTTTAAAAGATTTGACTATCTCTCAGAGTATAGTCTATTTCCATATTCCCTTTGCTCCTACAGGGAAATAAGCAATAAGATAAATGTTTAAAGTAACACGAAGATGATATAGGAATAAGACTTTCTAAGAATGGTTAGCACAACATTAGAGAAGGTCATGTGAGTGCTACTCATCAGATTTTTTTAATTATGCAATCCACAGGCTACAGACACACAGATACACACTTACACACACTGGGGTATTTCTAAAAGTGTCCTTTTTTGGATTCAGGGGACCTCAAAACACATTTCCTGTGAAATCTCGAATTCGAGTTTTGGGTGAAATACAATGCTTCTACTTTACTAATCGTAGTAGAGAAATAAAAATCTGATTCCTTGCACACACATGATTTTCTCTACTCTAAGAGTAACCAGTCTTACAAACTCGTATTCCAATATCTTCTTCCTGTTGGCTGAGATAAACTTTTGCAAAATTTATCTTATTTTTGATATTGTATGTACAAGGAGAATTCAGGAATACAAGAGATTTTGAGTGATAGTCAAATCTTTTAAGGCTTTCAATTTCCGTACTCTTTGCAGCGGTTATAAGAAATCCGATGTGTTGCACTCACATGGCCTTCTCTACTTTCCTACTAAGCATTCTTACAGTCTCTTATTCCTGTGTCTTCTTCGTGTCACTTGAGATAAACATTCGCAGAAATTATCTTATTGCTTATTTCCTTGCAGGTGCAAGGGGAATATTAGAATATAGTAATCTTTGAGCCATAGTCAAATCCTTTAACGCTCTGAGATCCCGTTCTCTTTACGCGCTTAACATATAAAAACTGAACAACGATGTTGCATTTCACGAACGTTTTATGTTTTCCGCAACTGACTCAAGTAACAAGGAATATCTCCGACATGGTTCACTCTACAAAAAGTAAATATTCAGACCTATATTCCGTGTGAGATCTACAGCGTAAGATTTTGCCTACCCCTTACGGTTTACGAGTTGTTCAAAAGCCTTCCAGAGTCAACAGGTCCACATAGGCTATAGTCAAAAAATTCAAAATGCACATTTCAATTCTTCTAAAAACATCTTAAACATATGTCATTTTAATCAAAAGTGTTAGAACCATTTTCAAGAAAAAGTTTTCGTAAAGTTTTCTATGTAAAGGGTAGTTTAGGGTGGGGCTATTTTCTCCACTATCTTCGTGTCGTATCCTTAAAACACATTAAACTCAAATACCAGCTTTGGTTTTTAACCGAGTTTTCGTTTTTGACTTACGCTGTCCACAGACTGACAGACAGATCGACACACAAACACATACACGGACCTTTTTCTAAAAATACTTTGTTTTTATTCAGGGGTGTCAAAACATATTCCCGTTCAAATCTCGGCATCGAATTTTTGGTTGGCGTACAGTACTTCCTCTGCTTGCCAGTACACAAAGTAAAAATGAGTAACGATGTTCCATTTGACAGAAGTGTAAGTTCTCGATCACTCACACAAATAACAAAAATATCTCCAAAGTGGTTATCTCCACATGGGACATACAATTTTGTTTTAGTAAGCTGTACAGTTATTGTATAGTAAGAATGATTCTATGTGTTACGGTTTGCTAGTAATATAAACGTCATCCAGAGTAAACAGGACTGCTTGGTCTACACCCATTTACCATAAAAATGTCTCAAACATATAGAAATTAAATCAAAATCACTAGAGCCATTTTCAAGAAAATCAGTGATTTCGTAAAATGTTTCATCTAAAGGGTAGTTTAGGGGGGAGGAATTTTCTTCAAAAATCTTCGTGTTGCATATCACTGAAAGACATTAAACTTACATACCAACTTTGGTTACTACCCGACTATAATAAAATGTTTTAAAGCTTTCAAATTCCGTTCTGTGTACACGGCTAACATAGAAAAAAATCAATAACGATGTTCTATTTAACAGAAGTAAACGTTACCCAAAACTCACACAGATAGCATGGAATGCTTCCGAAATGGTTCATTGTACAAAAGGTGTATTTAGACCTAATTTGTGTGTTTATTAAAATCCGCAGTTTTTGCAAAATTAGATTTCCACTGTCTCTTACGGTTTACTGGTTACGCATAAACCATAAAGAGTAGGGTGGTCTGCATCGGCGTCGGTGTGGGCGGTTCAGTTGGTTAGACGCTGGCCAAATAATCCCAAGGTCGCGAGTTCAAATCCATGCCAGGTCGACGGTTATTAAGTGTGCTTAAAAACGACAGCTACGTGATAGTACATTTACTGACATATAAAAGAACTTCAGCAGAAAATCGCGACATACTTGCGGCGCTGATGTGACCGTATGAATTGATAGCGTAGTTAAATAACAAAATTGTTTTAATTTTGATTTTTTCTACGCAGAAAATTCAAAACACACATTTCATTTGCCAGAAAACTATGTCAAACATATGGCATTTTAGTTACAATTGCAAGAGATAATTTCGAAAAAATTAAAATATTGACAAATTTTCCATGTAAAGGTGGCTTAGGGTGGAGTAGTTTTCGCCAGAATCTTCGTATCGCATTCTTAAAAGATCTTTGAGTAATGCTATCTACAGATTGACACCCACGCACACACACTCACAAACACTCAGACACACACACACACACACACACACACACAAACTCACACACACACACTCACACACACACACACATACACACACACACTTACACCCACACACCGACGCGCGCGCGCAGGGGTGTAAAGTCGACATCGAACTTCTTGGGTGGATTACACTACTTCCGCTACTTACTATACGTATGCAATAGAGAAAGTAAAAATCTGATATTATGTACTCATATGACCTTCTCTGCTTTGTACTAACTATTCTTACAAGCTCTTACACCTCCACATACTTCATGTTAATAGAGATGAGGATTTGTACAAATTGTCTAACTGCTAATTTTCTTATAGGTGCTAGGGGAAAATGGCAATATAGTAGGCTCATGCCGCTAGTCAAATCTTGTAAACCTCTGTAATTCCGGTCTCTTTGCACGGCTAACACATATAAAAGAGAATAACGACCTTGCGTTTGAGTGAAGTATAAGTATTGCAGAGCTCACACAATGAACAAGGAGTATCTTGGAAATGGTTCACCCCACAATTTGGACATAAATTATTTGTTTTAACGAGATTTACATTTTTGAGTAGTAAGATTTGGTCTATCTCTTAGGTTTACAAGTTATGCATTGTCGTCAAGACTAAAGAGCACTACTTGGCCTATAGCGAAAAAAAATTCATAATATGTATTTCATTTGCATTAAAATGCCCTAAAAATATGGCATATTAAACAATATCTTCAAAGCCATTTTCAGAAAATCAAAGTTTTCGAAACAATTTCTACTTAAAGGTTAGTTCAGGATGGAGGAATATTCTTCGAAGTTTTTGTGCCTAATCGTTGAGTAGTAGTAAACTTAAACACCAATTTTTTCCTTTTCATTTCGTTTTGAATTTATGCCGTTCAGTCTCATCCACGGGTACACAATGTATGTACACACACACATTCACAGACACACACAGACGCAGGAGCACAGTGACACACAGACAGATACCCAAACACACACACGCACATAGATAGACAAACATACACGTAAAAAGGGACCTTTCTCTAAGATGAGTTTTTGGATTCAGGGGGCCACAAAACATATATTGCTGGTGAAATGTCAACATTGATATTTTGGGTCGAATGCAATACTTCCTCTACTTACTATACGTCGAAAAGAAAGTAAAGGATATGTTGAAAATAATTAGTAGAGCCAGCCACAATTTGTAGTACCGTATCCTGTGTAGGAGTGTGAGTTATGCCGTGAGTGTGTTCGGCCAGACAGACAGAGAGGCCAGCCATCAGCACTGAACCAAACTGCCCCATGCACACGCTAACGTGACTGAGAATTGTGGCTTTAATAACTAGCTACTAAACTATTCTCAGTTTTTGAACCCTTGCCTAGACACAAAGGCTACTCGTCGACTAAGCAGCTCTGTAGTGCCTAAAGTAAGTAACTTTCCTTTGAGCAAGCATACTGTCTTTCTGGCACAGCTATACCCCACGAAATTATTTATTGTGTAGTGTTTAACGCCCGCTTTTACTACATACGGCACCGCAGGCGGTGACACTCATGATAGGTGTGCAATGGGAATGTGGGAATCTACGGGCTTTGTGCGAGAGTCAAGTCATCAAAACTCACACAAATCAGAATGCATATTTCCGAAATAGTGAGCGCTACAAGAAAAATAGTTTACATAAATGGTGTGGCTTAACACGAACTATATTGTTTGTGCAGTGAGACTTTTTCTATCTCTTACCATTTACCTGCTATGCATCAGTCATCCAGAATAAGCAGGTCTACGTAGGCTATAGCCAGAAAACTCAAAACACATTTCATTTGCCAACAAAATCTCTCAAACATATGGCATTTCAGTCGCAATTGTTGGTGCCAACTGTCGATTAATTTTCCATGGAAAGAGTAGCTTAATGTGGAGCAATTTTCCAAGTTGGTATGGCATTCCTCACAGATATTAAACTTTAACACCAACTTCGGTTTTCAACCAAGTTTTCCTTTTTAATTTACCTACTGGTAAGTAAAGGAAGTTTTGTATTCCACCCAAAAATTCGATGTCGACATTTCACCGGAAATGTATGTTTTCAGAACCCCTCCCCGACTCAAAAAAAAAAAAAAAAAAAGAAAAAGAAAGCATTTTTAGAGAAAGGTCTGTGTGTGTGTGTGTATGTATGTGCGTGAGGGGCTGTCTGGCAGTTCGTCAGTCTGTGGACAGCATAACTCGAAAATGAAAAGTCGGTTAAAAACCAAAGTTGTAATGTCTTCCAGGAATACGACACGAGGATTTTGAAGAACATTCGTCTCCCGTTAACTACACTTTATGTGGAAAATTCTTGGATACTTTAGATTTTCTTGAAAATGGCTCCAACGATTTTGATTGAAATACAATATCTCTAAGATATTTGTATGACAAACGAAATGTGTAGTTTCAATTTTCTGGCTATAACCTATGTGGTCCTGATTACTCTGGATGACTTTTGAATAAATCGTAAACCGTAAGAGATAGACAAAATGTAGACCTCACTAAAACAGACAATTTATGTTCAGATATTTTCTTTTGTAGAACGAAACATTCTGCAGATATTCCCGTTATTTGTGCCAGTTTCGGAAAGCTTCACGCTGTCTTGGAAAATACATGATTGTTCATTTTTTATAAATGTTAATCGTGCAAAGAGAAGGGGGTCTCAAAGCATTTAAAGATTTCACTGTCGCTCAAAGCCTGTGACCTAATATTCCCCTTGCACCTACAGGAACATAAGCAGTAAGATAATTTGCACAAATTGTTTACCTGAACTAACACGAAGAAAATATTGGAGGAAGAGGTTGTAAGAATGGTTGATACAAGAGTAGAGATGGCCATGTGAGTACAACACATCAGATTTTGGAGTTATGCTGCCCAAAGGCCGACACACACACACACACACACACACACACACACACACACACACACACACACACACACACGTACATACAAACACACACAAGCACACACACACACACACACGTACATACAAACACACACACACACACACACACACACACACACGTACATACAAACACACACACACACACGTACATACAAACACACACACACACACACACACACGTACATACAAACACACACAAGCACACAGAAATATACAGACATACATTTATCTAAAAATGCTTTTCTTTATTCAGTTGCCTCAAATCATATATTTCCAATGAGATCTCGTCCTCAAAATTTTGGGTCGAATACCATACTTACCCCACTTGCTATACCTTGTACAGAAGGAAATAACAAATTTAACTTGAAAATGATAGCTTCGCCTTTTTTTCATTTTTTTAATCCTTTCCGAGACGAAGGAGCTTTTCCGTTGGCTAGGAAGCTTTGTAGTTCCCAAGAGAAGTAACGACTTTGAGCAAGCACCCGGGCTATCTTTCTGACACGTCCTTACCCTACGAAAGCTAGAATACACCAGAAAGATCAGAGGTAAAGGGAATGAAAGAGAAGCGATGGAAATTATATTTTATTGCTCCATAAAAAACACTTCAATACTCGACTACCACATTGGTAAAACCTTGTAAAACACAAGGTACGGTGGAACATAGTAGGCTGTGAGCGAGAGTCAAATCTTTTATAAAGCGTTGATATTCGGTTCTCTTTGCAAGGCTAAGACATCTCTAGGACGATCTACATTATTTTGACAGGAAGACCTTGTCTATGTCTTACGGTATACCAGTCATGCAGAAGACATCCAGAGTAAACAGGTCTACATCGGCGTCGCTGTGGGTACTTGACTTGGTTAGAAGCTGGCCTACTAATCCCAAGGTCGCGGGTTGAAATCCGTCCACACCGATGGTTCCAAAGTATGCCTAAAAGCCACAGCTCCATCTCAGTAGATTTACTGGCGTGTTACGTTGTTATGATCCAGGGAATTGAATAAATAACAAAATAACAAAATCATTTTAATTTTAATTTTCTCTACATAGGCTATAACCAGAAAATTCAAAACAAAAATTTGATTTAACAGAAAAATATTTCAATCATACATTTGATTCCCAATCATTTTAATTTTAATTTTCTCTACATAGGCTATAACCAGAAAATTCAAAACAAAAATTTGATTTAACAGAAAAGTATTTCAATCATACATTTGACTCACAATAGTAAGGGCCAATATCTAAAAAATGAAACGTGTCAAAAAATTTCGATGTAAAGTTTAGCTTAGGATGGAAGCATTCTATTCAAGGTCTTGGTATAGAATTCCTAAAAGATATTAATCAACTTTGCTTTCTAACCGATTTTTACTTTCTCTGTTGTAAGTAGCACAAGTATTGTATTCCACCCAAAAATTAGATGTCGAGATTGCTCGGAAATATGTTTTGAGACTCCCTGAATCCTCCCCAAAAAAGCATTTTTAAAAAAAGGTCTCTGTGTGTGCGAGAGAGAATCAGAGAGAGAATCAGAGAGAGAGAGAGTGAGAGAGAGAGAGAGAGAGAGAGTGTGTGTGTGTGTGTGTATCAGTCTGTGGATAGCATAACTCAAAAACGAAATGTAGGTTAAAAACCAAAGTTACTATTTAAGTTTAGTGTCTTTCAAGAATGCGACCTGAAGTTTTTGAAGAAAATAGCCCCACCCTAAACTACTCTTTACATTGAAAATTTTTCTAAAATTTTGAATTTCTTGAAAATGGCTCTAACGATTTTGATTAAAATGTTTTATGCTTCAGATATTTGTATGACAAATGAAATGTATCTCTTGAAGCTATCGTACGTCACGAAACATGTAGATCTTGCTAAAATACATAATTCATGTGTCAATAAATTTTCTTGTAGGGTGAACCATTTCGGAGTTATTCCTTGTTATGTACGTGAGTTTCGGTAAACTGCAGACTTTGGTGAAATGGAACATCGTTGTTCATTTGTAATGTGGCTAGTGAGCTAAGAGAACGGAATCTCAAAGCTTTAAAAGATTTGACTACAGCACAAAGCCTGCTGTATTCCCATATTCCCTTTGCACCTATAAGGAAATAAGCAATAAGATAATTCTCAAGTAACACGAAGAAGATATAGGAATAAGAGTTGGTAAGAATAGTTAGTTAAAGAGTAGAGAAAGTTATGTGAGTGCAACACATCATATTTTTGGTATTTGAGTTACGCTGTCCACAGATTGACACGATCGCGCGCGCTATCACACATACACACCCACACACAAACCCCCACAGAGAGAGAGAGAGAGAGATGGACAGAGAGAGAGAGACAAACACACACACACCAGAACATTTTTACAAAAAAATGTATTTTGGTTGGTTTCATATTGCCGTTGAAATCTCGACATCGAAATGTTGGGTGCAATTTGATACTTCCTCTACTTTACTATATAGAGTAGAGAAAGTAATAAAAATCTGATGTTTTGCACTCACATGCCTTTCTCTACGCTTGTACTAAGCATTCCTACAAACTCTTATTTTTATATCTTCTTCGTGTTAATTGAGATAAACATTTACAGAACTTGCCTTATTGTTTTTCTTGTAGGTACGAGGAGAATATGAGTGATAGTCAAATCATTTTGAGCCTTCAACCTCCTTGTAAGGTTAACGTATAAAGTGTCAGTAACGATGTTACATTTGAAATGAAGTATAACTTGTACAGTTCTCACGCAAATATCTCCAAAATGGTTCATTCTACAAAAGATTTTTTTAGACATAAATTGTTTTAGCAAGATAGAAATTTTTCGTACAGTAAGATTTCGTATCTCTCAAGGGGTTTACCAGTTATGCAAAAATCATCTAGAGCAAACAGCACTACAGGGGCTGCAGCCAGAAAGCATAATATATCCATTTCGGTTGCAATAAGAATATCTCACACGTATGGCATTTTGATCAAAAGTGTTAGAGCCATTTTCTAGAAAATCAAAGTTTACGAACTATTTCCTATACAAAACGTAATTTAGGTTGGAAGAATATTTTTCAATATCTTCATGTCACATCGTAGAAAGACATTAAACTTAAATACCAACTCTGCTTTCTAACCAAGTTTTCGTTTTTTTTTTTATTCAAGGGGCCTCAAAACATTTCCGGTGAAATCTCACTTTCGAATTTCTGTGTGGAATACAATATCTCCTCTAGTTCAATATACGTAATAAAAAAAGTAATAAACATTTTTTTTAATGATTTATTGATTGATCAGCGCATGTGCGCTCTACAGGCCATTGTTGAAATACACATAACAATAAATAAAATATAATAAGTAACATTGAAATGAGGTAAACCCCATTGGGCCCCTCACTGACAGTATTAGTTGAAATTAAATCAGATCTTGCTGTGATAACTGGTCCAGTGGTAGACGACTCTTGATGCGTGTTGGAAAGCTGGATTTTCTGCCTAGAGAGTAGTGAATAGATCCAGGAACGTTCTTTAGATAGCTGTAAAACTGTTCGGCTTGTGAAGAAATTGACTGTTGTATGGTACTGGATCCAGTTTCTCTGTGTAGTTGATTGTTTCTGACAAACCATGGCGCATTAGTTGAGATACGTAAGATTTTGTTTTGAAACGTTTGGATGCGTTTAATTTCTGTAGCACTGGCTGCTCCCCAAATTGGACAGGCATATAGTAAAAGCGGCCTTAAAAGAGTTGTGTAGAGTAGTATGCAGTTTTTTAACTTAAGCGAAGATTTTTTGTTGAGAAGTGGATAAAGTTTTGTCAGTCTTATTTGGGCAAGTTTGAGTTTGTTACTTATATGTGGCTTCCACGTGAGTTTTCTATCAAACAGTACACCAAGGTATTTCACCGTTTCTCTGTCACTTTTCCAGGGTATAGAATTTGTTGCTATCGTTACTGATGGTGGATATTCCGGTCTGCATAATGTAAACACCATTGCTTCACATTTGTCATGGTTGAGAGAAATGCGCCAGTTGTCAAGCCAGGGTATGATTAAGTTTAAGGCCTCTTGAAGGCGATTTCTAGCGGTGTGTAAATTACGATGGGTTGCATAGATGGCAGTATCATCGGCATACATTGCTATTTGAGCTGTGGGTAGACCCTGATGCCAAACTCTGTCAAATGCCTGAGTGAAGTCAAGGAATGCGACAGCAGTGTGTTCTTTCTTCTCGAAGCCTTGTGCTATTTGCTCTGTAATTCGGAGAATTTGATGAGTAGTTGAATGTTTGCGACGGAAACCAAATTGAAAGGGAGGTAATAGTGACACTTGTTCTAGAAATTTTCTATAGCGTTTCAGTATAATCTTTTCATACACCTTGGGCAGAGTTGGCAGCAGACTTATTGGACGATAATTTGTTGGATTGGAAGGGCATTTTCCAGGTTTATGAATAACAATAACTATGGCGTGTTCCCAGATTCTTGGGAAATAACCCATTCGCATAAAACTGTTGAACAACGAAGCTAGGATAGCAAGTGCTTTGCGACTCAAATGTTTTAATACAAAGTTTGGTATTAGATCATGCCCAGGCGATTTTCTTGCGGGAAGTTGCTGGATGATAAAAAGAATTTCTTTGGGTGAAGTGAAGTCAATGGGTAGTGGTACTGTGGCGTAAGACCAGTAAATGTTCAATTTCGTGGTTGAATTCTACGTTGCTTCCTGGATTAGCAGTGCCCAACGGAAGTTGCACACTGATTAAGCAGCCGCTGAGGAGCAAAACGTCAGTCACAGACGAGACCACGTGACGTAATGGGGGAGCATTGCAAGGGAAAGTGAAAATAAAAACACTACTGCCATTGGCATGGATGGCCTGAGTTATTTACATAACAGCTAATGGATAACATTTCTAAGCGGGTCCTTCACATTTCTAATGATGAGAATAAGACATTGCACTGCTGCACGGCACAAGTTTTCCACCTAACTCTGTTAGGCCCTAATTTGGTTACAGATTAACTTAGAGATGGCTTTCTTATTATTTTGTATTGTGCTGTTGTCAGTATGTATCCTTTGGCAGTTTGATAACATTTTGGGACTTATTTGGCACTTATTTTTAGCCTTAGAACGATTAGGAGGCGAGTGGAGGCCGTGAAGCTATAGCAAACTTCAGTGAAATCAAGGGGTCCTGAGTTTAAGCCCAGGTTAGCGTCACATCTGGTGTGTGTATATCGAGTGCAAGAGAAGCCATTATATTAATTCAAACCATTGACAGATCTCGATATTTGGAACACATTTTGTAGCTTACGTTTTTGTCTCTATTTCCTACAGAGACATTTTAGTTTTGTCGAAAACAAGCTGGCAACACTGCAGATTGTGTGGGTGTCACTTTCACTAGGTCAGTACATAAACAAAACACCGTAGCAGTGTATTTTCCTTAGGTGTTTACTGTGCGAGTGTAGGCCAATCACAAGCGTCAGCTCCCAAAACATTACATGAAAGTGCCCGACCCTTTTACATGCACAAAACAGCTCAATTCCCTGGCCAACGTCAACGCAACGTTGTCAACTTAACTCACGTCTGAGAGAGCAGCTTGGACTATTCCTTCACGTTTTTTAGGTGATTAATAATTAGGAAACCCTGTGTGATGTCCCATAATTACTACCGAAGTTATGTCACAAATAAGTTACTCTTCGCATCTTACAAGTAACAAACTGTTATCTTGTGGAATTACGCATCCAAGTAGGAACAAAAACAATTTATGTTTTTCGAAATCGACTCATCAAAGAACAAAATGCCATCAGACTTTTTTTGTTTGTAATGCTTTTATGAAGCACATATTAGAAGGAATGTAACGACTTTCCTTCCACCCTGTATGTATTGATGTTACTGTAATTATGTCAGAAGAATCTATGTTCCGTTAGGTAGCGCTGTTTATACGAGTCACAACTGCATATCTGCTAACATAGGAGTGACAAAAACAGCCATGTTTATGAGATTTAGTGCCCTAAGCCGCAAAGCGTGTCCAAGAATTAGCAGAGTGAAGCAGTTACGGCGAAAACAAAAGATGTGGCAGGAAGCGTGAAGATAATCCAGAATCGCGGTGGAAAAAAATCTGATGTGTTGCACTCACATGACTTCCTCTACTCTTCGACTAACCATTCTTACAAACTCTTATTCCCATATCTTCTTCGTATTAGTTAAGATAAACATTTGTACAACTTATCTTATTGCTTATTTCCTTGTAGGTACAAGGGGAATGTTAGAATACAGTAGGCTTTGCGCGATAGTCAAATGTTTTAAAGCTTTGAGATTCTGTTGTCTTTGCACACTTAACATATAAATAAATATGAACAACGATGACCCATTTCACGAAAGTTCTAAGTTTTCGGAAACTCACACACATAACAAGGAATATCCCGAAATGTTTCACCCTACAAGAAAATTTATTGAGACATAAATTGTGTATTTTAGCAAGATCTACATTTTTTGTAAAGTATGATTTGGTCTATCTCTAACGGTTTACCAGTTATGCAAAAGTCGTCCAGAGTATACGACTACAGTGGCTATAGCTATACATTTCATTTGTCATAAAAATACCTCAAACATATGACATTTTAATGAAAATCGTTAGAGCCATTTTGAAGAAAATCAAAGTTTTCGAAAAATGTTCCATGTAAAGGGTAGTTTAGGATGTGGCTATTTTCTTCAAAATCTTCGTGTCGCATCCTTGAAAGATATTAAACTTAAATACCAACTTTGGTTTTTAACCGACTTTTCGTTTTTGAGTTATGCTGTCCATAGCCTGACAGACTGACTGACACACAGACACACACACGGGCCTTTTTCTAAAAATGCTTTTTTTTGGATTCAAGGGGCCTCAAAACACATTTCCAGTGAAATCTCGACATCGAATTTTTGGGTGGAACACAATACTTCCCCTACTTACCAGTAGAGAAAGTAAGAGCGGGTAGCGATTGTGTTTGGGTTACAGGCTTTCCAGTTCATCACAGTCATATTCGTTTGTTTAGCATAATATACACATTTTCCATCTTTGTTTGGGAAGAGTGGCCATCATGGATCCTGATGTGTGGAGTTACATAGACACAGAAGCTATCTGGAGTAATCTTACCTGCAATACACGGCTGTCCAATAGCCATCAACTAGCAAGTAAACAAGGGAGTTGGCAAGCTGAGGTGCGTCCCTGTGTGCCTGCCCTTGCCAGGGCTTAACCACTCTTAAGGTGTTGGGTCTAACACGAATTCCTCGCTGTTTTATGACCGAACTTGAATGTTTCAGAGTTCACAGTGCGGGTACCCATCTAATATGGCACCGTGATTTATTAGAAACCTTTTAACTTTTGTGTATCTGGAAGGTTTTGAATAAATACGGTACAGGTAAAAGTACAACCATCTCAAGCGTTGAATACTGATGCACAACGTGCTGTCATTTTACATGTTAAACTGCGCACGGGAACACATTAATCCTGGGATCGAACACGTGTTCTATCCTTGACGTTGTGGTGTATACGCCAGTGTCCCCTACAGACAATAGGAAGCGCGGTGAACCATGGTGAAAACAACATTCCAATTTAACTACGTAAAAATAGTCAAAAAAAAAAAATCGATCTGGGCACTCACATGATCTTCTCTACTCACTCCTGTACAAACTATTCTTGAAAGTCCATATTCCATATTCTTCATGTTAATCCAGATAAACATTTGTAGAAATTCTATTATTGCTTGTAGTTGCAATGGGCGTAGAAGAAGAACTAGGCTCAAGAGACAGCCAAACCCTTTAAGAGCTCGTTGTTATGTGATACCTTTGGCATCCCTTTCTCTTTGCAAGAGCGAGATTGAAAAGAAAACGAATAATGACTTCCTATGTCACAAAAGTATAAGTTTTTGAAACTTCAAACAAATAACAAGGAATATCTCAAAAATATATCTCCATAAAAAATATATATATTTCACATAATCTATGTACTTAATTTACTTAAATACATAGATAGTACTTTTACTTAATCTATAACTAGCTTTACATCTTTGCAGTGCGAAGATTTTGTTTACATGTTAAAGTTGACCAGTTATGCAAAGTTATTGAAAAGAAAGAGCACTTCAGAGACTGTTCCCAGGAGCTTCCAGATATACGTTTCATTTGTCTTAAATATGTGGCATTTTAATCAAAATCATTACAGCCATTTTCTGAGAAAATCAAAATTTTCGAAAATGTTTGTACGTAAAGGGAGTTTAGGGTGGGAGAATTTTTATTTTAAGAATCTTCAAGTCGCATCCTAGTAATTCCTGAGCTTAAAGGCTATTTTGGGGTTTAACCGACCTTTTCATTTTGACACAAGTACGATGAAGGAAAAATACATATTTTCTTTGTTAACGACACTGTCAATTGCTAGGCACCACTAGTGTGCCTATTCTATATAGTTGCCCTTACAGTGCCCTCTGCATGGAGACTATTCAACTAGTTGAAAGTTTGTAGATGTACGATCACCAGATGTCAGCACGAGCGATTGGTTGCCTTGCGTTTCAAACAACTCAGCAGAAATACAGCAGTTTAGTAAGATATATGAACAAAGCTCGAAGTATACCATTTGAAATGTTGGCTTTTAAAGTATATTTAGTCTGGAATAAATAAAAGTGAGATTATATCTTAAATTATAACTAAACGTTACAACGTAGTTTGTCCGTATAGACCTCATATTGCAAGATAGGTTTCAAAACGTCTCAGGTCAGAAGTAAAAACTTGTGCCGTGCATCAGTGTTATGTCCCATAACTACTACCGAAGTTATGTCACAAATAAGTTACTCTTCGCATCTTACAAGTAATAAACTGTTATCTTGTGGAATTACGCATCCAAGTAGGAACAAAAAAAAATTATGTTTTTCGAAATCGACTGATCAAAGAACAAAATGCCATCAGACTTTTTTTGTTTTGTTTGTAATGCTTTTATGAAGCACATATTAGAAGGAATGTAACGACTTTCCCTCCACCCTGTATGTATTGATGTTACTGTAATTATGGGCGGCGCCGTGGCCGAGCGGTTAGCGCGCTCGCCTACCACCTAGGCGGCCCGGGTTCGATCCCAGGGACCCGCATGTGGTATTCGTGGTGGACGAAGCGGCGTCAGGGCGGGTTTTCTCCGGGTGCTCCGGTTTCCCCCGCCATCTCATTCCACCTGTGCTCCATCTTCATTCCATGTATCATCAGTGTCACCGCCTGCGGTGCCGTTGTAGTAAAAGCGGGCGTTAAAAACTACAACAACTACGTTACTGTAATTATGTCAGAAGAATCTATGTTCCGTTAGGTAGCGCTGTTTATACGAGTCACAACTGCATATCTGCTAACATAGGAGTGACAAAAACAGCCATGTTTATGAGATTTAGTGCCCTAAGCCGCAAAGCGTGTCCAAGAATTAGCAGAGTGAAGCAGTTACGGCGAAAACAAAAGATGTGGCAGGAAGCGTGAAGATAATCCAGAATCGCGGTGGAAAAAATCTGATGTGTTGCACTCACATGGCTTTCTCTACTCTTCTACTAACCATTCTTACAAACTCTTATTCCCATATCTTCTTCGTATTAGTTAAGATAAACATTTGTACAACTTATCTTATTGCTTATTTCCTTGTAGGTACAAGGGGAATGTTAGAATACAGTAGGCTTTGCGCGATAGTCAAATGTTTTAAAGCTTTGAGATTGTGTTGTCTTTGCACACTTATATAAAAAATAAACAACGATGACACATTTCACGAAAGTTCTAAGTTTTCCGAATTTCACACACATAAAAAGGGAAATCTCCGAAATGGTTCACCCTTCAGGAAAATTTATTGAGACATAAATTGTGTAATTTAGCACCGTCTACATTTTGTGTACAGTATAATTTGGTTTACCTCTAACGTTTTACAGCTATGCAAAAGTCGTCCAGAGTAAATACGACTACAGCGGCTATAGCCAGATTATTCAAGATATACATTTCACTTGTCATAAAAATATCTCAAACATGACATTTCCATCATAATCGTTAGAGCCATTTTCAAGAAAATCAAAATTTTCGAAAAATCTTAAATGTAAAGGGTAGTTTAGAGTGGGGCTATTTTCTTCGAAATCTTCGTGTCACATCCTTGAAAGACATTAAACATAAACACTAACTTTGGTTTTTAACCGACCTTTCGTTTTTGAGTTATGCTGTTCACAGACTGACACACAGACACACACACGGATCTTTTTCTAAAAACGGTTTTTCTTATTTTTTTTTTTTTTTTGTTTGGATTCAGGAGGCCCCAAAACATATATTTCCGGTGAAATCTCACCATCGAATTTTTGGGTGGAATACAATACTTCCCCTACTTACCAGTAGAGAAAGTAAAAACGACTTAGTATGTTGTGAACTGCCTCAGCGTAAAAATCAACACAGCGTAATTTGAAAACCTGTACACATTTGTCGGGCAGGGATGATTTTGTCAGAGATATTACATCTTTGGCACCAAAATACATGTTTTCCACAGGAAGAAATACCTTTGGATCCCTGTATTCAACTTTATCTATTTCAGTGGAATTCAAATGTTCAAGTTTAATGACGCAGTCAAGGATACTTCGCAATGCTGTGAGTGTGCGCGCGCGCGCGCGCGTGTGTGTGTGTGTATGTGTTTGTGTGTGTGTGTGTGTTTCTGTGTATCTGTGTGTCAGGGTTTGGACAGCGTAAATCAAGACCGAAAGGTCGGTCAAAAACCAATGTTGGTATTTAAGTTTAATGTTTTTCACTTAGGCAACATGGAGATTTTGAAGAAAACTGCTTCACCTTAAACCACGCTATACATGCAACATTTATCGAAAATGTTTGTTTTGTTAAAGATGGCTGTATCGAGTTTGATTAAAGTTCCATGTTTTACATATTTGTATGACAAATGTAATTTATATCTTGAATTTTCTGGCTATAGCCGCTCTAGTGGTGTTTACTCTGAATGACTTGCATAACAGGAAAACCTGAAGAGATAGAGCAATTTTTTTTTTAAATATAATAAAGAAACTACAGTGAACCATTTCGGAGATATTCCTTGTGCTTTGTTCGAGGTGTCGGAGAACTTACACTTCTGTCAAAGCAAACATCGACATTCGACTGTTTGTATGTTAACTCTGCAAACAGATCGGAAATTCGAAAGCTTTTATACATTTGACTATCGCTCAAAGTCTACCATATTACAGTTCCACGTGCAAGAACACGAGAAATATAATTACTACAAAAGCTTATCTCACCTAACACAAGAAAGATAGAAGAATGCGGTTTTTTTAAGAATGGTTAGTACAAAAGTGGGGGAATTGATGTGAGTGTAACTCATCAGACGTTTATAAAGGTTCCGTGTGTGTGTCTGTTCGTGTGTGGAGAGCGTAATTCAAAAGCGAAAAGTCTGTTAAAAACCACAGTTGACGCTTAAGTTTAGTGTCTTTCAAGTACGCAACACGGAGATTTTGAAGAAAATTGCTTCACTTTAAACCACGCTTTCCATGGAATATTTTTCGAAAATGTTTATTTTCTTGAAAATGGCTATATTGAATTTGATTTCCGTGCCACATCCTTGAGATATTTTTATAATGGATGTAATGTGTGTCGTGAATTTTGTTGCTATAGTCCTTGTAGTCGTATTTACACTGGAATACTTTTGCACAACAGTTAAACCCTAAGAGTTAGAGCAAATGCTACTCTACCCAAAATGTAGACCTTGATAAAATACACAATTTATATATGTGTAAATTATTATACAAAAAGAATGGGGAACCGTTTCAGAGATATTCCTTGTTATTTTTGTAAGTGTTGCAGAACTTACACTTCTGTCAAATGAAACATCGCCATTCATTTTTTCTATGTGAACCGTGCAAAGAAAACGGAACTTTGAAACATTTCAAACATTTGACTATCGCTCAAAGCCTTCTATGTCTGGCCCCGTTGTGCGTTTGGTGGAGCACCTGCCTGCTGTGCTAGGGGTCCCGGGTTCGATTCCCAACAGGGGGTAGGAATTTTTCTCCAGCCAGGATTACTCCTAATGTTTTCCTGAGTCTGGAGTCTGCAACTATGAATGAAAGTGTGAATTCAATGCAAAACCCCACTGTTAAGTGAGTAAAAACCAATAGTCAAGGACGCCGATATGACCTCTGCAGTTACAGGCGGGATATGAATGGAACAATAAAAAAAGCCTACTATATTCCCATATTCCGGTCACACGTGCCAGAAAACGAACAAGATAATTCTGCAATCTTAACAAACACGAAGAAGATAGAAGAGTACTAATTTGTGAGAATATTTAGTACAAGAATAGAAAAAGGCACAAGAGTGCAACACTTCAGGCTTTCAGAAAGAGGTGTGTGTGTGTGTGTGTGTGTGTGTGTGTGTGTATGTGTGTGTGTGTGTGTGTGTGTGTGTGTGTGTGTGAGGGGGAGGTTGTGAGCGTGCCCGTGTATGGGTGTGTGTCTATGCATCTGTGTGTCCGATATTTAAGTTTAATGTCTTTGAAATATGCAACACGAAGATTTTGAACAAAATTGCTTCACCTTAAACCACGCTTTGCATGGAAGATTGTTTAGAAAACGTTTATTTTATTGAAAATTCCTATATCGAAATTGATTAAAATGTAATATTCTTTATATATTTAGCTGACAAATAAATTGTATATCTTTAATTTTCTAGCTGTAGTCACTCTAGTCGTATTTACTCCCGATGAGCTTGACATAACTGGAAAACCCTAAGAGATACAGTAAATTGTATTCTACACAATTTGTAGATCCTGCTAAGATATACACTTTATGTCTCAATAAACTCTTCTTGTAGAGTGAACCATTCAGACATATTCCTTCTTTTTTAATCGAGGTGTTGAAAAAACCTAAACTTTTCTCAAAGTATACGTCGCCATTCATTTTTATATATGTTAACCGTGCAAACCGAATGGAATTTTGAAACATTTAAAACATTTGTCTATCGCTCAAAACCTACTATATTTCCATATTTCCGTTGCACCTGCAAGATAATTCCTGCAAAGTTTATCTCAACTAACACGAAGAAGATAGAAGAATACGAATTTGTAAGAATATTTAGTACAATAGTAGAGAAAGGCACAAGAGTGCAACACTTCAGGCTTTTAGAATCATGTCTATGTGTCTCTGTGTGTGTGTCTATATATCAGTGTGTCTTTCAGTCTGTGGACAGCATAACTCAAAAACGAAAAGTCGGTTAGAAAACAAAGTTGGTAAGTTAGGCTTGACGTCTTTCAAGTATGCGGCATGAAGATTGTGAAGAAAATTCCTTCACTTTAAACTACCCTTTCCAGGTACCATTTTTCGAAAATGTTTATTTTTTGGAAAATTGCTCTAACGATTTTGATTACAGTGCCATACTTTCATATATTTCTTTGACAAATGAAATTTACATCTTGAATTTCTTTCTAGTTGTCCCTGTAGCCGTATTTACCCGGGAAACCTTTGGCATAACTGGTAAACCCTAAGAGATAGAACACATTTTACTCTACAGACAATGTAGATCTTGCTAAAATACACAGTTTATGTCTAAAAAATTTGTCTTAAATTGTGAACTATTTCGGAGATATTGCTTGTCTTTTGTGTGAGGTTTTGGAGAACTTGCACTTCTGTCAAATAAAACATCGTGTTTCATTTTTTGTCTGTGAACCCTGCAAATAGAACGGAAGCCATGTGCGTCTAAATAAACAGATTTTTAGAAAAAAGTCCGTATGTGTGTGTCTGTGTATGTGTGTTTGTACGTCTGTGGACAGCGTAACTCAAAAACGAAAAGTATGTTAAAAACCAAGGCTGGCATTTAAGTTTAATGTCTCTCAAGTACGCAATATGGAGATTTTGAAGAATATTTGTAAACCTTAGACCACGCTTTCATGGAACATTTTTCGAAAATGTTTAGTTTCTTGAGAATGCCTTTATCGATTTTGATTACCTTTGAGATATATTTATGACAAATGAAATACATATCTTTAATTTTCTTGCTATAGCCCCTGTAGTTGTATTTACTCGGAATGAATATTGCATAACCTGTAAACCCTAAGAGATAGAGCAAATTGTACTGTACACTAAGTGTAGATCTTACTAAAATACACAATTAACGTCTCTTTTTTTGTAGGGTGAACCATTCCGCAGATATTCGTTATTGTTTGTATAAGTGTTGGAGAACTTACACTTCTGTCAAATGAAACATCGCCATTCATTTTTTTTATATATGTCAACAGTGCAAAGAGAGCGGAGCTTTGAAGCATTTTAAACAATTGACTACCGCCCAAGGCCTACTGTAATACCATATTCCCTTGCACGTACAAGAAAGCGAGCAGGATAGTTTCTGTACATGTTTATCTTGACTAACAGGCAGAAGACAGAAGAATACGAGTTTATATAAATGATCAATACATGAGTAGAGTAAGTGATGAGAGTGCGACACGTCAGACTTTTAGAAAAAGGTGCGTGTGTGGGTCTTTCTATGTGTGTTTCTGTCAGTCTGTGGACAGCGTTACTCAAAAACGAAAATTCGGTTAAAAATCAAAATTGTTATTTAGGTATAATGTCTTTCAAGAAGGTGACAAGGAGATTCTGAAGAAAATACGGTTTCCATGGAACATTTTTCCAAAATGCATCTTTTCTTGAAACCCGCTCTATTGATTTTGATTGGAATGCGACATCTTTGAGATATTTTAATGACAAATGAAATGTATATGCTGCATTTTCTTGCTATACTTCCTGTAATCTTATTTACTCTGGATGACTTTTGCATAACACGTAAACCTCAAAATATAGAGCAAATTTTGCTGCTTAAACAATGTAGATTTTGCTAGAATAAACAATTATGTCGGAACAAAAATGTTTTTGTAGAGCGAACCATTTCGGAGATATTCCTTATTATTTGCGCAAGTTTTGGAGAACATACACTCATGTCAAATGAAAGATCGCCATTCATTTTCTTAAATGTGAACCGTGCAAAGAGAACGGAACTGTGCAGTAATTGAAACATTTGACTATCTCTCAAACCCTACTATATTCCCATATATCAGTTTCAAGTGCAAGAAAACGAGCAAGATATTTTCTGCAAATGTCTATCTCAACTAACACGAGGAAGATAGAATTCGAATTTATAAGAATGGTTAGTACAGGAGTAGGGAAAGGAACATGAGTGCAACACATCAGACTTTAAGAAACAGGTCTGTTTGTGTGTGTGTGTGTGTATGTGTGTGTGTGTGTGAGTGTGTGTGAGTGTGTGTGAGGTGTGTGCGTGAGTGTGTATCTGCTTGTTAGTCTGTGGACAGCATAACTCAAAACCGAAAAGTTGTATAAAAACCAAAGTTGGTATTTAAGTTTAATGTCCTTTAAGCGTGCAACAAGAAGTTTGTGAAATAAATTACTTCACCTTAAACTACGCTTTCCACAGAACATTTTTCGAAAATGCTTATATTCTTGAAAATGGCTCCATCGCTTTTAATTAGAATGCCAGACGTTTTTATGACAAATGAACTCTATATCTTGAATTTTGCGGCTATTGCACCCGTAGTGGTATTTACAGTGTATGATCTTTGGATAACTGGTAAAGTCTAAGAGATCAGGCAAATGTCACTCTACACAAAATGTGGATCTCACTAAAATACACATTTTATGTCTTAGTAAATTCTTTTGTAGAGTGAACCATGTGGGAGATATTCCTTGTTATTTGTGTAAGTTTTGGAGAACTTACACTCATGTCAAATGAGACATCAGCAATCATATTTTATATGTGTGGCGTATATCTTAAATGGAACATTTTTTCAAAAATGATTATTTTCTTGAAAATGGGTCTGTCGATTTTCATTAAAATGCCATATGTTTGAGATATTTTTGTGACAAACGAAGTGTATATCTTGAATTTTCTTCCTATCGCCCCTCATGTCGTATTTACACTTGATTCCTTTTGCATAACTGGTACCTAAACCCTAGAAGATAGAGGAAATGTTATAGCTTGTTTAGGGTGTAAGTTTTTGAGAACTAACACTTCAGTCGAATGAAACATCGCCATTCAATTTTTTTATGTGCGAACACTGCAAGGAGCTTTGAAGCATTTAAACCATTTGACTATCGCTCAAACCCTACTATATTACCATATTCCCGTTGCACGTGGAAGAAAACGAACAGGATAATTTATGGGTATGTTTATCTCAACTAACGCGAAGAAGATAGAAGGATATGAATTTGTAAGGACGGTTAATACAAGAGTAAAGAAAGGCACAAGAGTGGAGGATATCAGACCTTTAGAAGCAAGTCTGTATGTGTGTGTGTGTGTGTGTGTGTGAGTGTGTGTGTGTGTGTGTCTGTGTGTGTGTGTGTGTGTGTGTGTGTGTGTGTGTGTGTGAGTGTGACGGTCTCAACTAACACGAAGAAGTTAGAAGAATACGAATTTGTCACAATGGTTAGAACAAAAGTAGAGAAAGTCATGTGAGGGTATAAAAAAAGCTTTTTACAAAAATGTTCATGTGTGTTTCTGTGTATGTGTGTGTCTGTCAGTCTGTGGACAACATAACTCAAAAACGAGAAGTAGTTTAGAAAACAAAGTTAGTATTTAAGTTTAATGACTTTTAGGTATGCAATACGGAGATTTTGAAGAAAATTGCCTCACCTTTAACCAAGCTTTACATGGAACATTTTTCGAAAATGTTTATTTTCTTGAACATGTCTGCATTGAGTTTGATTAAAATACCATATGTTTTACATATTTGTATGACAAATGTAATTTATATCTTTAATTTTCTTGCTATAGCCCCTGTAGTCGTATCCACACTGGGTGACTTTTTCATAACTGGTAAACCCAAAGCGATAGAGCAAATTTTACTATGCAAACAAGGTATATCTTGCCAAAATACACATTTTATGTACATATATTTGTGTTTTAGGGGACTTACACTTCTGTCAAATGAAACATCGCCTTTCTTTTTTTTATACGTGAACCCTGCAAAGAGAACAGAGCTTTGAAATATTTAAAACATCTGACTGTCGCTCAAAGCCTACTATATTACCATATTCCCGTTGCAAGTGCACGAAAACAAGCAAGATAATTTCTGCAAACGTTTATGTCAACTAACACGAACTAACGCTCTAACGATTTTGGTTAGAATGTCACATCTTTGAGATAGTTTAATGACAAATGAAATGTATCTGTTGTATTTTGTTGCTATAGTTCCTGTAGTCTTATTTACTCTGGATGACTTTTTCATAACATGTAAACCTCAACAGATAGAGCAAACTTTACTGCTTAGACAATGTAGATTTTGCTAAAATACACAATTTTTGTCTGAACAAATGCTTTTGTAGTGTGAACCACTTCGGAGATATTCCTTATTATTTGTGTACGTTTTGGAAAACTTACACTCATGTCAAATGAAAGATCGCCATTCATTTTTTATATGTGAACCGTGCAAAGAGAACGGAACTTTGAAATTGAAAACATTTGACTATCGCTCAAAGTATGCTATACTCCCATATTACCGTTACTCATGCAAGAAAACCAGCAAGATAATTTCTGCAAGTATTTATTTCAACTAACATGAAGAAGATAGAATTCGAATTTATAAGAATGGTTAGTACAAACGTAGAGAAAGTCATGTGAGTGTAACAAAACAGATTATTAGAAAATTATGCTTGGGCGTGTCTGTGCATGTGTGTGTGTCTGTCTGTGGACAGCATAACTCAAAAACGAAAAGTTGGTTAGGACACCAAGTTAGGTTTAAAGTCTAAGGGGCGTGTCTGCTATATAAATATATAGAATGCTATCGCCTCTGAAGCGGCGTCAGGGCGGGTTTTCTCCGGGTTCTCCGGTTTCCCCCGCCATCTCATTCCACCGGTGCTCCATCTTCATGTATCATCAGTGTCACCGCCTGCGGTGCCGTAGTAGTTAAAGCGGGCGTTAAACACTACAACACCCTATCGCCTCTGAAGTGATGCTCGTGGACCAAGTAAAACTGTGGGAAGCGTATCTGTCCACTTTATTGAGTTTTGTGCGATTATAACTGTTTCATTTTGCGATGCAGACGTTCAACTGTTCCATTGCTTTGCGGATGATAAGGAGTTGTATGTTTAAGTTTCACACCACAAAGTTCTGAAAGTTTCTTGCCAAGGTGACTTTCAAATTGTCTTCCTTGACCTGCAATTAAAGTGCTTGGAACTCCAAGACGAGCTATCCAGTGATCATAAAATGTTTCACCTGTAACGTTTTGCATTGATATAGCTTCCATCCATTTAGTGTAGCGATCTATACAAGTGAGCCAGTAGCATAGCCTGTTTTTCTGCTGCATTCTTAAGGTACCGTCGATAAAAACTAACATTGCCTAACAACAAACGCAGATCACGAATTGTTTCTGGTAGCTTATAGTTAAGAATCACTTTCACTTTATTTGGTAGAGGTCTGCAAACTTCACTGGCGATTAAATGTCCTAAAAGTTCCAGTTGTTCTACACCAAATACTGATTTAGAGACGTTTAAGTGGAGTCCAAATTTAATAAGTCTTTCAAAGTCCGTGAAATTCATACAATCCAAATGGAGTTATTGTTGATGTTTTTGGCTTATGTTCTTCGGCTACTGGAATCTGGAAGTATGCCTTGAAGTGACCAGTTTTATTAAATACCTTTTTTCCTCTCAATATATGTTGAAAATCTTCAGTCCGAGATATTGGGTATCGATCAGGGATAGTTTGAACATTCGGCCGTCTATAGTCACCACATGGTCGGAAAGTTCCATCTTTCTTTAGGACTATATGCAGGGGACTAGCCCATTGAGATTTTGATGCCCGAATAATTCCATCATCTTCCATGAGCTGGAATTCCTGTTAGGCAATAGTATATTCCCATAGATAGAAAACGAGGAAGATAATTTATGCAAATGTTTGTCTCAACTAACACGAAGAAAATAGAAGAACACGAATTTTTTAGAATGGTTAGTACAAAAGTAGAGGTAGTCAGGTGAGTGTGACAGAACAGGTTTTTTGAAAAATGTCGGTGTGTGTAACTGTGTATGTGTGTGTCTGTAAGTCTGTGGACAGCATAAAACCCAAAATTCGGTTAAAAACCAAAGTTGGCGTTTAAGTTTAATGTCTTTCAATTGTGCAACTCGAATATTTTGAAGAAAATTGCTTCACCATAAACCACGCTTTGCATGGAACATTTTTTTAGAAAACGTTCATTTTCTTGAAAATACCTGTATTGCATTTGATTTAAGTGCAATATTTTTTATATATTTAGCTGAGAAATCAAATGTATATCTTAAATTTTATGACTGCAGTCATTCTGGTCGTATTTACTCTGGATGACCTTTGCATAACTGGAAATCCTAAGAGATAGAGCAAGCTGTATGCTACACAAGTTGTATATCCCGGTAAAATATACAATTTTTTTCTGAATAATCTTTTTGTAGAGGGCATCATTTCAGAGATATTCCGTGCTTTTGATCGAGAAGTTGAAAAAACCTACACTTCTGTCAAAGGATACATCGCCATTCATCTTTTAGTATCTGTTATCCGTGAAGAGAGCGGAATTTTGAAACCTTTTAAACATTTGACTATCGCTCAAAACCTAGCTTATTCCCATTGCAGGTGCAAGAACACGAGAAATGTAATTACTGCAAATGCTTATCTCGACTAACTCGAAGAAGATTGAAGAATAAGCGTTTGTAAGTATGGTTAGTACAGGAGTAGAGATTGTCATGTGAGAGCATGACAATCCCTTGTATAAAAGGGCCAGTGTGTGTATTTGTGTATGTGTGTGTCTGACAGTCTGCGGAGCGCGTAACTCAAAAACGAAAAGTCTGCTAAAAACGAAATTTGGCATTTATGTTTAATGTTTTTCAAGTATGCAACATGGAGATTGTTAAGAAAATGGTTCTATGTGTCTGTGTGTATGTGTGTGTGTGTGTGTGTGTGTGTGTGTGTGTGTGTGTGTGTGTGTGAGCGCGTGTGCCAATGTATCTGTGTGTTAGTCTGTGGACAGCATAACTCAAAAAAGAAAGTCAGTTAATAACCAAATTTGGTATTAAACTTTAATGTCTTTCAAGCATGCTATACAAAGACTTTAAGACTCAACGTAAACTACCCTTGACATGACAAGTTTTTGGAACACTTTGATTTTCTTCAAAATGGCTATAGGGATTTTGATTAAAATACCCTATGTAGGAAATATTTTTATGACAAATCAAGTGTATATCTTGAATTTTCTGGATATAGCCCATGAAGTCCTATTTATTCTGGTAAACTTGTAAAACGTAATACATAGACGAAATATTACTCTACAGAAAACCTTGCTTAAACACAAAATTTATGTCTGAATAAAGTTTTTTGTAGACTGAACCATTTCGGAAATATTCCCAGTTATTTGTGAAATTTAGTACAACTTATAGTTTTGTCAAATGGACAGAAGAACACGAGATTGTAAGAATGGTTGGTACAAGAGTAGAGAAGGTCATGTGACTGAAACACATACTTTTAAAAAACGGTCCGTGTGTATGTCTGTGTGCGCCTGTGAACTAACCCAAAAACAAAAAGTCCCTTAAAGACCAAAGTTGGTATTTATGTTTAATGTGCTTCAAGTATGCGAAATAAAGATCTTTGAGACAATTACCTATGATTTAAACTACCATTGCCTTGGAACATTTATCCAAGATGCTTATTTTGTTGAAAATGGCTCTATCGATTTGAACTAAAATGCCATATCCTCGACATATTTTAATGACAAATGAAATGTAAATCTTGTATTTTCTGGGTATAGCCACCGTAGTCGTATTTACACTGGATGACTTTTGCATAACTGGTAAACCCTGAGAGATAGAGCAAACGCTACCCTACATAAAATGTAGATCTTGCTCAAATACACAATTTATATCTCAGGAAAGTCATTTGTAGAGTGAACCATTTCGGACATATTCCTTGTTATTTGTTCGAGGTGTTGGAAACTGAAAGGACATAACTACATTCATTTTTTTATATGTGAATTGTGAAAAGAGAACGAGATCTGTAACATTTAAAACATTTGACTATCGCTCTAAGCCTACTATTCCCATATTCCGGTTAATGCTGCACGAAAACGAGCAGAATAATTTCCGCAAATGTTTATCTCATCTAACACGAAGAAGATAGCAGAATACGAATTTGTTAAGAATAGTTAGTACAAGAGCACAGGAAGTCATGTGAGTGCTGCAAAACAGATTTTTAGAAAAATGTCCGTGTGTGTGTCTGTGTATGTCTGTGTCTGTCAGGCTGTGGACAGCATAACTCAAAAACGTAAAGACGGTTAGAAAACAAAGTTGGTATTTAGGTTTAATGTCTTTCAAGTATGTCACATGAAGATAGTGAAAATAATTCCTTCACCTTAAACTTCGCTTTCCAAGAAACACTTTTCGATAATGCGCATTTTCTTAGATATGGCTCTGCCTTGTGACTTAAATTTCATATATTTGATACATTTTTACGAAAAATGAAATGAATATCTTGAATTTGCTGACTATAACCGCTGTAGTCCTATTTACACTGGATGACCTTTGCATTAGTGTTAAACGCTAAGAGATAGAGCAAATGCTACACTACCCAAAATGTAGATCTTGCTGAAGTTAACAGTTTAGATTTCAGTAAATGTTTTTTTAGAGTGAACCATTTCGGAGGTATTCCTTATTATTGGTGGAACTTACACTTCGGGCGTATGAAACATCGCCATTCCTTTTTTATATGTAAACCGTGCTAAGAGAACGGAGCTTTGGAACGTTTAAAACATTTGACTATCGCTCAAACCCCACTATATTACCATATTCCCGTTGCACGTGGAAGAAAACGAGCAGCATAATTTCTGGATGTTTATCTCAACTAACACGAAGAAGATAGAAAGATATGAATTTGTAAGAACGGTTAGTATAAGAGCAGAGCGAGTAGAAGGGGAAGTGTGATCACTGCTGTGTGTAGTTCATGTGTTCCGCCGCACAGATGGCAGCGCAACTGGTGTTGCGGTACAATGCTAATACAAACACTGTGTTTAGCAGGAGATTCACTGGAATAGTAGCAAAGGAGAAGAATAGTGTTGTTTAACAATGACTAACTCACGGATGCACATTCTGACAAACATTCACAGAAATCCAAGACAATAATTTTACCACTAGAATGCAAAATTGCGTTAAAGGAGCAAAGTATAATTTCCTGTGAATGAAGAGTTAACTTTGCTGCAATACTAGTACAGGCTATCTGTATTTTGTTCTACAGATAAAAATGTACTCACCACTGTCGAAATCAGCTGTTAGTAACTTTCGACAATTTCCGAGATGTTTTTGCAGCCTTTGATGATTGTAATTCCTTTCCTATTTCCTTCATGGAATGTAGAATTAGTTTGAGGACAAGATCCAGTAAATGTCCTCACAGCACCCAATTCCAGAAGCAACACTAATTTGGTTAACACTGTTACAACAATTGAAAAATATATCGCCTCACAAGTTACATTCATTTGTAAGTTTCTCTGCTACAGCCCTCTCTACTTGCTAAAGAACGCTATATATGTACAGACTTAGAGGGGTAAGTAAGACATAACTTGTCCGTACCAGTTTTGTGCTCTTTAGTTGTAGTTAAAAGTGATACGGAGGGGAAATATGCACACTTGCCATGGAGTAAATTGACACATGCTTTACAATCTGTTATCTTTGAACAATTGTGTACTATATAGCCACTCAAGTGATATTCCAGACATTCTTTAGCCATAACTTTCTGTGTATTTTCAGGTACATTGTTTTCCCATTCTGGTATATCAGGTTCCTCAATCACAATTTTGTCCTTAATTTTGCTCTCTATATCTTCTGTAATTCCCCTATTGTGGCTCACTATTTCCTTTGCTAATAATCTAATTTGGTTGACGAATGATGTTAAAGACAGCTCTTGCCTATACTCACAATTGCCTCCAGATGATATTGCTAACTTGTTTGGAAAATAAACTGACTCTAATATGTAATTGGAGAAAATCGACTGTAGATGGATGATCGTCACAAATTAAGCACCAAAAAATTGAAAAATGTCTTTCTGTTCGGTCTTGATGTAACTTGGCTTTCAGTAGGCATTTCAGTGCATTTCTCCACAAATGTTAGAATACAGTGGCCTTTTTGCGATAGTCAAGTGTTTTAAGGCTTTGAGATTCTTTTGTCTTTGCACACTTAACATATAAAAAAATGAACAACGATGACCCATTTCACGAAAGTTCTAAGTTTTCCGAAACTCACGCACATAACCAGGAATATCTCCAAAATGGTTCACCCTACAAGAAAATTTACTCGGACATAAATTGTGTATTTTAGCAAGATCTACATTTTTTGTAGGGTATGATTTGGTTTACCTCTAATGGTTTACCATCTATACAAAGTCGTCCAGAGTAAATACGACTACAGGAGCTATAGCCAGAAAATTCAAGACATGCGTTTCATTGGCCATAAAAATATCTCAAACATATGACATTTTAATCAAAATCGTTAGAGCCATTTTCAAGAAAATCAAAATTTTCTAAAAATTTTCCATGTAAGGGGTAGTTTACGGTGGGGCTATTTTCTTCAAAATCTTTGTGTCGCATCCTTAAAAGACATTAAACTTAAATACCAATTTTGGTTTTTAACCGACTTTTCGTTTTTGAGTTATGCTGTCCACAGACTAACACACAGACACACACACGGACCTTTTTCTAAAAATGTCCTTTTTGGATTCAGGGGGCCAAAATGTTATTTCAAATAGGATGCTTACCCCTCTTGCTATACCTTGTACAGAAGGTATTAACAACAAATTTAACTTGAAAACGATAGCTTCTCCTTTTTTCTGGTTTTGAATCCTTCCCGAGAGGAAGGAGCTTATCCGTTGGCTAGGTAGCCCTATAGTGCCTAAGGGAAGTAACCTGTATTGAGCAAGCATCCGAGCTATCTTTCTGAAAGTCCATACCCCACGAAACCCAGAATACACCAGACAGGTCAGAGGTAAAGGGATGAAAGAGAGACGATGTAAACCATATTTATTACAATATAAAAAACACGTCAGTACTCGCCTACCACCGTGGTAAAACCATGTAAAACACAAAGTAAGAGTGGGGGCCGGCGGGAACTGAAATGGAGAGCACTCAAGTGCAAGGCCCACGCCTTACCGCGGACTGATGTCGCTCGGCTACCGTTGAGTTAGCACCATGATGCGACGATTTCATTGCAACACAAGTACCTTTATTTTTAGCCCTAATGTATAGATCTATGTTATAATTTTATTTAATGGAAATTTTGGACACAGCGCTAAAAAATCTTGAGCACTCAATAACATTCTCTACTCTTGTACTAACCATTCTTACAGCCTCTTTCTTATTCCTGATCTTATTCGTGTTACTTGAGAGAAACATTCGCAGTAAATATCTTACTCCTTATTTCCTTGTAGGTGTGCAAGGGGAATATTAGAACACAATGGCTATGAGCGAGAGTCAACTCTTTTAAAACTCTGATATTCGGCTGTCTTTGCAAGGCTAAGACATAAAAAAAGAAGCACGATCTTCCATTTGAACATCTTTTAAGGATGCAACACGAATATTTTAAAAATAAATTCCTCCGCCCTAAACTACGGACACGATTGGAGAGGATTCAATTTTTTTATTTCTTCAATAAATCTTGAGGTGGAACCTGGATTATATATATATTTGTATATAAAATATACAAATTTAGGCCTATCTGAAGCAAAATATATGTAGCTTTTCAATTTTTTTCACATTGAGAATTCATTTTTACTTAATGTCCAATAAAATATAGAAAAGCAATACTTATTAAGTTTTTTACTGTTTTTTCTAGTATTGCAAAAAGTAATTGGCTAACCACGAACTGTACGTTACTTATCAGATCTCGAATGCTTGGGAAAACTCGCCCCTGCTGAATATGTATTCCCAAAATGCGTTCGCGACCTGATAAGTATCGCTTACAGTTCTTAGTACGCTGTATACAATTTCTTGATGTAATGAAAGGTAAGTTTTAATATGTTTTTGCTTGGTTCAAAAACGTTGTACTGGTTCGATTGTATGGAATGGTACATTTCGGGAAAAATATTGCTTCATTTTAGCACTTTACCAATTATATTCACTCCATTTTTGGAAAGAGATTACTTATCATGATTAGTTATCGGTGGGCACTGCAGCACGGCAGAAATCCCTCCCAAAGAGCAGGAAGGGTCAGTAGAATGCATTTCCAGCTTCGTGACTAACACACCAATACCCTTCAATAACTGTTGATAGGCGCACCTTTGCGAGATCTTTCCTTACATTCTCTTTTATTTGTGACATTTACTTCAGGTTTCTTATCTTGTTATTCTTAACAATATATTCCCTTCTGCTAATGAGATTATGAAGGAAGGATCCATATGAAGTCTAGAGGGTTTGTATTCTTTACTTTTCTTTACTTACAAGACCATCAGTGGTGTATATGAAGCGGACACTAAAAAAAATGTTATTCACCCGAATTATGGCGGTTCAAAGGGATTTTATAAAAGGAATTCTTTAAATTACATGTAATACTAGTAATACAAGGACAAGGAACGTCAAAATATTCATTAGGTAATCTCAAATTTTAGAAAGCCTGATCGGAATTTAATAGACTGGCACTAATTTAAAGTAACATACCCGCAAAACGAACTATTAGAATTTTCGATATAAGCTATAATAATATTGTCCTATTAGCCAACTGGTATTGTGTAACAGCAATTGGTAACTGAGAATGCATGAGTCCTTTTTACACGCTTTATTTACTTTCTCTATTACGTATAGTAAATAGAGTAAGTATTGTATTCCACACAAAAAATCGATGTGGAGATTTCACCGGAAAGATGTTTTGAGGCCTCCTGATCCAATAAAAAAGCATTTTCAGAAAAAAGTCCATATATGTGTGTATGTGCGTGCGTGCGTGCGTGTGTGTGTGTGTGTGAGAGAGAGAGAGAGAGAGCGCGCATATCAGTGTCAGTCTGTGGACAGCATTACTGAAAAACGAAAGATCGGTTAAAAACCAAGTTTGTATTTAAGTTTAATATCTTTCAAGAAAAAGGGCATTAAGATTTCGAAGAAAGTTCCTCCATCCTAAACTAACCTTTACATGGAAAATTTTTCGAAAATTGTCATTTTCTTAAAAATGGCTCTAATGATTTTGATTAAAATGCTATATGTTTAAGATATTTTTATGGAAAATGAAATGTATATTTTGAATTTTCTGGCTATAGCCCATATATTCCTGTTTACTCTGAATGAGTTTTGTATAACTGGTAAACCGTAAGACATAGACCAAATCTTACTATACAAAAATTTAGATCTTGCTAAACTATAAATTTATGTGCAAATAAATTGTTTTGTAGAGTGAACCGTTTCGTAGATATTCCTTATTGGTGTAGGTTTTGGAGAACTTGCACTTCTGTGAAATGGAACATCGCTATTCATTTTATATGTTAACCGTGCAAGTAGAACGGAATTTGAAAGCTTTAAAAGATTTGACTATCGCTCAAGGCCTACTGTATTCCCATATTTCTCTTTCACCTGCAAGGAAATAAGCAACAATATACTTTCTGTAAATATTTATCTCAACTAACACAAAGAAGATACAGGAATAAGAGTTTAGAATGGTTAGTACAAGAATAGAGAATGTCATGTGAGTGCAATGTATCACTTTTTTTTGCAGAACAAATCCTATTTTATCTGCCACAAATTATTATACATTTACATTTGGAAGCTCTTCAAATACTAGTCATTTTTCTGCATTCTTAATTACACTATTCCGAAACATAGAATTATTTAAGATTAATCTTTTTTGCCCCACTTCAGAGTAATTTCGCTTTAAAGTAGATGCTTCATGGAAAAGATAAAGATAGCAGGATTGATTAAACTGAAAGAATAAGCGTTTGTTTAAGCTTAGACCAATTTGTACATGTTCTTCACATTCTTCGATGCTCCTAAGATATTCACTTTTGGGAAGTATATATTAATTCTGTGATGTTGAATTTGAATGACTATTGTGAATAAGGAATTTGGTGACACTCCCCTTTAAGGGATTCTACTTTTATTTTACATCTTCCTTGGAGCTAATGGAATTTTAGGATTAATTGGCATTAAAAGAAATGAAATTAGAAACATTACCTATAGTACTATATTGCATTAATATTTTCATATTTCTCCGAATTACCTTAGAGCTCAGAGCAAGTTTTCATTTTCTTTAGTAAGATTCTGAAAGAAAATACTATGCGGCCGAAGAACTTGATTTCC
Organism: Tenodera sinensis; assembly: GCA_030765045.1. Classification (NCBI taxonomy): domain Eukaryota; kingdom Metazoa; phylum Arthropoda; class Insecta; order Mantodea; family Mantidae; genus Tenodera; species Tenodera sinensis. The sequence continues at coordinate 248,765,274 of CM060962.1, forward strand.
ATTCTTAGTAGGCTATATCTTTCTATCTTTCTCAACTATCTTAACACAGACACCCGAGGGGGTTGGTTGTAGCAATAAGACGACGGAATGGACAGTCTGTACCATACTACCCTCACTGACCATCCCCTTCCCTTCGTCGATAACAGCCTCTGGCCCCCAACCGTGAGATGAACAGAAAATAGAAAAGCTCCATGGATGAAATGCGCAGTTCTGTCGACACACACGGATATATATGCACGGTCAATCTTGTCCTCTCTGTTTCTCTACATATTACATACACCGAATATAGGCAGACACACAAAATGTTCCTTGAAACATTTCTCTCCCTCATCTCACTCTTTTCCTCAAAATCCCACTCGCTCGTTGTCCCTCATTGTCTCTTTTGTTTTCTTTCGTTCTTTCTTTCCTTCGCACTTTAGCACCAACAACAAGTTTTGCTGCTCTTTCCTTTTCTGCTCCTGTCCCCTCTGTAATCCTTGTTGGAAGCTTTTTCTCCTGCTCTATTCTCATCCTAAAGCCCTACCCTTTACTTCCCCACCGAGTGGTCAGTAGCCTGTATGCGGAGGTCGTCAATACTTTCATCCTCTACTCTGTGTGTGTGTGTGTGTGTGTGTGTGTGTGTGTGTGTGTGTGTGTGTGTGTGTGTGTGTGTGTGTCCGCGCAGCCGGTGTTCACTAACTTTATCGATGAAGCTCCTCCACTCACAATCCAACTATAGAAAAACTTTCTTTCTTAGTTCAATTCGTTCGTACGCTGGCTAGGAGCCCGGAGACAGGATTCTCCGGCAATGGCCACCCCAATCCTTCCACCCGGAGGGATGAGGAAAAGACGGAGACACAAGCGAGTAAGTGCAAGGGGATGGACGACACACGGGACAGAGAGAGGAGAAGGGGGGAAAATGTACAAGATTTTGTCTGGAAAACCATTACGAGCTCTCTAAATAATCCACGCTGCCGGACTGGGGATGGTATTGACAAAGAGAAGAGAAGACAAGGCCCGCTGTATTGGGAACAGAAAAGCATGGCTTACTATATAGTGTATAGCGGACACGGAGAGAGTTGAGATCCATGTTTCCCATGACGTGACATGAAACATTTATGTATGGGTCAAAATCTCTCCAACGCACAACACGTGCATCTCTCTTGCTAGGGGATTTTCCTTCTATGGACCAAGGATTCTGGAGTACATGGGTCGATATGAGCACTTGCATTATTGGAAACTTGTAACCGCATTGTCTCAATGGAGCTTAGTTCCACTCATTATGAATAAGAAGTGCGGAAATAGAAAAACTGACAATTTTGTCAACATTTCTTTGCTAATATAACGATAAACTTTGTCAGCTACAGTGTAAGACAAAATATGCTGTCGACACAGATTTACGTGCTAGAGCTCGAAGCTGAGGAATGATTGAAAACACGATTTATAACATAAGCCTTCCGCTCTTCAGTGACATGAGCAATCAGGATTGAAAGCTCTGGCTCTAGAGGCGGTTCGCTTTTGCTATTCATGAGTTAAGAGCGGAACATTTATAGGGTCATGAAGTAAAGAACTGGCACACTAGAGTCCTGCATAAGATTTTTATAAAGTTGTACTTGTAGTTCTTTCTCGGCCCGGTTCAAAAATCAGTGTAATAATCAAAGCATTATATAATCAAATAAAAGACACAGGAAAACCTAGAGTACCTACGTAAACTGCAACTGTATCCTTTGTTTCTGATATTTAACATGCGTAGATCGCCCGGTTTCTTCATTGTTCCATTTATATCCCTCCAACTGTAATGGTCATATTGGCGGCCTTTTGCCTTATGAACAGATTCCCTATACGCAGTGATCTTAAATCATATACAGTGCTTTTTTCTTTTTCTTTTGTGTACTGTACAGTAGATCAGTTTACAGACACATACACATTCACTCTCTCATTCATACTTCCAGATTCGGAAAGATAGGGGATACTTTTGATTAGAGAAAAATTCCTATCCCCAGCCGGGAATCGAACACTGGACCCTTCGCAGAGCACCAAGTAATCCATTGACTGAGCTAGGGAACAGCCCTTCCTATGTTAATTTGCCTACTAGAATTTTTATTTTTTCTCCTGGTAAGTAGAGGAAGTATTATATTCCACCCAAAAATTCATATCGAGATTTCATAGGAAATACATGTTATGAGAATCCCCCCCCCCAAAAAAAAGAAAAAAAAAACATTTTTATAAAAAGGTCTGTGTGTGTGTGTCAGTTTATGGACAGCATAACTCAAAAACGAAAATTCGGTTAAAAACTAAAGTTGGTATTTAAGTTTTATGTTTTTCAAGGATGAGATACGAAGATTTTGAAGAAAATAGCCCCATTCTGAACTACTCTTTCCATGGAAATTGTGTAGAAAATTTATATTTTCTTGAAAATGGCTCTAACTATTTTGATTAATATGCCAGATGTTTTTAAGATATTTGTATATCAAATGAAATGTATATTTCCAATTTTCTGGCTATAGCCTATGTAGTCCTGTTTACTATGGATGGCTTTTGAATAACCCGTAAACCGTAAGAGTTGTTGTTGTAGTGTTTAACGCCCGCTTTTACTACTACGGCACCGCAGGCGGTGACACTGATGATACATGAAGATGGAGCACCGGTGGAATGAAATGGCGGGGGAAACCGGAGTACCCGGAGAAAACCCGCCCTTAAGCCGTTTCGTCCACCACGAATACCACATGCGGGTCCCTGGGATCGAACCCGGGCCGCCTAGGTGGTAGGCGAGCGCGCTAACCGCTCGGCCACGGCGCCGCCTAAACCGTAAGAGAGACAAAATCTTACAATACAAAAAAAAAAAAAAGTACATCTCGCTAAAACACACAATTTATGTCCAAATAATCTTTTTGTAGAGTGACCCATTTCGGAGATATTCCTTGTTATTTGTGTCAGTTTCGGAAAGCTTAACTTTCGTGAAATGGAAGATCATTGTTCATTTTTTATATGTTAAGCGTGCAAAGAGAATGGGATCTCAAAGCTTTAAAATATTTGACTCGCTCAAAGTCTGCTGTATTCTAGTATTCCTCTTGCACCTACAATGAAATAAACAATAAGATAAATTTTACAAATGTTTATCTCAACTAACACGAAGTTGTAGTAATGGAAGTTTGTAGGAATGGTTGGTACAAGAGCAGAGAAATTCATGTGAGTGCAACACGTCTGATTTTTTAAAGTAGCGACAATTTAATTTTTGTTATCTTCTCAATTAAGTAGCTTATCGTGAAATTCAGTATGGGGAAACTTGGTAAACAGTAAGCAAATGTAAAAATGCCTTTGATACATAATAAGATCAAATTGTTAGGTGAATGCTAGAGTTATTTCGGTTACCGCCTTTAAAATCTAATTTTCAAGGTGTTGCACATTTTGTAAAATTTTGGAACTGGGAAGAAAAAAGAATGCGTTGCACTCACATAGCTTTCTCTATTCTTTCACAAATTTTTCCTACAAAAACTTATTCCTCTATCTACATAAATGTTTGTAGAAATTATAGCTAATTTTCTTGTAGGGGCAAGGGGAATACACGACCTTAAGTGGTAGTTAAATCCTTTAAAGCTGGTCGCTATATGCAGGCTTTGAAATTCCACTCTCTTTGCACGACCAATAGACTAAAAGGTGAATAACGGCCTTCCATTTGAGAAACTTTAAATTATTGAAAATCTCGCTCAAATAACGAGAAATATCTCCAAAATGGTTCACTCCATCAAAAAGGCATTTGGACGTGGGTTTTAACGAGATATTCCTACCAATGTTGTACATTCTGATTTGGTCTATCTTTTGCAGTTTACCAGTTATGGGAAAGTCATTAAGAGTAAACAGGACTACATAGGTTATGGCCAGAAAATTCTAAGTATACAATTAATTTGTCATAAAAATACCCTAAACATGTCATTTTAATCAAAACTGTTGAAAAATATTCCATGTAAAGCATAGTTTAGGGTGGACCAACCTTCTCCAAAATCTTCGTGTCCGTATGCTTACGAGATATTCAACTTAAATATCAACTTTGGTTTTTAACAGACTTTGATTTCGGAGTCATGCTGCTCTCTCTCTCACACACCCGCGCGCGCACGCACACACACACACACACACACACACACACACACACACACACACACACACACACACACACACACACACACACACACACACACGGACCTTTTCCTAAAAATGCTTTTCTATGGATTCAGGGGGGTTCAAAACATATTCCTGGTGAAATCTTGGCATTCAAATTTTGGGTGGAATACAATTCTTCCCCTGCATACGTATTTTAGTATTTATTTTTCATAATGCTATACAAAAATCTTACAATTTTTCACAATTACTCAGTTGCTATTTTATTCCTTAGTCCACCATGCATTTTAACATCGTGGTTATTTATGCATGGTGGGCCATAACGGATTCATATTGCATAATTTTTCTAAACCATTTCCTCTTGCTCTCCCCATATATTCTCCTATCCTTTATATGCACCCCTCCTTTTGTATTTTCACTATCCTAACTTTTAGAACTTCTTTGTTGACACTCTCCCATTTTATTTAGAGAAAGTAATAAAGTTAGTGAATTGAGAAAGTTATGAGAATGTAGCACATCCGTCTTTTTCTTAACGTTTCCCTCATTGCTAGATATATACGGGATCGGATATTCAATTCCAGTATTGAAATTTCCTATTTAAAAGGAAAAGTAGTGCGTAAAATAAATAGTAAGAGGGACAACGGCGCAAATGGGGCGATCTGTCTGCCTTCACATATACTATGTTTAAATTCTCGCAGAACGGCATTTTCAGAACGCAACAGCAATGGAGGTGACTAACGAAACTGTGACCATAGCAAATTAATGAAGTGGATGATGGAGGAGCGTGACTACGCAACTAGGACAGATGTGCGCATACACTGAATCATGCCTATCAAAGATACCGGTGCAATGTGTCCTATTGTGTGTTCACCAGATCATGATCTTAGGGGAATTAAGGGGAGAGGAGAGACATTCCACGTAGTTTTGTAAGCTTCCGCGCAAAAGTTCTGTTGGTTACGTTACCAACTTCCAATTTCTCTTAATTTCAGTTGTGAAATCATGAGAATCAGTAGAGTTATGTCGAAAGTAAAGGGAAAAAAAAAAAAAAAAAAAAAACGTGTAGGCGTAGATATACCCCGCCTAGGAGTTCTGTGAAATCTGTTATGTGTTATGATGTTGCGTTTGCAGTACAAAGGGGATCGAGTGAGAATTCTATGCGTAAAAAGGTCTTTATGGGATGATTGAATCAAACAAAGCTGAAGAGTAATTATTTATTTATGCCAACAAACTTACTGTTGGTGTTTTTAAACACACAAGCCGTGTGTGGGCAAAGTTTAAGAGGTAGAACTGGAACTTAAAAATTCAATGCCACAACTGGGATTTGAACCACAGACCTTCCGCTTGCCGGGCGTACGCTCTAACCACTGAGCTATTGTGACAAACTGCCAGAATGGCTTAAGAGGTAGAACTGGAACTTAAAAATTCAATGCCACAACTGGGATTTGAACCACAGACCTTCCGCTTGCCGGGCGGACGCTCTACCACTGAGCTATTGTGACAACCTGCCAGAATGGCATTAAATTCTCAAGCCAGTTCGTATTTCTAGTTCCAGTTCTACCTCTTAAACTTTGCCCACACACGGCGTGTGTGTTTAAAAACACCAACAGTAAGTTTGTTGACATAAATAAATAATAATTGCCAGAATGGCATTAAATTCTCAAGCCAGTATTTATTTTTCATAATGCTATACAAAAATCTTACAATTTTTCACAATTACTCAGTTGCTATTTTATTCCTTAGTCCACCATGCATTTTAACATCGTGGTTATTTATGCATGGTGGGCCATAACGGATTCATATTGCATAATTTTTCTAAACCATTTCCTCTTGCTCTCCCCATATATTCCCCTATCCTTTATATGCACCCCTCCTTTTGTATTTTCACTATCCTAACTTTTAGTTGTGGCATTGAATTTTTAAGTTCCAGTTCTACCTCTTAAACTTTGCCCACACACGGCTTGTGTGTTTAAAAACACCAACAGTAAGTTTGTTGGCATAAATAAATAATAATTACCATGTGAAGGTTATTTAATCCTGGGATATAAAGCACTTGCAATAGTAAGTCACCATTGGGGTAATTGTCTCTGATTTGAGACTGCCTTTGTGGTTTACCAGGAGAAATACGAACTGGCTTGAGAATTTAATGCCATTCTGGCAGTTTGTCACAATAGCTCAGTGGTTAGAGCGTCCGCCCGGCAAGCGGATGGTCTGTGGTTCAAATCCCAGTTGTGGCATTGAATTTTTAAGTTCCAGTTCTACCTCTTAAAGCTAAAGAGATTCTTAAAGCGGACCCATTTTTTGTTTTATTGGCACAAACAGCCCTTCGCTTTCTCCCATATATGTGTGACCTCAATCCCATAGAACTAACTTGAGCCAAGATGAAATATAGCAGGTGACATTGCACGATACAACGCTCGAAAGTATATCACTTGAGACCGAAACAGACTGGCAAGGTTTTTAGAAAAATATAGAAAAGGTACAACTTTAGTGGCTGAAAACATCTTTTAGGTTTTATAAGATAAATAAACTGCTGAAATGGATAACATTTAATTTCCGCTATCTTCAGCGACATCTGTGCTTTAATCTAGCGAGAATACACATCCCAAGTTTGGCACTACTACCGTAAGCGTCACTAGGAGAATGACTCCTTCATATATCGCTGTCTACCTGGAATTGCTTATTGACTCGCTGCATTCTTGCCAGGGACCATGAGCTGGTGAAGGGACAGAAGAACTAGTGCTTTTATCCACAGTGCACTATATTTTCTGTGACTTTCTGTCCAACAGTTTTTAACCAGAATATGCCATGGAACAAACGTCTGTTGGGAGTTGGTTGTGGTTGTCGAACTTCTTGAAGTTCTCTGGATGCTGACGTTGCTAGATAAGTGTGAAACAAGTATATTACTTACCTGCTCCGGACGATACCTGTGTCTCAGTGTTCGTTACCTCCTGTTTTTTAGAATTACTGTCTATAGCTGTCGCAAAATTTGATGGCGGGTGGGTGGCTCGATAATAAATTCAGTCATAGGCTTGTCATGCCTTGCTGTGTTATCTGGTTAAACACACTGTGAAATCAGGCTGTACAATCAGTGATATAAATATCATTTGTACCCACAAAATGTAATTGGAGAACAAGAAAAAGAATATTCATAAGTCCGCTATCAGCCGCCATTAAATTTTGTGGCTACCATAATGTGGTAAACCAATGCAACTCTGGTTGGCAATATTGATAAAACAAATCTGTTTTAATTATTCTTTTATTTATTTTACAACAACTCTATTTTAGATTTTGAGAATGTGTTTTAAGACAATAATAAATGGAAACAATTATCAATTAATCCTTTTACTTTTAAGGTTGATGAACAACAATTAACATTTTTTGTTTGTAAATAATGCGTATAATACATGTACCTTCCAATATGGAATATGCGCATCTAATTTTGAGCATATGTTTTAAGATATGTACAGTAATAAATGGAAAACAAATCAATAATAAATACTTTTACATTTTAATGTTAATGAACAGTAATGAAAAATTTTACACACTTTATATTAGCTTCATTTTGTAAATAGTGCGTATAATACATACACATTCCAATACGGAACATACTCATCTAAATTTTCTTTCTCTAACCTTTTAGCTTCTCCTAATGTTATACAGACAAATGCATAAATTCTTGTGTTGTACGAACTTCGCACGTACAATGGCGTTTTCCAGCCATCTTGAACAGTATCATTTTTCTATTATATTAGTTCTTCCTAGCAAAGGATAAAGCTGTTACTCCTGTTATTTTGTATAACATGTAAATTCAGTTTTACATTTCAATTAATTCTTGAAGCAACAATGCAGTAACATAATATACATTATTACATGTTAAAACACTAACATGTTGTAATACAGACTACTTACACTTATGAATAAAAGTTTAATTTGTTAGGCTTCTTGTATAAATGACATTTTGAAGCTATATTATAATGCAGTAGAAATGCGCACACACCGTGCAGAGAGTATTTTGACACTTAGTTGTCTTTGCTGTAAGCGGTAATTTATTTTCGTCTATTCTTTACAATATGGTTATCAAATACATCTTTGGGAACACAGAACATATATCCAGGTGTCACATTTGTCGTGAAAAGTCTTACAGTTATAAGTTTAAATTTCAAATAAATCGTTTAATATAATTCACAGTACAAATGCTCCCTTTTTCCTCATAATATTTTAGGATCATTGTTGTCTCGTGTTTATGTTCTTCATTTTATTTTTCAATAATAAAAATAGAGAAACACCTTCCTAGTTTAACTTACAAATGCATTGAGTTTGTACAACTAATATTTTGTTAACAAATTCCTTAATACAAGCATGGGAATTTATTCTTAAAATGTATCCATATCATCTTTCTTTGTTTTATATATCTATACATGTGTGTTTAGTTGTTTGCGTAAGCTTTTTGGTGTTTTGTGTAGATGTTATAGTGAGTACTTGGGTTCTTCCTTGAAACGTTTGTGCTGTGTACTCCACCAATCGCATCGTACTTCTCACTCTTCTTGGACTTTTTTCAATTCCTTGTACTGTCGAAATATCTGCTTATGGAATCTTTCTATATATATTCTTTATCACCTTGGATTTCATATGTATGCTCGTCGAACTTTTTTACTGCATGGTCCCTACCTATACTATGGCCGACACAAAATTTGATGGTGGGTGGCAGGAGGAGCTGGTGAACACAAAGTCCAATCAGAGACTTCCCACGCCTTGTAGTGTTGTATAGTGAAACACGCTGTGAAACTATACTGTTATGCCGTGCATATAAGTATCAATTGCCGCCCACAAATTTATTTGCATAACATGAAACTGAATAGTAGTGATCACGTATCAGCGACTATTAAAGTTTGTGTCTACCATAGTTGCATTCCGAAGTATTTATCTTCTGTTTTGAAATTCTTAGTATTTTAACAAACACTTTGTCGCTTATTCTGGGGTTCCACAATGCCCTTTGTCTTTTTGATTTTGCTTCCCTTTCTAGGCATTCTTTCATGCGTTTACAAGTGATACTTGACAATTTTTTTTCAAAGTTAAGTTGGCTTCCAGCTGCAAAAGTTTGTGTAGTAATGTTTCTAATCTTCTGTTTAGGCTTTATGCCGAGCATAAGTTCTTTTGACATTAAGCCTGTAATGGGGCTTACGAGATCATTTAATACATTTTCCATCCTTTGTATATGGTCACAATGTATTCTTACACAAGTACCTATTTATGTGCCCCGCTAACAAGGGGATAATATGCAATTGAATGACACAATTTGCTTGGCCTTTCCTGAAGTGTTTTAGTAAATATTTTACCCTAATGTACTATAACTTGGCAGAAATGATTGCTTTTATACTTCTGTATTTCGAAATATAATCATTTAGGATCTTGTTCAAGCATGTTTTACAGTATACATTTCTAATGGATGGAGTTTTAAGAATTTTCGAAGATGCCTAGCATCAAGAAAATGTACTTGTAATTATATTTTTTGCTGCAGGTAACTCTTCACATGTGCCAATACCTACCAATTTATTATTTTTTGTTATTGCTTGCGGCTCAATGTGACACTTTAATAATTTTAGCTTTTGGCAAAGCTCACATGCAGCAATGTATTCTCATTTTCACACACACATACATATACCAGATTGTACCAAGGTTTTATGGAATGTTATAATTTATACATGTTTCCCTGTGATGTAGCAGAACTACTGTGTACACTTCTCGGCCAGTTTGTGGCTTCATAAAGCCTCATTGTTGACTGTGGATAATTAAAATGTGCCTTGAGGAATGCATCATACATTGAACTACTGGCACACTAGTAATCAAGATTCAATTATAAGATAGAATTTCTCACGGGCCATGTGTGTTCCAAACTAAGCCAGAGTTAACATAGGTATACCATTCTAACTTGCAACATGTTTTCTTCTGAATTAAATCGTAAATACTTCCAAATGTATCAATAAGTTTGTTTCCCATCAATATTGCGATAATTACCGGAATAACAAGCTTTTAAAGTATGGATATTTAATGGGTGTGACGTTTATATGTCATTATACTTTAAATTTGGAACCCAGTTGCATGAATTACTTGGAATAACAGAAATAAAATAACTATGTGTTCCGCACTATTAACCTTTCTCATTAATGCCGTGTCTTATGCGTGCATTTTTATACATAATGAGAGGGTAAAATGCATAAACATCCTATTAAATTGAAACCGGTAGGCATCCTATAGTGCCATCTCACCCATTGCTTTAGCTGGGTCCTCCCTATTCTTTTGCAATACTCTTTTGAATGCAGAATTGGATGTGGATTGTTATTTCACCAAATTCAGGCCATCTGTCTACCGGTTCTATTTGTTTACGGATACACACGTCTTTAGAAACAAGTTCCAACGGAACCAAATAGAAGCATGATGTGTTCATTTTATGATTACGTTACGTACGTCTTCTTTTGGCACAGCAAACACAAAGCTTTATTTTTCCTAGGAACACAAAAGTACTTATGTTCCCATTCGCTTTTATGTATCTTTTTACCATGTTATGCGACATGATCCCACAAGTGACACAATTTGAGGGACCGACTGGTTCTCTGAGGTAGATTAGATAAAAGGGGAGGTCGTGGCCTAGCAGCTAACCGCTGTATAACAAAGTGGAACGGTGTTAAAAATATTGCGTAGCGGAAATAATACATTGTGTCAATTCTTCCCATCTATGATCTAGGTGCATGCATGTTAGCGCCAATTTGAATACATATTGCTATAGCAACACACAATATTAATAATAAGTGAACAATTTCATTTAAATTTACAGTACTGATTCGCAGGTTAGGTCATAAAAATGGAAAAGTCAATTGGAAAATTACACATAAGGAAGAAAAATGAAAGAGAGAGACGATGGCAGATGTCAAGTAAGAGAAATGATTACATCAGGTATTACATTCTTCTGATTAGTAAGCCCATTACTAGATCAATTTGAGCACCAATACAAACCCGATCTAGAAAAACAATTTGCCAATGAAAAAACAAGGTAACACTGTTATCAATGTGTGGTTAGTTATTGCTTTTTGGGCCTCAATAACCGCATCTTAGATATCAATCAAGGCACCATCAACATTGAGGTAACCCAGATTCCCTGGAATGGGTGAATCATTTTCAGCTGCTTGCTCATCGACGGGATGATCGGACAGATCGCCCTGTTTTCCAAGCCGTTTGTGCTAATAGTCTACACGGATTTGGATCCTGTTAAACAAAATACCGCATAGATTAGCAAACTCGGTAATAATTAATTAATTATTTAGTTGTTTAACGACGCTGTCAATTGCCAGGATCACATCAGCGTCGCCGGTGTGCCGGAATTTTGTCCCGCAGGAGTTCTTTTACATGTCAGTAAATCTACTGACATGGAGCTGTCGTTTTTAAGCACACTTAAAATCCATCAGCCTGGGCCGGATTTGAACCCGCGACCTTGGGAATAGTAGGCCAGCAAACTCGGCTTGATAAACAGGAAAGATATGGCCGATCATCAAGTGGATGGCGACAACGTAGCTGAAGAAAGACTGATTCATTTTTAGTCCAGATGGGTTCTTGGGCCCGAGTTTTGGAAGCAACAATTACCCTAACAACGCTAACATTGCAACGCAGAAGAGAGATCCTATTTACGAGTCATGTTTTTCCTAGTTCTATCTAGCCATTAAATTGTATGTATATTATTTATGCATATTTTGAAAAATATCTAATATACTGATTTATGGAGATGTGCGCAACTAAGGGAAGGTGCTAAGTTTACTACGATGGCAGCCATAAACTGTAGGATATAAATAGGAAAGGCTCAGTATCAAAATATATAAATAGAAAAGCATAATTTATACAAATCAAAAAAACATTTTATTGCCAATCCTGGTAGGGGGATTCATTGACTTTCCCCCTACCAAAGGAACTTGTATGAGTCATAGGTCAGGAGACAAAATGGCATTTCCTCCATTTTGGATGTGACAGTTATCCCGCTGTTAGTCGGTAGCCTCTCTAGATGTAACGAGGCTTGTTTCTCCAGAATTCATTCCGGCTTGTTGGTTAACAGCCGAAAAATGTTATTCCTGATCACAAGAAAAACAAAGCTGCATTCGACAAAAAGGTGATCCCAGTACTACCAAACACACGTATGACCCACAGAGATCCCTGCGCACAGCAGGGTGATTTGAATAAAATAAATAAATATATATCTGAACCTCTGCTCAAGGTTTCATTGCTCCGTGTGCCAGAATGCTGCACAGACTTGTGTAAGATGAATATGCCATAAATGATATTAGAGTATATCAAATATTTCATACAAACCATGTGATAAAGCCTTATATTTTTAATATTAAAGAATAAACAGGACGACACAAAAGAGGTAGCTGGGTGCAAAGTTCCTGTAACAGATTTATGCACCAGGGTCTTGGGGACGACGTACCCTACTGCAGCGTGAGAGAAAGGTGTATCCCTAATACAAGGTATACTGAAATATGGAGATCTGCGTAACCAAGTGAAGGTGCTAAGTTTACTAGTTTGGCAGCCATAAAATGTAGGATAAAACGCTTAGCTATAAATACTAGGGGTTCAGCATCAGAATATGTAAATCGAAAAGCACAGTTTATACAAATCAAATACAACAAAATTTTCATTGCCAATCCTGCTAGGTGGATTCACTGACCTAACCCCACCAGAAGAACTTGTATGTGTCATAGGTCAGGAGACAAAATGGCATTTCCTCTATTTTGGATGTTACAGTTATCCCTTTGTTAGTCGGTAGCCTCTCGTGATGTTACAAGGCTTATTTGTCCAGAATTCATTCTGGCTTGTTGGTTAACAGCCGAAAAATGTTATTCCTGTTCACAAGAAAAAAATAGCGGCAATGGACAAAAAGGTGATTCCAGTACTACCAAACATACGTACGACCCACCGAGATCCCTGCACACAGCAGTTGCTTCCTTTGCAGTACTTACAGATCACGAATACCTAGTCATTGAAATCCCTGAAGACACCAGTTGCTGCCTTTACAATACTGACGACTGGTCACGAATATCTAGGTATTGATAGCCCTGAATACACTAGTTGCTGCTCTTACTGTACTGACAAATCACGAATACCCATCTCGTGATCTCTAAAGAACTGGCATATTAACTGCACCAATAATCGCCCTCTTCAGAGATCTAGCAGAGATGAACATAGACCACTTGAACGCGTCTGAATGGATATGAACAAAGACCAGATTCGTGCTAAAGCATCGGAGAAGGCTATTGCTAATCGGATCATTGCCTGATGCAAGACTATAATCAAAATCACCAGCATCATAGCCATAATTGATGACGAAGACGTATTAGATACCTTGTCATTTTCCTACAGATGGTTGCTGAATAAGCGTTGATCATAATTTACTGTACATAACTGCCTTAGCAGCTCTAAAAACCAGGTTCTGCTATAGATTATATCCAGATTATTATGACATCGCGCAACTCTGCAGCAGTGTGTTCTGCAACATAGGTTGTGTCAACGGCATCAGTGATATGCTGTAAGAAACTTGTCTTGAGCTCCTGATGCCTGACCTGTGCGCCTAACCCAGTTTATTAAACGGCGCAGCTGGCGTCTCGCGTTAGGATTCCTGGTAAGATAATTGGATATACAGTCCTGAATAGAAAACAATTTGCGACTTCTATTACTTGTTGCATGTGTGTTCTTCAAATGTCAAAATTTGAGCATGATTTGGACACTTGGTTACTTCCAATAATTTAAGTTGTGCTTTAAGACTAGCGCGCATTCCAGGCACAGGGAGATAAGGGGTAAGAGATATAATAGGTCTATTTAGGTGCAAGTAATGTGTTTGAAGCTATTCGGCAACTTTCACAAGAGTTTTCTCTGTCGATTGGTACAAATTCAGCTGATACTACCGTTGCGAACACAGAAGTGGCGCAGGAAGCAAATTACTTTGAAAGAATTATAGATGGTACTATTAAGGCTTTAGTAGGGTAGATGCTGAATGGATTTTTTTTTTTGAAGCAATGTAAATACAATGCCAAAGAAGGAGCGAAAGGCTGTGCAACATTCTGAAGCATGGAGAAATGAAACACATAGCGGAAGTTCCTATATATTATTTGTTTATTTAACTAAATGAAATATGTATTTGATTTGAATAAAATAAATAAATATATATCTGAGCCTCTGCTCAAGTTTTCATTGCTCCGTGTGCCAGAATGCTGCACAGACTTGTGGGAAGATGAATATGCCATAAATGATAGAGAGTATATAAAATACTTCATACAAACCATGTCATAAAGCCTTATATTTTTAATATTAAAGAATAAACAGGATAACACAAAAGAGGTAGCTGAGTGCAAAGTCCCTGTAACAGATTTATGCACCAGGGTCTTGGGGATGACGTACACTACTGCAGCGTGAGATAAAGGTGTATCCCTAATACAAGGTATACTGAAATATGGAGATCTGCGTAACTAAGTGAAGGTGCTAAGTTTACTAATTTGGCAGCCATCAAATGTAGGATTAAAACGCTTAGCTATAAATAGTAGGGGTTCAGCATCAGAATATGCAAATCGAAAAGCACAGTTTATACAAATCAATTGCAACAAAATTTTCATTGCCAATCCTGCTAGGTGGATTCACTGACCTACCCCCACCAGAACGACTTGAATGAGTCATAGGTCAGACAAATAGAAAAAAGAATATCAACATACTAAGATAAGTGAAGTTTTTAGTTTCTAATTTGTTCTTATTTTAGAATCTTGTTGCTTCACTGTTAATAGCTTCAATTTTTACTTAATTTAACTTATTTGGTTTGAAGCATTTGTTCCTGGCTACAATTACCATTTTAACTATGATGGATAATAATTTAGAATTTAATAGTTATTTGTTTAATTTAAAATTATATGCAACTAAATATCAAATTAAATCATATTTAAAATTACAAGAGAAAATGTAGCTGGGCAACGATTTTGTTTATAAGACTTTGAGAATGAGCTGGATATAGCTTGAAACCCCTGGGTCAGAAAAATAGAAAAAGAATATCAACATACTAAGATAAGTGAAGTTTTTAGTTTCTAATTTGTTCTTATTTTATAATCTTGTTGCTTCACTGTTAATAGCTTCAATTTTTACTTAATTTAACTTATTTCGTTTGAAGCATTTGTTCCTGGCTACAATTACCATTTTAACTATGATGGATAATAATTTAGAATTTAATAGTTATTTGTTTAATTAAAAATTATATGGAACTAAATATCAAATTAAATCATATTTAAAATTACAAGAGAAAATGTAGCTTGGCAACGATTTTGTTTATATGACTTTGAGAATGAGCTGGATATAGCTTGAAACCCCTGGGTCAGAAAAATAGAAAAAGAATATCAACATACTAAGATAAGTGAAGTTTTTAGTTTCTAATTTGTTCTTATTTTAGAATCTTGTTGCTTCACTGTTAATAGCTTCCATTTTTACTTAATTTAACTTATTTCGTGTGAAGCATTTGTTCCTGGCTACAATTACCATTTTAACTATGATGGATAATAATTTAGAATTTAATAGTTATTTGTTTAATTTAAAATTATATGGAACTAAATATCAAATTAAATCATATTTAAAATTACAAGAGAAAATTTAGCTTGGCAACGATTTTGTTTATATGACTTTGAGAATGAGCAGGATATAGCTTGAAACCCCTGGGTCAGAAAAATAGAAAAAGAATATCAACATACTAAGATAAGTGAAGTTTTTAGTTTCTAATTTGTTCTTATTTTAGAATCTTGTTGCTTCACTGTTAATAGCTTCCATTTTTACTTAATTTAACTTATTTCGTGTGAAGCATTTGTTCCTGGCTACAATTACCATTTTAACTATGATGGATAATAATTTAGAATTTAATAGTTATTTGTTTAATTTAAAATTATATGGAACTAAATATCAAATTAAATCATATTTAAAATTACAAGAGAAAATTTAGCTTGGCAACGATTTTGTTTATATGACTTTGAGAATGAGCTGGATATAGCTTGAAACCCCTGGGTCAGAAAAATAGAAAAAGAATAACAACATACTAAGATAAGTGAAGTTTTTAGTTTCTAATTTGTTCTTATTTTAGAATCTTGTTGCTTCACTGTTAATAGCTTCAATTTTTACTTAATTTAACTTATTTGGTTTAAAGTATTTGTTCCTGGCTACAATTACCTTTTTAACTATGATGGATAATAATTTAGAATTTCATAGTTATTTGTTTAATTTAAAATTATATGGAACTAAATATCAAATTAAATCATATTTAAAATTACAAGAGAAAATGTAGCTTGGCAACAATTTTGTTTATATGACTTTGAGAATGAGCTGGATATAGCTTGAAACCCCTGGGTCAGAAAAATAGAAAAAGAATATCAAAATACTAAGATAAGTGAAGTTTTTAGTTTCTAATTTGTTCTTATTTTAGAATCTTGTTGCTTCACTGTTAATAGCTTCAATTTTTACTTAATTTAACTTATTTGGTTTGAAGCATTTGTTCCTGGCTACAATTACCATTTTAACTATGATGGATAATAATTTAGAATTTAATAGTTATTTGTCTAATTTAAAATTATATGGAATTAATATCAAATTAAATCATATTTAAAATTACAAGAGAAAATGTAGCTTGGCAACGATTTTGTTTATATGACTTTGAGAATGAGTTGGATATAGCTTGAAACCCCTGGGTCAGAAAAATAGAAAAAGAATATCAACATACTAAGATAAGTGAAGTTTTTAGTTTCTAATTTGTTCTTATTTTAGAATCTTGTTGCTTCACTGTTAATAGCTTCAATTTTTACTTAACTTAACTTATTTCGTTTGAAGCATTTGTTCCTGGCTACAATTACCATTTTAACTATGATGGATAATAATTTAGAATTTAATAGTTATTTGTTTAATTTAAAATTATATGGAACTAAATATCAAATTAAATCATATTTAAAATTACAAGAGAAAATGTAGCTTGGCAACGATTTTGTTTATATGACTTTGAGAATGAGCTGGATATAGCTTGAAACCCCTGGGTCAGAAAAATAGAAAAAGAATAACAACATACTAAGATAAGTGAAGTTTTTAGTTTCTAATTTGTTCTTATTTTAGAATCTTGTTGCTTCACTGTTAGTAGCTTCAATTTTTACTTAATTTAACTTATTTCGTTTGAAGCGTTTGTTCCTGGCTACAATTACCATTTTAACTATGATGGATAATAATTTAGAATTTAATAGTTATTTGTTTAATTTAAAATTATATGGAACCAAATATCAATTTAATCATATTTAAAATTACAAGAGAAAATGTAGCTGGGCAACGATTTTGTTTATATGACTTTGAGAATGAGCTGGATATAGCTTGAAACCCCTGGGTCAGAAAAATAGAAAAAGAATATCAACATACTAAGATAAGTGAAGTTTTTAGTTTCTAATTTGTTCTTATTTTAGAATCTTGTTGCTTCACTGTTAGTAGCTTCAATTTTTACTTAATTTAACTTATTTGGTTTAAAGTATTTGTTCCTGGCTACAATTACCTTTTTAACTATGATGGATAATAATTTAGAATTTAATAGTTATTTGTTTAATTTAAAATTATATGGAACTAAATATCAAATTAAGTAATATTTAAAATTACAAGAGAAAATGTAGCTTGGCAACGATTTTGTTTATATGACTTTGAGAATGAGTTGGATATAGCTTGAAACCCCTGGGTCAGAAAAATAGAAAAAGAATAACAACATACTAAGATAAGTGAAGTTTTTAGTTTCTAATTTGTTCTTATTTTAGAATCTTGTTGCTTCACTGTTAATAGCTTCAATTTTTACTTAATTTAACTTATTTGGTTTGAAGCATTTGTTCCTGGCTAGAATTATCATTTTAACTATGATGGATAATAATTTAGAATTTAATAGTTATTTGTTTAATTTAAAATTATATGGAACTAAATATCAAATTAAATCATATTTAAAATTACAAGAGAAAATGTAGCTGGGCAACGATTTTGTTTATATGACTTTGAGAATGAGCTGGATATAGCTTGAAACCCCTGGGTCAGAAGAATAGAAAAAGAATATCAACATACTAAGATAAGTGAAGTTTTTAGTTTCTAATTTGTTCTTATTTTAGAATCTTGTTGCTTCACTGTTAATAGTTTCAATTTTTACTTAATTTAACTTATTTCGTTTGAAGCATTTGTTCCTGGCTACAATTACCATTTTAACTATGATGGATAATAATTTAGAATTTAATAGTTGTTTGTTTAATTTAAAATTATATGGAACTAAATATCAAATTAAATCATATTTAAAAATACAAGAGAAAATGTGGCTTGGCAACGATTTTGTTTATATGACTTTGAGAATGAGCTGGATATAGCTTGAAACCCCTGGGTCAGAAAAATAGAAAAAGAATATCAACATACTAAGATAAGTGAAGTTTTTAGTTTCTAATTTGTTCTTATTTTAGAATCTTGTTGCTTCACTGTAAATAGCTTCAATTTTTACTTAATTTAACTTATTTGGTTTGAAGCATTTGTTCCTGGCTACAATTACCATTTTAACTATGATGGATAATAATTTAGAATTTAATAGTTATTTATTTAATTTAAAATTATATGGAACTAAATATCAAATTAAATCATATTTAAAATTACAAGAGAAAATGTAGCTTGGCAACGATTTTGTTTATATGACTTTGAGAATGAGCTGGATATAGCTTGAAACCCCTGGGTCAGAAGAATAGAAAAAGAATATCAACATACTAAGATAAGTGAAGTTTTTAGTTTCTAATTTGTTCTTATTTTAGAACAAATGCCTACCCTAACCATACATTTATCTACACTGATGGTTCCAAAAGGGGCAGCGACAATGGATGTGCCATAATCACCCCAGATAAGAAACTTCAGCTGAAACTCCCTAAATATTATTCCATATTCTCCTGCGAACTTTCTGCACATAAGCAAGCTTTAACATACATCATCCAATCTAATGAGAGTAAATTTCTTATAATTTCTGATTCATTAAGCTCTCTCCAAAGTCTCAGAGATCGTTCAACTGACCTCCAACTGCTTCAAGATATCCACAGTCTTTATTCCATTGCTCTAAATAAAAAGAAAATAGTTACTTTCATTTGGGTCCCTTCACACTGCAGCATTAAGGGCAATGAAGAAGCGGACAAAGCTGCTAAAGAAGCAATTCGGTTAACAGACACACATGAACAGCAAGCATTACCTTATCGTGATATTACAAAGTACTTCTCCAGACTAATAAAAACAAGATGGAAACAGGCCTGGAATCAATCGCCTCCAGAAAAACTACACATGGTAAGGAAAGGAGACACCAATTCTTCCCCTGTCTATTCTCTTAGCAGGAAAGAGCTGGTAATTATCTCACGTCTCCGCTTTGGTCATACAAGGTTCACCCACTCATACCTCCTCAGCAAAGGCCAGCCACCACAATGTGAAGTCTGCAACACCCGCCTCACAGTAAAACATCTCCTTACAGAATGCAAGCAATACGCTACACAACGACAGCTTCATCACATCACTGGAGACTTATCCACCACTCTGAACACGCCATCCAACTGCAGAAGTGTATTATCATTTCTCAAAGGTACGGGCTTGCATGCGAAAATATAATATGAAGGATATTTTTGTTGTACTGATTTGATTGTATTCTCATGTTTTTGGTTAAATAATTGTACCAAATTTATTGTATACCACTGTATTACATAGAATAGTCGTGATATGACTTAATTGTTAAAGCGACTCTAAATAAATTAAAAAAAAAAACAAAGCAAAAAAAACTTTCACAAGAGTTTTCTCTGTCGGGTGGTACAAATTCAGCTGATACTACCGTTGCAAACACAGAAATGGCGCAGGAAGCAAATTTCTTTGAAAGAATTATTGATGGTACCATTAAGGCTTTAGTAGTGTAGATATTGAGTGGAATTTATTTTTTGAAACAATGGAAATACAATGCCAAAGAAGGAGCAAAAGGCTGTGCAACATTCTGAAGCATGGAGA
Organism: Tenodera sinensis; assembly: GCA_030765045.1. NCBI lineage: Eukaryota > Metazoa > Arthropoda > Insecta > Mantodea > Mantidae > Tenodera > Tenodera sinensis. The sequence continues at coordinate 248,785,443 of CM060962.1, forward strand.
GATGAAACACATAGCGGAAGTTCCTATATATTATTTGTTTATTTAACTAAATGAAATATGAATTTGATTTGAATAAAATGAATAAAAATATATCTGAGCCTCTGCTCAATGTTTCATTGCTCCGTGTGCCAGAATGCTGCACAGACTTGTGGGAAGATGAATATGCTCTAAATGATATTAGAGTATATCAAATATTTCATTCAAACCATGCCATAAAGCCTTATATTTTTAATATTAAAAAATAAACAGGACGACACAAAAGAGGTAGCTGGGTGCAAAGTCCCTGTAACAGATTTATGCACCAGGGTCTTGGGGATGACGTACACTACTACAGCGTGGGAGAAAGGTGTATCCCTAATACAAGGTATACTGAATTATGGAGATCTGCGTAACTGAGTGAAGGTGCTAAGTTTACTAGCTTGGCAGCCATAAAATGTAGGATAAAACGCTTAGCTATAAATAGTAGAGGTTCAGCATCAAAATATGTAAATCGAAATGCACAGTTTATACAAATCAAATACAACAAAATTTTCATTGCCAATCCTGGTAGGTGGATTCACTGACCTACCCCCACCAGAAGGACTTGTATGAGTCATAGGTCGGGAGACAATGTTAACTGGATAGCATAGGATCAGAAACTTGGACTTAATTTCATAGCCTCAGCATTTGGATAAGAAAGGAGGAGAGTAATTTCTTGAAGATGTGTGTTGGGATTTGTATTCCTTATCAAAAGAATTGCTATATATGCAACATAATATATATAATATAATTTTTTACCATAAAGATATAAAGATATAAAGATATATATACGTCAAAATATAAAAGTTCGTCTTAACCTTTCTGATATGTAGATATACCAACCTCTCCTTATCCCCTACTTTTGGAAGGCTCCTTTTCCCTCTGACAGTGCAGCGCATATTGGAATTTCCACTATTTTAGGTGTAAGAGTTTGCCGTTGTGAGTGGGTTCCTGATATTTTTCCTCTCCTACTCTCTATCAGTGGCTCAACGGATAGATAACTAATGAACCACTAGAGTGGGAATTTAATATTGTTTTATTATTGTTACATTTGGTTATCAACCCTTTATTATATGTATAGTTTACCAGAATCATGTTTACCTTATGTTTGGCCAGTACCACTATACATGGATGTGAGAAGGTCTACCTGTTTCATCCTGGGATGGTTTGCAGTTTTTAACCCATGTCTCTGGTTTGCCTACTTGTAGCAGTGCAGAGATAAAGAATAATAACGGGGAATTTGTTACTCAGTGTGTAGACTATTTCTTAATATACAGCGAGAATCGATTACTGTACTTTTAGTGCACAAAGGCAAACCCGAAAACAGTCAAAGCAATAGAAAGCATTATTCATTGTTCAGATATTAATTTCCCAGTGAAAAAGTTTAAGCTATGTGCGTACAACAATCTGCACAAATCAGGTATGCCTTTCATGCATCCAAAAATGGAAATTTACAAATTCGAAAATTCTGTATATAGAGAGGTGTGTTCACTAAATCTACTCTCACGATATAGAAAAAAACATTCTGAGGAAGGAAGACATCTTCAGCGACATGTTAACAAGATTAAAATTACAAAAAGTTATTCCGAAGCTATAAGTAGCCCAAATGATGCCATCAAAATTATGAATTTCAACATGAAGAGTAATGTACTGCTAAAATATTTCGATAAACGCGAAATAGCAAAATTGGAAGGAATGCTGTTTAAATTACATGGTAACGACAGAAAGAAATGGAATGAATCTCTAGTACATTCTGGTAACGGGAAAAAAAAAAAAAAAAAAAAAAAAAAAAAAAAAACCATCAATAAGTGAAATGTTGTATATTAAACATTTAAACAAGTTAATATCTACATGTGAACTATGCCAAATAGCGAAGCACATGAACGTAAAATACGACATAGTACCATAGTGTGTGGTATTTCCTCTAGCCAGAATATGTGGCCCTTTCTCCAGACGCCCGGCTGGCTTTATTAGGTCTCTGCTCATACTCATTGTTCATTCAATTGTTCCTGGGCTGCACCTTTTGTTTTGATTCCAAGGCTGATAATTATTATTATAACATAATTATAATTACTCCTTATGTTTTCAGGAAAACGAACTAAGTCTGTATAATCTCAGTTTCCTTTAATAATTGTGTGGGATTATCACCTGCTTCGATCGCAAAATGTCGAAACTGATATTCCAGTCATCATGTGGTATGAGTAGCGAGTGTCGAAAGGTGGATTGTTTGCATTGAGTGTGGCTGTGTATTTTTAGATTATGTCCAGACACTAACAGTACTGTTTCATAGATTATTTTTCTAACATTTATTTACTTTCTCTTCGTTCTTTTCAATTATCCACTTATTGTGGTCTCAAATTTACTATGTTTATTATTTAAATACTTGATGCTTTTCCTTGGGCTTCCATTTTAATTTTTAAGTAATTTTTTAAATATTTTTATGAATTTTTCAATTACAGTACTACTTATGTGTACCCTTCTTTCAAAATTTGAATATCACTAGCTAGGATCTGGTTACTTATTCCTAATTCTTGTTTTACTTATATTTAATATTTGTGTCTGATTTGGTACATTCTTTCATTTTGGAATTTTATTTGTTCAGCTCTTAATAAGCTCAATTTTCTTAGGAATATCTTCTACCAGCCTAACCTCAGCTTGTTTAAAAATTTGACCAGATTAATTTCTTTTGATAACCTTTCTTGGACTTTAGCTAAGTTATCTTGACCAGCATTAATCCTTTTGTTTGTTTTGTTAATCCATGCATATCTTTAACTACCTTGCCCTGACATATCATTTCTTTAACAAAGTTAGAATTGTTTGTTCACTAGCATTACTGGTTCCTAACCTTACTTATAAGGGATTTTGCTTCTTGTCGATTAATTGTCTTAGATTTTCATTAATAAGAGTAGATTTCGTAGAACCATATCTTGTAAGTAATCGGTTGTACTCACTTTGTGCTGCAAAGACTTATTATGTCTGTTTGAAGACAAACTTTCTTAGCTGCATCCTCTTGTTCCTGGAGACTGCTCTAGTTATGTTGTGGATTTCCTTTCACTCCCCATTCTGCACATAGTCTCAAATCCTTGAAGTTGAGAGCCTTGGGGATGGAAAAGACTTCTGGTGGGGGGTTGGGTTATGGTCTTTGAAGCTCTAGAAGTTCTCTGGATGCTGACGTTGCTGGATAACATATAGAACTCATTACTTAAATGCTCCGAAGATATCTTTATCTCAGGGCTATGTTTTTCAGAATTACTCTGTGATATGTCAAACAAGTGAAATTCAAGTGTTACTGAGTAGAATAATTTTCGATGGTTTTAAATAATTAATCAAATCTGGTTAAAACCTTTTTCTAAGAAATCCTTTCTTAGATTTCAAAAACAAGTTTTAAGATATCCACAATAACAATTGGAAGGCTGTCAGTAACTCTATTAATAAACAATATATATATTGTTTATTAATATAAAGAAAGAGTTACTGATATATAATGCTTGTATAACACACACACACACACACACACACACACACACACACACACACACACACACACACACACACACACACACACACCACACATATATATATAACTTCCAAAAGTTAGTGACAAAGAAATGCCAATGAAACTTTGCGTGCCCTCATGTTTGCTTGAGTTTTATTACGGCAATTTACGATCTGTAATCCATAATGTTAGAAAATAACAGCATATACACGAATGAGTTTATTCTCCGGAAAATAAAGTCCTGTAAGTGAAGTGGAACATGTTCTGAGACTGTTCTTGCCTATTATCACGCACTACTCACGCTAATTGAAGCCTGGGGCTTCTCTTAAAAGACGAACAAAGTTCCCGCATGTCACCGATTGGATTTACCCCGGTAATTTCTGCAACTCTTTTAACGCACGAAGCTTATTTACCAATCTATGTATATCCAGTGCCGGATGAAGTGGGCCACCTGGTATATAAACCACTAACATCCTGTAAGGCTAACTACATTTATGAATAACAATTTATTACGGTTCTTTCATAAATCACTGTGTTATATGGTTATATGGTTTTATGTTTAAAGTAAATCTTTCAATGAAATTCTCATTACAGATCTTAGAATTTTTCCAATCTTTGGTTAGATCAAATACAGTAGAACCCATCTACTACGTTCTCCCTCGTAGTAACAGTGTAACTCAAAAACGAAATCATATTTGTATGGTAAGATTTGGTTTATTTCTTACGGTTTACCAGTTGTCATCAAGAAAAAACTGGACTACGTGGGCTACAGCCAGAAAATTCAAAATATACAACCCATTTTCCATAAAATATCTTAAACATATGGCGTTCTAATCAATATCGTTAGAGCCATTTTCGAGAAATTCAGAATTTCCGAAAAAGTTTTCCATGTAAGGGGTGGCTTAGGGTGGAGGACTTCCTTAAAAATCTTCGTCATACATCCCTGAAAAATATTAAACATAAATACCAACTTTGGTGTTTTAACCGACTTTTGGTTTTTGAGTTATGCTGTTCAGAGACACAGACACACACACACACACACACACACACACACACACACACACACACACACACACACACACACACACACACACACACACACACACACTCCTCTCTCTCACACACACAGATACAGTTGTTGTAGTGTTTAACGCCCGCTTTTACTATTACGGTACCACAGGCGGTGACACTGATGATACATGGCATGAAGATGGAGCACCGGTGGAATGAGATGGCGGGGGAAACCGGAGCACCCGGAGAAAACCCACCTTGACGCCGCTTCGTCCACCACGAATACCACATGCGGGTCCCTGGGATCGAACCCGGGCCGCCTAGGTGGTAGGCGAGCGCGCTAATCGCTCGGCCACGGCGCCGCCACACACACACACACACACACACACACACACACACACACACACACACACACACACACACACACACACACACACACACACAGACACACACACAAACACACACACAAACACACACACACACAGATACAGACACATGCACACACTTCCACAAACAAACCTAAGAATGCTTTCGTTGGATTCAGAGGACCTCAAAACATTTTCGATGAAATCTCGACATTGAATTTTTTAGTGGAATACAATACTTCCCCTACTTATTATACGTAGTAGATAAAGTAAAAAATATAGGAGGAAAATATATGCAAAACTTAAAATAAGGATGGTGGCAAAAGAAGGCACTCATCTTTCGTATAGAAATGTGGAGTTAACACTTGCCAGCTGTTTCAAGGTAATCCAAGATCACAACAGAAAAGTTACAAACAGACGAGGATTCAGCCTGTGTTTATAATACTGCACGACCTATTACCGGCCCCTTCCCCAAAAATAAAAGAGTACAGCTAACCTGCACCCTTCTCTGCTTATAATAGCTTCCTCATAGGATATGTTGCACTGGCTTTGTTCTTCCCTTAGTGTAAGAATGGCTCAAGTCGAGAACTCTATAACTAATGTTCTACGCGGTTTATTCTGCAGCACGCTGCCTAGCTTGTGTGCGATTGTCACTTGAGAAAAATGTTATGTTACATTCATGACCTTTTTTATTTACTCTTCTGCAAACCAATTTAATTATTATTTTATATTCCTCTTGTTAATTCTGATAAATTTTAAAATCAGCCTTATATATGGAAACATTGAAGCTATTAACAGTGAAGCAACAGGATTCTAAAGTAAGAACAAATTAGAAACTAAAAACTTGACTTATCTTATTGTTTTGGTGCTGACCCTGGGGTTTCAAACTATGTCCAGCTCATTCTCAAAGCTTTGAGTTCAAATGACTTAAAAGGGCAACTAAAGCCCCGTGTAATATTTTTGTTTGTAATAGTTTGTTTTCCTCTATAAACAAGATTCTCAATTATTTAAATCTATTATACCCAAAATTGCATGCAATATATAACTCATGTATTGCACAACTGTTTATTCGTCGACTACTTGCAGTTCCTGAGTACAATTTTAATCGTTTTGGCCCTCTCACGCATTGAGATATTAAACGTTTTAGCAAACATTCTAACGTTTAAAGCGTCAGGCAGTCCATTTAAATGTTATAAAATATGTAAATAATGCCCTAAATGAGTAATAGTCTATATATGTACTACACTATATATAATATAGGAAACACTCACAACCAGTGGCGGCTCGTGCACTTTTGTTTAGAGGAGGAAAGAATTTAACTGCATAAAATTATGAAACCTTAAATAATAATTCATGCATTTGTAAGGGTAAAATGCAATACCTTTTATTGATAGAAGAACTCTGCCTTTCGCTGTTTCGCTGTCGCAAAATCTTCCATTACTCTATCATGCCATTTTGGATCTTTTTCCAGCTGCAACAACAAGTCTTTTTGGATAGACATGAGAGCAAGAGAACATAGTCTGTCTTGACCCATAGTGTTTCTACAGTAAGTTTTTATTCTCCTCAGTGTAGAAAAGCTTCTTTCAACACTTGCTGTCGACACAGGTATCGTAGCAATTAAGCATGCCAATTTGTAGACGTTGGGAAGACATTTGTGAATGCCTTCCTTAACGAAGAGGACTGTTAACTGCTGGACTTTGGTGCAGTTCTGCTGCAAATCACGGTTGTTGTTCGTTTTTAAGCAACTCACTATCAAATTGTTCCGGGAAACAGTTCAATAAGGATGAAAATTCAACATCTGGGAACGTCTTGGAAAAATGTTCAAATTTCGAAGCGTCGAGCAAATTAATAAATAATAATTTCTTCAGATCTTCGAACCTGACTTCCATTTGCGTTGCTAGCGTATCGATTATGTTGAAATACAACTGGCGGAAATGAGTTTTGGGATCAACAGCTGCAAGGCGCCTTTTCTTAATTTTAGGAAACTCGTCACCAGTTTCATTAGCAGCCGATTTGAAGTGTTCATTATAGGCTGCGTCGTTTCTAGATTTATGCAGGAAATGAATCATTTCAAGAACTCTCCTACAGCAGAAATCAATATCATTGGTTTTAACCTGGAGTATATCGAAAAGAATGGCAGTTTTAGAAAATACTCCACTGAAAACCGAAAGCAAGAAGTTGAATTCAAAGTCTTCCAATAGACGAATGTAGCCATTTGCTTCTCTAATTGTAGCATCATCCCAGTTTTTTGTTTCTTCCAGCATTTCGTAAAACATTGCCAGGAGACCTTTCCTGAGCAATTTTACAGATTCTACCAAACGAGATTTGAAGTTCCATCTGGTTTGAGCATCTTTAGGCAGTCGAAGTTTGGTCATATTGGTAAGAGCCGCCATTTGTTTTGAGGATTGATGAAAAAATGCGGGCAAACCACTGATACTAGCAAAGAAGACCCTGTACTGGGCAATGCTACTACAGCTATGTGATAGCACAAGATTAAGCCTGTGTGCATGACAGTGTGCAAATAATGCCTGCTTTACTTTCTGCTTGACCTTCGTCTGCAAGCCGTTTAGTTCTCAGGCCATAACAGCAGCGCCATCATACGACTGCGCAACAAGTTTTCTGTCATAATTCAATGGCTCTAACTGCTGATCCAGTAATTTGTATAGGACATTGGCTGTCCTATCTCCACTAACACTGTGGAAACCAAAAATCGTTCTTGGATGTAGCCACATGGATCTACATATCTTAAAATTATTGAGCAGTGCTCTGTGAGAGACACGTCCGAAGTTTCATCAGCCTCCACTGCAAAGAAGGCAGCTTTATGAATTTCATCCTCTATTTCTTTCCTTACAAGGCCTGCAACAGATTCAATTAAATCATTTTGAATGGTTTTTGACAAGCCGATGAATGCTTTAGAATTATTTAAATGTGTCTGAAGTACTTCGTCGTGTTTCATTAATAACTTGAAAAGCTCGCGGTAGTTACCTTGGTTTGATGATAATTCACTTTCATCGTGTCCTCTGAAAGCTAGTTCTTGCCTTCCTAACAGACACACGATATCCACTAAACTTGATAATACGTGTCGATTTTGCTTCACTTGTTCATTGTGTTTGGCGCGAGAAATCCTAGCTGCTTCACTTAACGCTAGATCGATGCGATATTCAGTTTTACCGAAGATTGTTAATTTTAGTGCATTGTCGAGATGCTCTCGAGATTTTTCATGCCTCTGAATTCCTCGGCCCAGATTCTTAACATCACTGAATCCACCAAAGGTCCAAACTTCCTTCGAGTTGGAGAACAAAACACAAGGAAAACACAAGAGAATTTGCCTTTTTTCACAACCTGTTAGCCAATTGGCTTTTTCATACCAAGTTATGGAGAAGTTTAACTTCCCGCCTTTGCTAGTAGCACACATGAGTCCAGGCAATGGTGGGGTTGGCCGTCCCTTCTGTATAACAATTATTTGTTCCTGTAATGTGAGTCTTTTAAATTCTCCGAAAACTAAAGCTCTTTCACTGTCAGTCATTGTTCAATGTTATAACAACAAATTAAAAAAGCAAAACTTCACCGTCTTACTCGCGCGTTGGAAGAAACGCAGTAGAATATTACTGAAAAAGGAGCAGCAACAAAATACGTGACTGAAAGGTTTACGATGCACAATGATCAACATATCCGTGAAGGGAAAAGACTTGTTAATTGATCTGGTTGATAATTAAATCACTAGATGGCAGCAATAGTATTAACACCCAAACATTCGATGTCGAGATTTCACCGGAAGTATATGTTTTGAGACCCCTGAATAAACAGCAGTATTTTTTGAAAAAGATCCACGCACGCGTGTGTCTGTGAACAGCATAGCTCAAAAACGAAGGTCCGTTAAAAACCAAATTTGGCATTATTCCCTTCAAGGATGAGAGGTTTCTCCACTCTAAACTACCCCTTAAATGGAACATATTTTGATTTTCTCAAAAATGGCTCAAACGATTTTGATTAAACTGAATGCTACATTAAGGAAAATGAAGCTATTAACAGTGATGCAACAAGATTCTAAAGTAAGAACAAATTAGAAACTAAAAACTTCATTAACTTATCTTAGTAATGTTGCAAGTTCTTTTTGCAAAACTGACTCAAGTTTCGAGTGGAGTGAACCATTTTGGAGATACTCCTTGCTTGTGTGAGTTTTGCAACACTTATACTTTTTCTCAAATAGACGGTCGTCATTCACTTGATCTCTTTGGCCGCGCAAAGAGAACGGAATTTAAAAGCCTTCATATGGCGAACAGCGTTGAAAGATTTGACTATCGCTCAAAGTGTACTGTATTCCCATATACCAATCTCACCTACAAGGAAATACGACAATTTCTGCAAAAGTTTATCTAAACTAGCATGAAGAAGATAGAGGAATAAAAGTGTGTAAGAATAGTTAGTACAAGAGTAGAGAAAGTCACGTGAGTGCAACTCGTCAGGTATTTTTATTTCTCCTTCGCTACACTGTACTAAAAACTAACCAACCCCACCGCGCAACAGCCCTATCTGGGCCAAGGCCTACGCCCAGCCGCTGCGTTTACCACCTCTACTCACTACAAGCGTAATGAGTGGGGTGCAGTACTGGAGGGTGGTACGTGGTCAGCGCTCCTATCCCTTCCGGCTGGTTATGCGGTCTTCACGACCTGGGGCCGCTACTTCTTTATTTAAGTCGCTCCTCAAATTGGTCCCTCAGGGAATTAACGAGGCTGAATGCACTCCGGACCAGACCTCCCAGCAGGGAAAAATCCCATACCGGTACTGGGGATCGAATTCGGGTCCCCCGCGCCAAAGGCGGACGCGCTACAAGTGCGCTACGGGGGCGCTCCGTTACTCTATACTCCTGTTCGTAAATCACTAAACGTAATAGAAAATTGAGTGTTTCTATATGAAGTCCTCGAAAGTTTGTGAAAGGTAAGATTAATGGTTAGAAAGTCTCTTGTGGTTTACACATTTGCCTCATTTCAAGGTAATGCTTTGAAAATATTTAAGATAAAATATTTTACCCGTGAATATGTATATCATGTGTCAGTTTTGAACGTGTGCCCCTCTTGTCATAAGCCCGGGAACGAGTGCCACTTCACACAATATTTACCCAGTGAAGATCTTGTACAGGAAACGATGCAGACCTTTGTATGTTTATAATAACACAAGCTCTCGCTAGGAGCAATTCTAAGTGCCAAAACATATGGCTCCAATGGGAGCCACTCATTATGACATCAAAAGAAACGTCAAAATAATAGTTTATGCCATCTTTCCGGTTCTTCGTAATGTTTGTAAATAACGGGCCTTCTTCGAAATACCAAGTGGTTACACCCTACATCTTGGATAATATGTTTTGTTTCCTATGAAAAGAGACTGAAAACAACTGTTTCTCACTCGGATGTTGTATCAGACCACGATTAGCCCCAAAAATCGTATTCAACACGTAAGAGTAAGATAAACAGCAAGGGCAGCGCAGCATTGGAATTTGTCAAAAATGAATAAAAATCTGAATTATTTAGTCTTTTTACTGCCCTCATGCTTTCTTCCACTTATGTTATTGCTTTCTCTGTTTTCTCCTGTCCTATGTCCTACGGTTCTTTGAGTATAGCCTTAATCCGCCGCCCGGCCGCTAGATCCTCCCCCTCTCTGTACACTGCAGGCGTCATGAGCAAGGTCCAGTGGTGGAGAGTGGGACGTGGTCAGCGCCCAGCGACCTCCCGGCCAGTATTTGTGATTTTCGTAACCAGAGTTGATCATACAGAGGAACCAGCATGGGTGATCAGTCCCAAGCCTGATGTGAGAGCGGGGAAGTGGAGGATATGAAACGATGGCGAAGGATGAGCAACTGGTGCGATCATGGCGGGGGAAACGGGAAAATCCGGAGAAAACCCGTCTCTGCGCCAGTGTCTCCGCCACACATCCCACATGAGGAAGCCTGGAATCGAACACGGGTTGCTTTGTTGAGAGTCGAGCGGTCACGGAGCGGCCTATTACTTTCTCTACTACATATAGTAATTAGGGGAAGTATTGTATTCGAACAAAAAATTCGACGTGGAGATTTCACTGGATATGTTTTGAGGCCCACTGATTAAAAAAAGCCATTATTAGAAAAAGGTCCGTTCGTTCGTTCGTGTGTTTGTGTGTGTGTGTGTGTGTGTGTGTGTGTGTGTGTGTGTGTGTGTGTGTGTGTGTGTGTGTGTGTGTGTGTGTGTGTGTGAACAACGTAACTCAATAACGAAAAATTGGTAAAAGCCGAAGTTGGTATTTAAGTTTAGCCCTACCAATGCCAAGTCTTATTCCAGAGCTTATATTACTAACGGGGAACGGGGGTACTTTGTGACCACAACTAGTAACAAAATGTCTGAGGAAAAATTTTTAAACCAAGTTAATTTTTCAACTGTATATTATATCTTGTCATGTTTATAAAGGTAAGTAACACTAATCGTTTTTTTTTTTTACATGTTTACACGAATCACGTTCGATATTATGCCAATCATTATAGAACTTATATTTTGTGACCACCTCTGATAACAGAATGAGCAATTTAAAAAAAAAACACTTATTTTAAAATTGGGTATTATACATCTTGTCATGTTTGTAAAGGTAATATTTAACATTAACTGTTTCTTTTTTACCTTTTTACACAAATCACATTATACCGACCAAGTAGTACTTTCTGACCGCCTTGAGATTTCATTGTTTCTCAAAAAGAAACGTTGGAACAATTAGGCAATTCAATAGTAGAAATAGTGATTGACAATAACTTATAACTGCTTGCCCTTAATCAAAAAATTAAAAGACAATTTAAAAAAAAAATATATATATAGAAATTGGGCATGAAGTACCCGTCCTTGATAATGCTAGGGTTAATATCTTAAGCATGCGATACGAAGATTCTGAATACAATTTCTCCACCATAAACTACCCTTTACATGGAACATTTTTCAAAAATGTTCATTTTTTCAAAAAAGGCTAGCAATTTTGATTAAAATGCCAAATTTTAAACATATTTTTATGGAAAATAAAAGTATTTAGAATTTTCTGACTGTAGCCCATGTAGTCCTGTTTACTCTTGATGACCTTTGCGTAACTGGTGAACCGTAAAAGGTAGACCAAATCTTACTGTACAGAAAGTGTAGATCTCGTTAAAGCACGCAAGTTTCTTTTTTGTGAACTGAACCATTTCGGAGACGTCCCTGTTATTTGTCACAATTTTGCAATACTTGTTAGATCGGTTTCGCATGGGAGTTCATTATTCAGTTTCTTTATCTCTTGGTCATGCAAAGAGAGGAGAATTTCAAAGTCAACATAGAGCGACCAGTCTTAAAACACATTTTTACTATCACTCAAAACCTACTGTATTCCCATATTCGCCTTCTACCTTCAAGAAAATTAACAAGATAATTTCTACAAATATTTATCTCGCTTAACATAAAGTGGAAGAATAGGTTGAGAGGTAGAACCGGAACTTAAAGATTCAATGCCACAGCTGGGATTTGAACCACAGAACTTCCGCTTACCAGGTGGGTGCTCTAACCATTGAGCTACCGTAACAACCTGCCAGAATGGCATTGAATTCTCAAACCAGTTCGTATTTCTCCTGTGCTACTGTGAGAACCTGTCAGAATGGCATTGAATTCTCAAACCAATTCGTATTTCTCCTGTGCTACTGTGACAACCTGTCAGAATGGCATTGAATTCTCAAACAAGTTCGTATTTCTCTTGTGCTACTGTGACAACCTGTCAGAATGGCATTGAATTCTCAAACCAGTTCGTATTTCTCCTGTGCTACTGTGACAACCTGTCAGAATGGCATTGAATTCTCAAACCAATTCGTATTTCTCCTGTGCTACTGTGACAACCTGTCAGAATGGCATTGAATTCTCAAACCAATTCGTATTTCTCCTGTGCTACTGTGACAACCTGTCAGAATGGCATTGAATTCTCAAACCAGTTCGTATTTCTCCTGTGCTACTGTGACAACCTGTCAGAATGGCATTGAATTCTCAAACCTGTTCGTATTTCTCCTGTGCTACCGTGACAACCTGTCAGAATGGCATTGAATTCTCAAACCAGTTCGTATTTCTCCTGTGCTACTGTGACAACCTGCCAGAATGGCATTGAATTCTCAAACCAGTTCGTATTTCTCCTGTGCTACTGTGACAACCTGTCAGAATGGCAATGAATTCTCAAACCAGTTCGTATTTCGCCTGTGCTACTGTGACAACCTGTCAGAATGGCATTGAATTCTCAAACCAGTTCGTATTTCTCCTGTGCTACTGTGACAACCTGTCAGAATGGCATTGAATTCTCAAACCTGTTCGTATTTCTCCTGTGCTACTGTGACAACCTGTCAGAATGGCATTGAATTCTCAAACCTGTTCGTATTTCTCCTGTGCTACTGTGACAACCTGTCAGAATGGCATTGAATTCTCAAACCTGTTCGTATTTCTCCTGTGCTACTGTGACAACCTGTCAGAATGGCATTGAATTCTCAAACCAGTTCGTATTTCTCCTGTGCTACTGTGACAACCTGTCAGAGTGGCATTGAATTCTCAAACAAGTTCGTATTTCTCCTGTGCTACTGTGACAACCTGTCAGAATGGCACTGAATTCTCAAACCTGTTCGTATTTCCGGCTCTACCTCTCAAACATTGCCCACACACGGCTTGTGTGTTTAAAAACACCAACAGAAAGCTTCTTGGCATAAATAAAGAAGAATAGGTGCTTTAAAAAATAGTTTGTGTCAGAATAGAGAAAGTCATGTGAGTGCAACACATCAGATTCTTTAAATATCCGACCCGTTCTAGAGATCCATAATACTGAAATGCAACTCAGCCCTACTACACGGCCACTGCATTCTCTGCCTCTGTCTATGTAGGACAACACGAGCAGAGTGCATTAATGAAGATAGGAGGTTAGTCTGTAGTCTGCATGCTTCCTCCCGATCATTTATATATGGTTTGTGAGATCAGAACCGCAGAGTAACTCCTCAGTGAGTATTCAAGGATGTCAAGAGGCTGTGTGCAATTCGTACCATACCTCCCAGTAAGCCAAAAATTACTGTCCCATTGCCAGGAATCGTAGTTTGGTCCCTTCGCGCCACAAGCAGGAACCGTTCTTCAACGCTACAGGGATAGTCCAATACATTTTCAACATGATCTTAAAACGGTCCTATACCACTTAAACAAAACGTAGTGTTAAGCTTCAAATTAATATTTTCATAGATCTTCCTTCCCTCTTTCTCTCCTATATCTGTCTCACTCTGTTTATCCTACACAAAATACTTTGCGTACTAGAGCTTTTAATTTAAAGGCTTGAAAACTGTAGGAAACCTTTATATACTAAAAATAAGAAATATCGTGCTTTCTACGACACACGTCATCACCTATAAAGAATAGCCAGGGCTGTACAAAATTACTAGTGTAATTCGAAGAATTCATAAAAATCATTCAGATTATTGTACAATCATTCCGTAAAGAATGGGAATGAGATAAATAGTCATTCGAGTTTAGAAAGCAACCCGTGAAATTCTTGAAAGGTTTTACAGGGCTTGAGGAGTATGAGCGCAGACACTTGTACTGATAATGCGGACAGGAGTAATATACAATATTACATCAATGTTTCTTTCATTTACGGACTTATTTTACCTATTATGAGTATTATGTTTTCAGCTGACAGAGGGATGGCTCAGGCGGTAGCGCCTGTGGCCTGCATTCGGGAGGACGCGGGTTCGATCCCCGTGGCTAACCTTCCTGACCCATGGATCTTTACGGAGGTTTCCCCGGGTAGCCAGGTGGATCCTGGAAAGGATTTGCATATCCTCCGAATTTCGTGTCCGTGTCTTTCCTTGCATTAATCATTTTATTTCGATTCATCTCCTTAGATTTCATCTCGTTAGACGAGCGTCGCGCTCTGGAAATCAGATCCCTCGGATTGAAAGGCCAGCTTACTGGTTTCTGGGCCCTCCAAGCTCGAGAGCGGTGGGGAGCCTGTTCCCGAGTCCCGCGCCCCTCTGGGAGTACTAACCCAAAGGGGAGGGAGAGGAACCGGACTTCCTCTGTCTCCGCTGGGGTGCTTCTTAACAGGGAAACTGGCCATCTGTTCTATCGTGGCAAGGTTCCGGCCACCCATAGGTTCCATTCGCCTCATCCATCCTCCCCAGGGGTTTCCCGTCAGGGGCATGGGTACAAAAGATAACGTTTCGGTCGAGGTGATCAGTCCCCTTCCGCAAGTTGTTATTGAGTAACGTTTTCAGTTTTGGTTAGTACCTCCAAGTAGGCATGGCACATGCAAGTTACGTGTTTATCACCGAGAGAGTAGAGCAGAGTGGGCCAGCCTCAGTCACGAATGTTCTATCATAGCTGAGTTCGAATGCTTTATGCATATACCTAAGCCAGCAGGCAACGCTTTGAGGTTTGAATACGTGGAAGAAAGACGGATAGTCTATACTGACAAACGTTTAGTTCGTGGCGGAGTTACGACGATACAAGGAATATCGGGTAGCAAATTATGTAATTTGTTTGTGGGAAAACATTAGGCGAAAAAAAACAGGAACTATTACGCCAAATAAGGTATAATTTAATACTATATATAAATTATATACACAAATAAATGTTCGCCCAGGGTGAATAACGGAGACACTGCTAATGGAGAATCAAAATGGTTTCAGAAAGGAACGCACTTGTATGCTCTCTATAAACCAAATAGGTATTATAATACAGAAGAGAATTTAATTTGGAAACGCATATTGCTTTTATAGCTTTTCAAAGAGTAAACAGAAACCACCTTTGGAAAACTCGCAACAGAAAGGGATACCCTAAACAATTAAAGGAACTGAAAAATATGTATGAAGAACCATAGGTAAAAATAAAATTAGGAAATGGACGGTTTTCAAAGGAAACCATTAATAATGATGGTCTTAAAACAAGGGTGCAGTTTATCCCCGCTACGTTTTAATATTTATATGGACAATATTCTTAGAGAAGTATCAGGAAAAATACCAAAAGGCATCAAACTAAAGAACAACTACAATAAGAATATGCTGCTCTTTCCAGATTACATAATAATTACACAAAAAATGAAGATAATTAACCAGAAAGTTAAGGAGAACCTTAACTAGGAGAACCATAAAAATAAATATGGACTTAGAATCTCACTAAATAAAACAAAGATAATGGTATTACGTGGTAATCATCCAGTCCAATCAAAAATAGTTTTAGACAATTATACATTAGAACAAACAAATACATTTAATTACTTAGGATGCAACATATAAAAAATAAAATAATAATAATAATAATAATAATAATAATAATAATAATAATAATAATAATAATAATAATAATAATAATAATAATAATAATAATAATAATAATAATAATAATAATAATAATAATAAAGATCTAAATAATAAAGTAAATACATTATTAAGAACATTAAAAAAAGATAAGGAAAGAAGCACATTTAAAACTTTACAAAGTGATGGCTGTGACAGCATTGATGTACCGGTGTGAAGCATGGGTGTTAAAAAAGATTTGAAATAGCATTAATGCAGCCGAAATAAGGTCTAAGAGCAATTAAGGGATGTGCAGTAATGGAAAAAATAAAACATGAGGAAATAAACGAATTAAATATTCGTCCTATTAATGAAAGTATAGAAGGAATATAGAAAGGCGATCCAAACATGTACAAAGAATGGATGAAAAACGCCTCCGTAAGTTGTGTTATGAGTACCAGCCGATTGGAAGAAGTGTCGGATGACCCCCGAGGAGATAGGGAGAAACGTGAGGCCAGACAGGAGGAATTCCTAATCCATGATGAGCAGATGATGATTCAACAAATATCTGTACCTATCTATACCTCTAGCACCCTGTATAATGATACTGAGTGTAAAATTCCAAACCACTCACATGAATCGCGTGGATAATTCGTAATATACTGTTGATTTTCGTTGTTGGCTGTTATAAAGGAAGGAATCCAGCATTACGGAATTGTTCTCTCTCACATAGTGCTTTATTCCCAAAAACAGAATAACCCAAATCCCGAGAACAGTCGTCGAGAAGAGCGCTTTAAACTGCTTTCCTCTTTCCAGCTCTCTTTTCTTATTGCTTAAGATTATTTCGAGAAAATGGTACGGCATGTGTGAAATGGAGACCATGTTCAGTAATTGCTGAGTCGAGGGAAATGAAGAAATTTCCCAGATAATTGAGGAAGACGCTTGCGAAAAACCGCAAGGAAAAGGCGCTAGAGCGTGGAAAAGAGGGAGGCAAAGTTGGAGAAGAGGAATGTTTGTACGTCGTGTGGAATATATAACAACCGTCATACCACATCGTGGTTACCCACATAAAGAGAATCTCACCAGATGCGTGCGTTCCCGACCATTCGACACAAGTTAAAACCTATAACTATCTTCTACATTAACATGCATGGGAAACACAAGCAAATACAAGTTATTTCTTGCAGGTAATCGGCAATAACTCAGTAATTCTGACGTCTTTGTTGAGGCAAACGCGAGAATGTGGGATAGCAGTCTTTGGAAAAATATGACGTGCTGCACTCACATGAATTTCTCTACTATTGTACTAACTGTTCATAAAATTCTTATTCCTCTACCTTAAGTTACTCAAGATAAACCTTGTTTTTTTTTATTTTTTATTTTTTATTTTACTTTTTTTTATTTTTTTTTATTATTTTTTTTTATTTTTTTTTTTTTTTGATTTTATTTATTTATTTTTTTTTTTTTTTTGTAGATGGAAGGGGAATGCAGAAGACTAAGTGATAGCCAATCGTTTTAAAACTTTTAAATTTCGCTCTCTTTGCACAGCCAAGAGATATACAAGAGAATAACGACCTCCCATTTGACAAAAGTATAATTATTGCAAAACTCACACAAATAACAAGGTATATCTCCGAAATGGTTCATTGTACGTAGAACGAATTTGACCAACACGTATATTTTAACGAGATCTATATCCTTTACCTTCTCTACTTGGTACAGTAAGTAGGGGAAGTATTGCATTCCACCTAAAGATTCGATGTGAATATTTCACCCCAAATATATGTTTTGAGACCCTCTGAATCCAAAAATAGAAATTTTAGAAAAAGGTCCGTGTGTGTGTGTGTGTGTGTGTGTGTGTGTGTGTGTGTGTGCGCGCGCGTATGTGTGTCTGTGAACAGCTAACTCAAAAACAAAAAGTCGGTTAAAAAACAAACCTGGTATTTAAGTTAAATATGTTTCGACGATGCGACACGAAGATTGTAAGAAAATCCCTCCACCCTAAATTACCCTTTACATGGAAAAAACTCTGAAAAATTTGATTTTCTCGAAAATGGTTCTAACAAGTTTGATTAAAATATATGTTTAATATATTTTTATAGAAAATAAAATGTATCATTTTGAATTTTCTGGCTTAAGCCACGTGGTCCTGTTTACTCTTGCTGACTTTAGCATAACTGGTAAACCGTAGGAGATAGACCAAATTCGGAAATGTACAGAAAATGAGATCTCGTTAAACAACGCAATTCATTTCAGATTAATTTTCTTTGTGGGGCTCACCATTTCCGAGATATTGCCTGTTATTACCTTCAAATTTCAAGATATTCCATTTTTCTCTAATTTGAACCGTTATTCCTTTTTCTCTTTTTTTTTTTTTTTTTTTTTTTTTTTTTCATTTCTTTTAGCTTTCCGTTTCCATCGCGAGCGCTTGTTACCCCAATGGAAACAGTTGAATGTGGCTTTTGCAAGATATAACGATGAAATATTTGGCTACATTCAATTACGAATGTAAAAAATTTGGAAGCTGTCCATCAGCGCATTAAACTCCGAGGGGTTACCACTCAACCAAATACGTAAAACTGTTTAATTTTAACTTTAATTTGTATTATTTGTTATGATAGTGCTTTCAGCTTTTCATACTATGTACTGTTATAGATGCTCGTATATGGTGGCGCACATAGCAATGGCCCGTACTGCAAATACTGTGCAGTATTATAAATTTCTGTTGAAATAAATCGTTAAAATTGAATCGAGTGACATTACCGCAACGTGAAATATGAATCAATAGTTGGGATGCTTCTGTCAGTATTTCAGTTTACCTACTTCATCAGTTCATATACTCATTGCTATTCTTATTCTGGAAAACGACCTTCTCGGCTCAAAAAAGAACAAATTGTGGAAGTATATTCTCAGATTGGATCGAAATATTAATAAAGTTTGTGACCCATATTCTCCGGGTCTCACAACGTGTGGAAATTTCGGGAGCAAGGTCTATCAAACAAATTCACACCAATTACAACAGCGGTGAAGTTTTCCCCGAATTAGAATTTTGTAAGACATACACAGCTGTTTTGAGGCTGCAAGGGACCACTTTCAACATCTTCAATGAATGATGAGTAACACCGGCAATTCGTTTCTATTTACTCTAACTTAAAAGGGGCAATTTTATATGCGCGATTCGTTATAAGCTATTTCCTGTGGTGTAATTCAGTATCAACATTTCACTGTAAAAGAAAAAAGAAAGACAAAAAAAAAAAAAAAAAAAAAAAAAAACCATTGCAAATACCGCGAATTTCGCTTCTCTTTTGGGTTAGAAGTCTCCATTGCGCATGCTCTGTAGCGGAAAGATGTCCATGTTTGTTGTAGTTACATGATTATATTACTGTATAAGAAAACGTACTAAACGGGTGGATTGGTGCGTTCTAGGCTGTACCCAAAATAGACACCACAACACTCCTAAGTAATTACGTCATTCCCTTTAATCTGAACAACGTACTTTAGCTTATATAAACAGTGAATCATAAGCATATTAAGGACGCATGCTCACTTCACTCAAGTGATTTGTTATGATCAGAAGGTAGAGAACGTAGAGCGGAAGGTCTGTAGTTGAAATCCTGGCTGTGGCACTGAATTTTTCAGTTCCAATTCTACCTCTCAAGTACTTATATACCCATCACTGATTACAATATCGTATGTGCTCATCATTTTACATTGATGATGCGGTTGATTTGTATGTAAGGAAGGGGTGAGTGAATAGAGTGAGTGGAGTGAGTGAAATGAATGGAGTGACTAGAGAGAGTGGAGTGACTGGAGAGATTGGAGTGAGTGGAATCAGTGGAGTGAGTGGAGAGAGTAGAGAGTAGAATGAGTGAGTGGAGAGAGTAGAGAAAGTGGAGTGAGGGTATAGAGTGGAGAGAGTAGAATGAGTGAGTGGAGAGAGTAGAATGAGTGAGTGGAGAGAGTAGAATGAGTGAGTGGAGTGAGTAAAGAAAGTGGAGTGAGTGAAGAGAGTGGAGTGAGTGAAGAGAGTGGAGTGAGTGAAGAGAGTGAAGAGAGTGGAGTGAGAGAAGAGAGTGGAGTGAGTGAAGACAGTGGAGTGAGTGAAGAGAGTGGAGTGAGTGAAGAGAGTGAAGAGAGCGGAGTGAGTGAAGAGAGTGGAGTGGGTGAAGGGAGTGGAGTGAGTGAAGAGAGTGAAGAGAGTGGAGTGAGAGAAGAGAGTGGAGTGAGGGAAGACAGTGGAGTGAGTGAAGAGAGTGGAGTGAGTGAAGAGAGTGAAGAGAGTGAAGAGAGCGGAGTGAGTGAAGAGAGTGGAGTGGGTGAAGGGAGTGGAGTGAGTGAAGAGAGTGAAGTGAGTGGAGAGAGAAGTGAGGGAAGAGAGTGGAGTGAGTGAAGAGAGAGGAGTGAGTAAAGAGAGTGGAGCGACTGAAGAGAGTGGAGTGAGTGAAGAGAGTGGAGTGAGTGAAGAGAGTGGAGTGAGTGAAGAGAGTGTAGAGAGTGGAGTGAGTGAAGAGATAGTGAAGAGAGTGGAGTGAGTGGAGTGACTGGAGAGAGTGGAGTGAGTGAAGAGAGTGGAGTGAATGAAGAGTGGAGTGAGTGAAGAGAGTGGAGTTAATGGAGAGAGTGGAATGAGTGGAGAGTCACCAGGAAGATCCCGAGATTAACCGAAAATACACCACACACCCGGACACAAACCCACACACACACAAACCCACACACACACACACACACACACACACACACACACACACAGACACACACACACACACACACACACCACATTACCCTTCGTCTTTAGTTTTCTATAAATATTACACATACAAATACTTTATTTGGGATATTTTGTGGCCCTTACCTTTTTCTGTTAAAATTTGCTCCTTTCTGTTGAATGCTTGGTGTATTAACATTTCTCAGCAATCGTCCAGAGAAAACTTTAATCTATGTTGATTTGCTCCAGTAACGGATAGAATTTTGTTACTCATTTTGTTTTGTGTAACATATTAGTGTTTTACATTTAAATCGATACTTAAACTAGCAATACATAACATAATTTACATTTGTTCGGGTCCTTTCATAAATAACTTTTTAGTCATCTGTTTTCACTCAGACATGAAATAGATTTTAATGAATAACTTTCAAGTAATCCTCATTTCAAATTGTGAATTTTAACAACCTGTCTACATCAAATACTCAATTCCTCCAGGGATTGCGTTTTGGAATATAATCCTGTAAAGGAAAGCTGAAATTGTAAAGTGATTGTGAATGGCTGAATATATCGGTTATGTGAGTCAAGTTAATGCTCTATGTATATATGTCTGATATGTCTCGATGTTTTGCATGGCTGATTTGGATAACATTTATATGCATAAAGCTAAGGATTCCTTAAGTTACCGGGCCCAAATGACCTCGTTGTCGTCGGGCCGTTAAACCCCACACACTCACTCACTCACTCACTCACTCACTCACTCACTCACTCACTCACTCACTCACTCACACACTCACTCACTCACTCACTCACTCACTCACTCACTCACTCACTCACTCACTCACTCACTCACTCACTCACTCACTCACTCACTCTTAAGTTACCTTAACGATTTCTAATCAGTCCTATTTACATTTATTTTGTGGATAAAAATTTAATTTATTAGGACTCTTTCATATGTAAACCACTATGTTTTGCCATCTATCGATTAGAGAAAACTTGAGTAAATGTAGTACTTTGCATTTCTATTTCGACAATATAGAAAAATGTATGAATTGCTTACAGGAGAGTGAGAAGAGAAATACATTTGAATGTTTGAGAAGTAGAACTGGAAGTTAAAAATTAAATGCCACAGCTGGGATTTGAATCACAGACCCTCCGCTTACTAGACTGGTGCTCTAATCATTAAGCTACTGTGACAACCTCCCAGAATGACATTGAGTTCTCAAGCCAGGTCGTTTGTTGGCATAAAAAATAATAATAAACATGTGAATGTGTTACATAAAAGGAAAGTGAGTAAAGAAAACCATGTGAATGTTGCATTTGCATTTCAATCATATACAAAATTGTATGAATTGTATGTTGAAGAGCGAGTAGAGAAGAACGTTCGAGTGTGTTACATAAAAGAAGAGTAGAGTAATCTGTGTGAATCTAATACGATGCGTTTCCGTTTCAAACATATAAAAATTCAATGTGTTTGCAAAAGTGGGAGTAGAGAAAGAAACGTGTTTGTTTCGTAAAAGAAAAGTGAGTAGAGAAAATCGTAATTATTATTTATTTACGCCAACAAACTTACTGTTGGTGTTTTTAAACACACGAGGCGTGTGTGGGCAATGTTTGAGAGGTAGAACTGGAACTTAAAAATTAAATGCCACAGCTGGGGTTTGAACCACAGACCTTCCGCTTACCAGGCGGGAGCTCCAATCATTGAGCTACTGCGACAACCTGCCAGAATGATACTGAATCTTCAAACTATTGTTCCCGGTAAACCACAGAGGCAGTCTCGCATCAGAGACAATTACCTCAATGGTGACTTACTATTGCAAGTATGTTGGCATAAATAAGTAATAATTACCATCTGAAGCATAAAATGGAAAGAGAGAAAATCCATGTATGCATGTGTGTGTGTGTGTCTGTGTGTGTGTGTGTGTGTGTGTGTGTGTGTGCGCGCGCGCGCGCGCGCGTCTAAAACTGTAAAATGTCGTATAACTAGATTTTCCTGAAAAGTTGTGATACCTTCAATGTGTTTGTAGGATAAATTTACAAGGTGATATTTTCATTACTTCACGTAATTAAACCTGCTCCTTATGTTTTAATGCTAAGGGACCCTGACAATGAAAAATGATCGAAAAATTATCAAATTGGCGATTTGGTTTATGTATATAAATATTCCCCAAACCGCCAGACATATATGCCTGCTGACATATGTTTCATGATGGAAAATATGGTGAAGCATCATGAAACATATTTCAGCAGCATTTCAAAGAACTCGCAGCATTACTGTGATAAGTGAAGCTTTTAGTTCCAAGTACGTTCTTATTTTAAATAGGCCTATATGCTGATGACCTAGTTACTTTTAAATCAGAAAACTAAAATAAAATTAATAATGTGGAGAACATCATACAGCGAGGCGGTGGAAAAATTAAAGTGATGTTGTATATAATGCCGTATTGATTTCTTGATTTTTTGGATACCAATTCTAATTTAAGTCTCTCTGCTAATTGTAAAACTTCAATAGAATCTGCAAAGTCCATATTCATTTTTCAAGTGACTCGCCATTTTATAAAGCATTGCATAACTGAAATTCCTGGCCGACTAGAATGAGGCCATAGTCCCATTCTGCACGAAACCAAAGTTGGCGTTATCGGAATGCTAACAGCTTTTGAGCACTGACTAAAAGTCCGACATTCTCTATCGACTGTCTAAAAACAGTATTTTCGAAGTAATTAAAGGTATATTCTTATAAAAGTCTCACATGGCTTCATCAAGTAGTATCTGTTATAAGGAAAGCAAATAATAGGTTCAAAACACTAAAAAACTAGCGGGAGCTAAATGGAACACCTGTAGAAAAACGCTAAACTTGGTATACCTACAACACATATTTTAAACCTATCTAAAAATACTGTGGTGACGTATTAATAGCAGCTTGTAAAAAAGAGTTAGAAATATAAAAAATAAATGAGTAAATGAGTGAGTATATGAATAAGTGAGCGAATGGGTGACTGAGTGAGTGAGAGTGAGTGAGTGAGAGTGAGTGAGAGAGAGTGAGTGAGTGAGTGAGTGAGCGAGTGAGAGTCAGTGAATGGGTGAGAGAGTGGGTGAGTGGATAAGTGAGTGAGTGAGTGAGCGAGTGAGAGTCAGTGAATGGATGAGTGAGTGGGTGAGTGGATGAGTCAGTGAGGGAATGGGTGAGTGAGTGGGTGAGTTAGTCAGTTAGTCAGTGAATGAGTGAGTCAGTGCGTGAGAGTGAGTGAATGGGTGACTGAGTGGGTCAGTTAGTCAGTGAGTGAGTGAGTGAATGAGTGAGTGATTGATTGATTGAGTGAGTAAGTAAGTAAACAAATAGACAAATTATAAATAAAAAGTAAAAATAAAATTAAGTAATATAAGTTAAAAATGAGATGAACTGGAATAAAATAGAGTAAAAGCGAAATAAAATAAAATAAAAACAAAATAAATGAAAAACAAATGGTAAACATGAAATGAAACGAAATAACATAAGCTAAAAACTAAATGAAATAAAGTGAAAATGAAATAATAATAAATAAATTAGAAAGGGAAAAAATGAGATGAAGCTGATTACATATGAAAAGTAGAAATGAAGTTAAATGAAATAAAATAAACGTGAAAGTGAAATGAAATATGTTAAAAAAAGTAATGATAAAATGACATAAAATGAACTAGAAAAATGAAATAATAAAATCAAGTAAAATAAAAAATAAAATATTTTATGACTTTTGAAACTTTTGGCTTCATCAAAATGTTGGGAAGCAAGGAGAAATTTCATTATCAACTCCGAAGAACTAGGTCCCCTTTATCCTACAGCTTAAAATTATGAAGCTATTCAGAGAATTTTGCAAACAGAGCAGTAAATTTGGTTTTCGGCCGATTTTTGTTTTCGTTCTCTAAAAATACTACAAACACAAATACTTTATTTCTGGTATTTTGTGGCACTTACCTTTTGCTGTATTCTATTTGCTGCCTCCGGTTGAATGCATGGCGTATTACCATTTTCCAGCCCTCATCCAGAGGAAAAGGTCACTATGTTGAACCGCCCTAGTAACGGATAGAACTGTATTACTCATTTTGTTTTGTGTAACTGATACTACAGTTTTACGTTTAATTTAAGGATACCCATCTGTGAAATGTTGAAAATCTAGTTTTCATTGGATTGATTCGAAATTTTAACACAACAGTCACTGTATAGTGAGGAAGTAACTGTGCTAAATTTTATACATTTAGCCAGATTAGTTGCAAACATATTAATATTTTATTCTATCTTTTTAAGTATTTGTATAAATGGTTCCCCATGATGCAATTTTGATTTGAAAAACATAATAATTTTCAGTTATGCCCTGTTAGCAAACTGATGAGATAGTTTCTTAATCTTGTTATTAGTTTGGATAAAAATCAATTTTAAAATTTAAATTCATTATTTTTTTTTCATTTAAATTTTGAAGTGTAAACTTTAATATTTAATTACTCAGCAGTTATTTACGTTATAAGAAAATTATCTCATCATTTCTTTTTAATGTTATTTCTAAGCAGGTACCCCAAATTTCATGCAGAAGTTCTGAAAATTGCATCGCGTGGAGCATTTTAAAGAGCAAACAGTGCTAAAAATAAAAACATGGGAAAACTAAGTTTGAAATCATAGCAAGGATAATGTAACTGTGTGGATTTAAATGGACACGACCACTTACAGGCAATCAGTCAGATGGCCATGTGACATAGATAAAAATGCCGTAAGGCTGTAAAAAGCATATCAAAATAAAGCAGACGATTTATACTATTTGATAAAACAAAAATCCATTTTTGGCATTCTTTGACATTTTTAGCCTTTTTTCACAGATGGGTGTCCTTAATTTTCAAACTCACAATACAATAATATAATTCAAATGTATTAGGGTTCTTCCATAGATCCCTATCTACTCATCTATTTTTAATTCATACATGAAACACGATATATGTTGCTACGTTTGGAATAAATATTTCAAATAATTCTCCTTGCAAATTGTGAATTTTTCCAATCTCTGTCTGCATCAAATACTCAATTCCGTCAAGGGATTGCAGTTTTCATTACCTATAATTCTGTAAACGAATGCTGAATGATTGCAGATCTGTGGTTATGAAATGATTGTGGATGGCTGAATATATCGGTTGTGTCAGTCAAGTTAATGCTGTACGAGTATGTGTGTGTGTGTGTGTGTGTGTGTGTGTGTGTGTGTGTATGTGTGTGTGTGTGTGTAATGAGATTCCATGGTTTTGCATTACTGATTTTATAAAGATAATTAGTTTAAAGTGATGTTTTCTTCACAAATCCTCCATTATAATCTTACAAAAGATTCCTTTTTTTTTTTTTTTTGCTTCATGTTAATCGTGTTATATGTTTACAGAAATTAATTCACAGCAAGTTTAAAAATCAAGAAAAGATAATCAAATATTTGGATTAAGTTATATGTTACATAGAGAGATACATTATTTGTGTGTAAGGCGTTGCTCATGGCGTAAAGTTATAAATTATTAATTCAGAGGGAAGAGGACTTCACGGATTATTCGCAGAATATTCAATTGGCCTATACTTTCCTTATAAATGCTAACATGAGAAGAGATTTTAAATGTGTTACTGCGCAGAGTAATATTTAGTAAGTATTAATCTAATCCGGCTAACCTTGGCTTATGGTTTTATTTATTCTCCAATAGTTCTTAGATTTCAGAAATATGGTTTCAAACATTAACAGTAATAAATGGATAGAAATTATTTTATCATTTTTCTATCTGCAATTAACCCTTCCGTGTATAACGACTATGTATATACATATGACTTCCAAAACGTGAGTATGTTAATCGCAATTTTATTTCCCGGTTCGTTCAGTTTTTCTCTTAAACATTACACAGATAAATACCTTCATTCTTGTATTGTGTAGTGACCCCTTTCTTCTCTTTTGGAGATACAACATTTGATTTTCTGCTTTCGATGCGATACTTAGCGTTGTAGATCTTCAAGAGAAAAATTTCTGATGTTGATTCACCTTGACAACGTTACTCATTTTGTTTAGTGTGACGTCATGCTACATTTTTACGTGTGAATTCTCAAGCGAACAATTGAATGATATAATAACGTTATGGCATATTAGGAGTCCCTGGAACTGAAACTTGTACTTTTTATAATTTTACAGTTATTAAATCAATACCTTGCACACTTAAGGGAGTTACCAACTGCCACACAAGGTTCAAGCACAACTCCTTTTATAGCTTTCAGGCGGTTAATTATTCAATTTACTCACAATGCATTTTACATTTTATTATTTTATAACCTCTAATTGCACAACAAACAGCATCCAAAGCTGGTAGGAACAAAAATCAATTAGCTTCAAAGTATTATTTTTTCTGAGTATTTAGTTAATTAATGCTCAACGCATTTTCAGATTTTGAAACCAAAGACTGCCGTTGAAATCACATAAATTTGGCACATGGTAGAAAAGTTGTAGGTTGATGCACATAAATATTCTCCAAACCTTCAGTTATCGATGGAGTGAATTTTCCATATTCCGCTATGTTTAAAGTTATAGCGCACATTTCAAGTGCCACGAGCGCTACATTCCTGCTTAAATTTTAGGCAGTATTTGAATAAAATTTCGGCCAAAAAGGGCTCAAAACAGACAAATTCAGGGAAAATGACATCTCGCCTCAAAGGAAAAGCTATGAGGAGACACTCTACAGAAGAAGATTCAGGTAATCTGACGCATGATCATGAAGCTTGCATGAAGAATTGATTTTTCTCGATTTTCCATTTTTAATACACTATCTCCGTGCACATTAGATTTTGTGTTACGCCAGTAGAATTTTTCTAGCATGTGCTCCATCTATGTGACGCAAACTTCAGTATTTGGTGTCAAAATCTGAAAGTTTGTTAGGTTTAACAAATTAAGTACACAAGAAATTGAAAACCTATGTTGTCTATGTACATCAAACATAAGAAGTAAATAACTTTTCTTCCTGCCAATGATTCACGGTGTTAATGCACAATTAAAAAATAACCTCCAGCGGAACTACCCATGAAGGGCGAAACTTGGCGCCCGGCCGCTGCGTCCCTGACCTCTGCCCACTACAGGCGCCATACACCTCGTATTGGGGGAAAATGCCCCGCTCCGTTACCTGGAGTTGAACTTGGGTCCTACGCGCCAGAGACAGACGCGCTACCCTGCGCTACGGAGGTGGTCTTATTACTTGTGATATTCTATTTTTTCATGCACATGGAATACTTTGGCATATTTTGAATAAATTATGTATATATAATTATCTCAAGGCTATCAAACAGATTGTGTCGGACCTTTGTGTAGAGGTTTATGTAACCCACCGTTAAATGGGTAAATTATTGTTTTCATACGTGTAAAAATACGGAAAACTCAAATTTCATTGCTACGATCCCTAAATACTAGATACACCTTTAACAGGAGCTCTTTCGCTATTAAAATATGTGCATGCATGCATAGAGAAAGGAAGATAGTAAGTAGTTGAGAGACGGATAAGGGCATATGGATAAGGAGAGACTGTGGATGATGGACAGGGAGAGTGTGGACAGTAATGGTAGCAGAAATAGGTATGAGGGAGGGATAAAGAAACCCGAACAGAAAAAGAAGCAAAACACCTAAAAAGTGAGAAATATAGCAAGATGAAGAGCAATCATCACAATCCACGGGATGATGTGGGAAAGGTTACGGGATATACTACCCTATAGACTGAAACAAATATGTAATCAAAATTGTTCAGAAATAATAAATGGTTATGGAGAGGGCATCAATTTCGTCTCGATCTGGATGTACAGTATTAAGTCAAACATGTTTGAGAGCTACAAATTACGTGTTTTACATTAACTTTGTGTGCTGGTATATTTTCTGCAAGCGCATGCGTGAGCAAATCTCCTAGGAATGGACAAACTGGCTGCTTTAAAACTTGCCCCGTAATATACCTTGGACACTATTTAGAAAATAGGCTACATAACATTTTAATTGCCTTTTCATGGGAGAGGAATTTCCAGTAGAGTATCATATTCAAAAATCAAATATTCAGTTAGTTATTACCTAAACTGTGCATAGGATTATTTATAAGGATTTTTTTTTTTGTGGCAGGTTTCGTTGTTTATGACATTTTGAAGGGAAGATAAGTTTAAAACGTATTACCTATTTATCGCTATTATTAATGCATGTAAAGCAATTTCCAGGACAGGCATCAGACATACACAGGCAGGCAGAAGTATTCAAATCCATACATATGGAACCTTAAATTTGAATTAATCGACACAGAAGGAGGAATTGTTTCACCTAATGCTTTAAAACGAATAAAACCATTGTCATTAAGTCTAGGAAAGGTACTCCGCAAAACCTACTTCTTGAAATAAAAGACAAGTGCTGAAAATGGTGAAACAAAATCTCTGAATAACAGCAGCAAACATTAGAGCACATATGGAAGAGCATCTTGGGAAGCTCTGCCTGAAGTAGTTCGTGGGGCTTTGAACAATACTGGTTGCAATTTCAGTGTATACCAAAGGGAGGACCGACAAAAGGTGTGGACATAGAAGAATTCAGAGTACAATCCTAAAAATATGGAAGCTACTGTCAAACATGGGGGCAGCAGTAGAATCCAGCGATGTACACGTTTGCAGAAGAGGGGATGTGGGGTTTAAATCCTTCCACTATACACGGACTTTGGCACTCTCTAACCCCCAGCCGTGCATTGTGCTGCAGTGGCGAGCACATGCAACATGCACGTTGCATTTGATTTACGAAATCAGATTTACTGTTGGACGCAATAGGTTTATGAATATGATGGATAGCTTACAGACTATCAAGTAAGAAGGGGAATCGCAGACCCCACTATACGCTTTGAGACACACGCTGGACAGCCAGATGAATTGGACAAAGTAAAAAGGCTACATATGAACCCACAGTGGGGCGGCGTCGTGGCTGAGTGGTTAGCGCGCTCGCCTACCACCTAGGTGGCCGGGTTCGATCCCAGTGACCCGCATGTGGTATTCATGATGAACGAATCGCTTGCATCGTATCATCGCCTTCCTTGCTCTCATAACTGGTGCTTCGCTGACCACCCACTTCCAGGTCTTCACTCTGTCAGGTCCATAGGTTCCTGTGCACCCCGACAGGCGTCTAACCCTAGGCACTGACTTGTAATTCCAAGGGGGAGTAAGTCCTACATAAGGGGAGGGCAATCTGAAGATGAACTCACAGTACTATAGTACATGGCGAAATATCTGTTCAGCAACATCTCTGTACATAGAAAAATGTACAGATGAGGTGGGCAAATAAATAAGGCTATATATGAACCCACAGTACTATACTACGAGACATGGCGAAATACCAGTTTAGCAACATTTCTATACATGGAATAATGATTGGCGCTCGAGGCACAATTCCAAAACACCTGGTCCAAATTTTTTAAACTGTGGACTTCCCTAAGGCTGGACCAGAGACGGCTACACATTATCATAGCAACGCTAGACTCCATAGACATTTTAACAACTCAGTTTTTTAAGTGTTAGGATATTTCCCACCTTTCTTGTTGTATTTTCATATATTTCAATTATCTTATATGCGCATATAATCATTTTAGGTCTTCTTTAAACTATAACCCATTGTTCATTCTGTTATTTTCTTTGATCTAGTACTTTTGTTTTATACAACTTTTGTATATCTCCATACAAAATTTTGATTTTGTATACTTTACCCCTGAGGTAGCCTCCTCATGGTGCAAATAATTAAAATAAATAAGAATTATCTTAGGCTATACCTACACATCTGTTCTTTTGCACAGCTTCCGTTAAAGATGTCTAAATATTTATTTATGCAAACAAACTTAGTGTTGGTGTTTTCAAACACACAAGGCGTGTGTGGGCAATGTTTGAAAGCCAGAATTGAAACTGAAAAACTCAATGCCACAGCCGGGATTTGAACCACAAGCTCTCCGTTTAACAGGCGGGAAGACGAAATGAGAGGATATACCAAGTGATCGTCGCGCAACATGTTGCAATACAGAATTTTAATAGAGTTTAATTTGGAGAAACTCTATTTATAAATATTCGTAGAGCTTTACTCTCATACACACTATTCTTACTAAAGCTTATTCCGCTATGTACTATATTTTAATCGACAGAAGCATTTTCAGAAATCACCCTACTGCAAATTATCTTGTACTAGGTGCAAGAGGAATATGGGAATACAGCAGGCTTTAAGAGATGGTGAAATGTTTGAAGAGCTAATTGCTATGCGATGCCTTTTGATTTCCGTTCTCTTTTCTAGGCCAGGAGATAAAACAAATAGCATTCATATTTGAAAAACTGTATAAACACAGGGAAATTCAAACAAATAATGGAGAGAATCTCGGAAATGGTCTACTCTATAGGAAAACGAACTATTTGACAAAAACAGTGCATTTTAACGAGATCCACATTATTTTATTTGGTAAGATTTTGTCTGTCTTACTGTTTACCATTTATGCGGAAATCATCCAGAATGAAGAAGCCTTTTGAGGAGATTCCCAGAAAATGCAGGTATGACTTAGAAAGTGCCATGGAATCGCCTTTTTGTTGTCCGTAACTGGATACTGACTGTGTTTCACTCCTGTGCCCTCCGAATGAAGGAGTGGAGTGAGCTACAGCCGCTGATTGGGTGTCTCCAAAGAGACAAGGTTGGTCATCGCTGCTATAATGAAATGGGGCTCTATGAGGTCAAGTGGTGCAAGTGAGGTAGATTTTATTGATAGCAACCTGAACAAGTATAGTTATAACGACGGTCCTAAGCACACCTCAGAAGTCGCTATGTTATGGATCATCTACAACACGCCCCATACACTCAGCACATCACCTCAATCACCCGACTTGAACTTGATTGGGAAATTCTGGTAAGAATTGAACGATAGGATCCGGAAACACCACATCACAAGCAAAACAAGACTGAATGATATTATTCTGCAAGAATGGAACAAAATTGATTCGCACTTAACAAGTAAGCGCGTACAATATCCAATTTTTTGCAAGTGTAAGGACATTAATACATCTTGTGTGCAGTTAAAGCTTCTACCTTTGTTTTCATATTTATTAACACCTCAGAAAAAAGAAACACCACTTTATTACTGCTTTTCAAAACATTACATGTACATTGGATAGAAAGAGAGAGAGAGGGAGTGCGGGACGCAAATGAAGGAGAGTTAGTGCAGTGAGACGAAGAAAGACAGAGAGAGAGAGAGAACAGTAACCTTTGTATTAGAGGGGCAGAAAAAGACGGAGCAGGAGAGCTTGTGTTAAACAGAGAGAGATTGAAAGCTTGAGAGAGTGAAAAGGTGAGCGAGGAAAGCAGAGAGATATTCACAGTTAACACAATAACACGAGTAGCGTTGCTGGCTCAGCTTGCCATCAAATAAAAGTTAAGGATACGCATCTGTTATAAATTCCAGAAAAACAAAATTTCAGGTCAAACCACTTGGAACTTGAATATAGCATTCGAAGTACCCTGTATAATATGCAGAACAAATGGCATGCACATTCTTCAATTACTATTTTGAAAAATTGTCTCCCGTCATGCAACTATGTAAAATCTAATAAGAACAAATTAGAAACCAGATTTTTCACAGCTATATTACTAAGATAAGTAAAGCTTTTGGTTTCAAATTTCTTCTTTTAGATTCTGTAGCTCCACTGATAATAGCTACATTATTTCCTTATTTAATGAAACTATATTCTTAAAAATTTTATTTTATAATTAAACTGGTTAACAGTTGCATTAAAATTAAAATTAATTTTAATTGTTTTTCTTGTTTTGGAGAATATACATCTTAAATATGAGACCTCATTTGTTTGTTTAATCATTTGGACCATATGAACATTATCCACGTACTATATAATAACGTCACGATTGAGTATTTTAACAAAATATTAACCGATAGTTTTCCCTGTTTATTGCAAAGAGATATGTCATTGATTTGTGCCGAAAAGAATATCGTGTGTAGCAATTTAAATATCATAATGTGCTGACAAATGAAACCCAAAGAAAAGAAGATTTTCAAAATAACGTTAAAAACCTGAAGCTTACCTGCTTAAGAAAGTTCTTTGGTGTAAACTAAAGTGCCCCCTATGCTTCTGTGCAGCTGATTTGGTATTTAAAGGCCTCTCTTGAATGTTTTGTTCACTTCAAATTTGGGCTTGCAGGAAGCTAGATTTACGGGCAGGCAATTGATTTGTTTTATAATAGCTAAATACATAGAATTAAAATGGATAGTATATAGTGTTTAAATAAAAAAGTTTCCACAGTTTGGGCATCTTTTAGCCTTTTTCACAAACGGATGTCCTTAAACTCATTTCAAACGTTGAAGTTTTGAAGTTTGCAATTCTGCTAAAACTGAAGTACAAATTTGCCACAACAATATGTTAAACGTAAAGCATTTTAATCAAAACCGTTAGAGCCCATATTTTAGAAACTCAAAATTTTGAAAGATATTCAACTGAAATACCATATTTGGTATTTAACCAACCTTTCGTTCTGGTATTATGCTGTTCACTAAGAAATACAGATTATGTTCTAAAACTGCCTTTTCTGGACACAGGGGCCCTCAAAATGTATATTTCTGGTTTAATCTTGACATCAAAATTTTGCATCGAACACAATATTTCCCCTACTTACTATACTTAGTACAGAAAATAAATATGAGTTGAACTGAATTTGCTTGAACATTTTAATTATGGCTGACGCAAAATTTAATGGTGGGTGGCTCAGCATAAAATCCAATCATAGGCCTGCCATTCCTTGCGGTGATGGGTAGTTAAACACGTTGTGATATCACGCTGTAAGTCGCTTATATAAATAGCATTTGCGCCCACAAAATATCTTTGCACTACAGGGAATAGAATAGTATTGGTCAGCCATCAGCCGTCATTACATTTTGCGTCTGCTATAACTACACGTAACAAATACGATGCTGCAATTACATGGTTTTGTCTGCTCCCTATTCTACCAACATTTCTTACAAACGCTTATTCTTCTGTTTTTGTTAATATATGTACTTTCATTGCATATTAAGTTGTTCCCTTATAAGTATACCAGCATAGTAGCTTAAGGCGATCACTTGTGGAGGTTTAAACACGAATTTCTCTTTGCATGCTACAGAGAAAACGAATAGCAACTTCTACTTGAAAGAAATATCTAAAATTTTCAAGGAGCAACAATAAAAAATATTTTAGGATTGGCTGATGTAGTGAATGGACGGGTGCGGGGATGGAGGGTGGCTGGACGGATGGATGCACTAATAGTACATCAATATTAAAAAAGTAAATAAATAAATAAATAAGCGAGCGACGAGCGAGTGTGTGAGTTGGTGAGTGAGTGAGTGAGTGAGTGAGTGAGTGAGTGAGTGAGTGAGTGAGTGAGTGAGTGAGTGAGTGAGTGAGTGAGTGAGTGACTGAGTGAGTGAGTGAGTGAGTGAGTGAGTGAGTGAGTGAGTGAGTGAGTAGGTAAGTTAGTAAGTAAATAGATAACAAGGTAAAAAGAAATAAAATGAAATAAAATTGGGAAGAAGTTAAGTAAAATTAGCAAAAACGAAGTAAATAATGAAATAAAATTAAGAAAATATGAAATGAAGTCAATAAAATAAGGCAAAAGCGAGATGAAATGAATTAAAATAAAACAGTAAAAATGGAATAAAATGAAATCATATATAATAGCACAGGTAAAATGAAATCAGACTGAAGAGAAACTAAATAAAACATAAATTAACTGAAATAAAAAAGTAAAAATGGATGAATGAAATAAATTAAAAAAGAAAAATCTGATGTGTTGCATTCACATGACTCTCTCCTCTTGTACTAACTATTCTTACAAACGTTTATTCCTATAATACTTTGTATTGGTTGAGATAAACAGTTGCAGAAGTTATCTTATTGCTTATATCTTTGTAGGTGCAAGGTAAATATGGGAACATAGTAGGCTTAGGGCATAGTAGAAAACGTAAAAAGTGAGTTGAAACGGAATAAAATTAAAACGTAGGAATGAAGTGTAAATTAAAAGGAGTAAAAGTTAAATAACTTAAAAATGTAAAGATGAAATCAAATAAAATGAACTAAAAATTAAATATCAAAATAAAATAAAATAAAATTCTTTATAGCTCTTGAAACTCTAATATTGGAAAGCAAGAAGCAGGCTGATTTCATTATGATCTTCTGAGATTCAGGTACATTCGCACATATGTTCACTTTATCCTACTGCATAAAATTATATTTATGCAGAACGAAGAGAATTCTGCAAGCAGAATAGCGACCGACCTTCTATTTATGTTCTCTATTAATACTACAAACACAAATACTCTATTTCAGATATTTTGTGGCACACCTTTTGCTGTATGCTACTCGTATTTGCTGTCTCCGATTGAATTCATGAGGTATTAACATTTTCCAGCCCTCATCCAGAGGAAAACGTCACCATGTTGATTCGCCCTAGTAACGGATAGAGTTGTATTACTCATTTCGTTTTATGTAATGTGATGCTGCAGTTTTACATTAAATTTAATTTTTAAAGTAGCAATACAATTATATAACTCAAATGTATTTGGGTTAACTCATTTGTTTTAATTCATACAAAGAACACGTTATATGTTGTTACATTTAGAATAAATCTTTCAAATAATCGTCATTCCAAATTGTGAATTTTCCAAACTCTGTCTGCATCAAATAATCCATTCCGCCAAGGGATTTCAGTTTTTGATACCTATAATTCTTTAAACGAAACCTCAGTAACTGGGAATCCATGCTTATGAAATGATTGTGGATGGCTGAATATATCGGTTGTGTCAGTCAAGTTAATGCTGTTTTCTTCACAAACTCTCCTTCATAAGCGCAAAAATTTTTCCTTTCGTTTTTGCTTCATGTTAATCGCGTTATACGTTAACAAATTAATTTACAGCAAGTTTAAGAACTATGTAAAAATAATCAAATCTTAAAGAAACGGGTTATTATAATTATACTGGCTTTGAAACTATCCTGTACGAATTCTATCATAAGAAAGAAAAATACGATGACCTGCCATTTCAAAAGCGCAAGTGAAGTAGTCAAATGTTTAAAACGATAGCAACGTATATCTCGGCAATTATTAGTACTGTAAAAATATATGTAGATATTTGACTTAAGTTATATGTTACATAGAGATGTGCATAATTTGTGTGTAAGGCGTTGCGCACGGCGTAAAGTTATAAACGAATAAATCAGAGGAAAGCTGACTTAACGGATTATTCGCAGAGTATTCAATTTGCCTATACTTGCATTATAAATGTTAATATGAGTAGAGATTTGAAATGTGTTACTACGCAGAGCAATATTTAGCCAGTATTAATGAAATCCGTTTAACCTTGCCTTATGGATGTATTATCTCCAATAGTTCTTAAATTTTAAAAATATGGTTTCAAAAATTAACAGTAATAAATGGAAAGAAATAATCATTTTTCTATCTGCAATTAACTTTTTAGTGTACAACGGCTATGTATGTACATACATATGACTTCCAAAACGTGAGTATGTTAATCGCAATTTCATTTCCCGGTTCAGTTAGTTTTTCTCATAAATATTACACAAATAAATACCTTCATTCTTGTATTGTGCAGTGAACTCTTTCTGCTCTTTTGGTGACACAACATTTGATTTTCTGCTTTCGATGTAATACTTAGCGTTGTAGATCTTGTGTTCTTCTTCAAGAGAAAAATTTCTGGTGTTGATTCACCTTGACAACGTTACTCATTTGTTTAGTGTGACGTCATGCTACATTTTTACGTGTGAATTCTCAAGCGAATAATTGAATGACATAATAACGTTATGGCACATTAGGAGACCTTGGCACTGAAACTTGTATTTTGTATAATTTTACAGTTATTAAATCAATACTTTGCACACTTAAGGGAGTTTATGTTATCAACTGCGACACAAAGTTCAAGCACAATCTCTTTTATAGTTTTCAGGGAGTTAATTATTAAATTTATTCACAATGCAAAAATGCTTGAACATTAAAAATACTTCATGCGCATCAAAAAGTAAAATATAACCCTTATTATTTTATAAACACTAATTGCACAGCAACCATATATAATTTTGCTTTTGTATACTTTATCCCTGAGGTAGCCTCCTCATGGTGCAAATAGTTAAAATAAATAAGAATTATCTTGGGCTATATCCACACATCTGTTCTTTTTCACAGCTTCCGTTAAAGATGTCTAAATATTTATTTATGCCAACAAACTTAGTGTTGGTGTTTTCAAACACACAAGGCGTGTGTGGGCAATGTTTGAAAGCCAGAATTGAAACTGAAAAACTCAATGCCACAGCCGGGATTTGACCCACAAGCTCCCCGTTTAACAGGCGGGAAGACGAAATGAGAGGATATACCAAGTGATCGTCGCGCAACATGTTGCAATACAGAATTTTAATAGGGTTTAATTTGGAGAAACTCTATTTATAAATATTCGTAGAGCTTTACTCTCATACACACTATTCTTACTAATGCTTATTCCGCTATGTACTATATTTTAATCGACAGAAGAATTTTCAGAAATCACCTTACTGCAAATTATCTTGCACTAGGTGCAAGAGGAATATGGGAATACAGCAGGCTTTAAGAGATGGTGAAATGTTTGAAGAGCTAATTGCTATGCGATGCCTTTTGATTTCCGTTCTCTTTTCTAGGCCAGGAGATAAAACAAATAGCATTCATATTTGAAAAAATGTATAAACACAGGGAAATTCAAACAAATAATGGAGAGAATCTCGGAAATGATCTACTCTATAGGAAAACGGACTATTTGACAAAAACAGTGCATTTTAACGAGATCCACATTATTTTATTTGGTAAGATTTTGTCTGTCTTACTGTTTACCATTTATGCGGAAATCATCCAGAACGATGAAGCCTTTTGAAGAGACTCCCAGAAAATGCAGGTATGACTTAGAAAGTGCCATGGAATAGCCTTTTTGTGTCCGTAACTGGATACTGACTGTGTTTCACTCCTGTGTCCCTCCGATTGAAAGCTCGGAGTGATTGAGTAACCGTCTGCAAAGAGACAAGCTTTGAATAATTATATGGAGATCTATGAGGTCAAGTGGTGCAAGTGAGGTAGATTTTATTGATAGCAACCTGAACAAGTATAGTTATAACGACGGTCCTAAGCACACCTCAGAAGTTGCTATGTTATGGATCATCTACAACACACCCCATACACTCAGAACATCACCTCAATCACCCGACTTGAACTTGATTGATAAATTCTGGTAAGAATTGAATGATAGGATCCGGAGACACCACATCACAAGCAAAACAAGACTGAATGATATTATTCTGCAAGAATGGAACAAAATTGATTCGCACTTTACAAGTAAGCGCGTACAATATCCAATTTTTTGCAAGTGTAAGGTCAATAATACACCTTGTGTAGAGTTAAAGCTTCTACTTTTGTTTTCATATTTATTAACACCTCAGAAAAAAGAAGCATCGCTTTATTACTGCTTTTCAAAACATTACATGCACATAGAAAGATAGGGAGTGCAGGAGGCAAATGAAGGAGCGTTAGCGCAGCGAGAGGAGGAAAGAGAGAGAGAGAGAACAGTAACGTTTGTGTTAGAGGGTCACAGAAAGAAAAAGCAGTAGGGCCTGTGTTAAACAGAGAAAGAGTGAGAGAGTGAAAAGGTGAGAGGGGAAAGCAGAGAATGAAATTCACATTTAACACGAGTAGGGTTGCTGGCACAGCTTGTCATCAAATAAAAGTTAAGTATACGCATTCGTTATATTCCAGAAAAACAAAATTTCAGGTCAAACCATTTGGAATTTGAATATAGCATTCAAAGTACCCTGTATAATATGCAGACCAAATGCCATGCATATTCTTCAAGTACTATTTTGAAAAATTGTCCTCCGTCATGCAACTATGTAAAATCTAAAACAAGAACAAATTAGAAGCCAGATTTTTCGCAGCTATATTACTAACATAAGTGAAGCTTTTAGTTTCAAATTTCTTGTTTTGGATTCTGTTGCCCCACTGGTAATAGCTTCATTATTTCCTTTTTTAATGAAGCTATATTCTTAAAAATTCATGTTTTCTAATTAAACTGGTAAACAGTTGCATTAAGTTAAAATGTATTTTAATTGTTTTTCTTGTTTTGGAGAATATACATTTTAGATATGAGACCTCAATTGTTTGCTTAATCATTTGCACCATATGAGCATTATCCACGTGTTATATAATAGCGTCACGATTGAGCATATTAACAAAATATGAACTCATAATCTATCCTATTTATTGCAAACAGATGTCATTGATTTGTGCCGAAAAGAATATCGTGTTTAGCAATTTAAATATCATAATGTGCTGGAAAATGAAACTCAAAGAAAGGAGGACTTTCAAAATAACGTTAAAACCAGACGTTTACCTGCTTAAGTAAGTTCTTTGGTGTAAACTAAAGTGAGCCCTATGCTTCTGTGCAGCTGATTTGGTATTTAAAGGCCTCTCTTGAATGTTTTGTTCACTTCAAATTTTGGCTTGTAGGAAGCTAGATTTACGGGAAGGCAATTCATTTGTTTTATAATAGCTAAATACATAGAATTAAAATGGATAGTATATAGTGTTTAAACAAAAAAGTTTCCACAGTTTGGGCATCTTTTGGCCTTTGTCACAAACGGATGTCCTTAAACTCATTTCAAATGTTGAAGTTTTGAAGTTTGCAATTCTGCTAAAACTGAAGTACAAATTTGCCACAACAGTATGTTAAACGTAAGGCATTTTGATAAAAACCATTAGAGCCCATATTTTAGAAACTCAAAATTTTCTAAAAACTTCCCATGTAAAAAGCAGTAAACGTTAGAGGGATTTTCTGAAAAATGTTCCAGTTGTATCCTTGAAAGATATTAAACTGAAATACCATCTTTGGTATTTAACCAAACTTTCGTTCTAGTATTATGCTGTTGACTAAGAAATACAGATTATATTCACACCGACCCTTTTCTAAAACTGCCTGTTTTGGACACAGGGGCCCTCAAAATGTATATTTCTGGTTTAATCTTGACATCAAAATTTTGCATCGAACACAAAATTTCCCCTACTTACTATACTTAGTACAGAAAATAAATATGAGTTGAACTGAATTTGCTTGAACATTTTAATTATGGCTGACGCAAAATTTAATGGTGGGTGGCTCAGCATAAAATCCAATCATAGGCTTGCCATTCCTTGCGGTGATGTGTAGTTAAACACGTTGTGATATCACGCTGTAAAGTCGCTTATATAAATAGCATTTGCGCCCACAAAATATCTTTGCACTACAGGAAATAGAATAGTATTGGTCAGCCATCAGTCGCCATTACATTTTGCTTCTGCTATAACTACACGTAACAAATACGATGCTGCAATTACATGGTTTTGTCTGCTCCCTATTCTACCAACACTTCTTACAAACGCTTATTCTTCTGTTTTTGTTAATATATGTACTTTCATTGCATATTAAGTTGTTCGCTTATAAGTATACCAGCATAGTAGCTTAAGCCAATCACTTGTGGAGGTTTAAACACGACTTTCTCTTTGCATGCTACAGAGAAAGCGAATAGCAACTTCTACTTGAAAGAAATATTTAAAATTTTCAAGGAGCGACAACAAATTTTTAGGATTGGCTGATGTAGCGAATGGACGGGTGCAGGGTTGGAGGGCGGTTGGACGGATGGATGGAATGATGGAATGATGGACTAATAATACATCAATACAAAAAATAAGCAAATAAATAAGTAAGCGAGCGACGAGTGAGTGAGGGAGTGACCGACCGACCGACCGACCGACCGACCGACCGACCGACCGACCGACCGACCGACCGACCGACCGACCGACCGACCGACCGACCGACCGACCGACCGACCGACCGACCGACCGACCGACCGACCGACCGACCGACCGACCGACCGACCGACCGACCGACCGACCGACCGACCGACCGACCGACCGACCGACCGACCGACCGACCGACCGACCGACCGACCGACCGACCGACCGACCGACCGACCGACCGACCGACCGACCGACCGACCGACCGACCGACCGACCGACCGACCGACCGACCGACCGACCGACCGACCGACCGACCGACCGACCGACCGACCGACCGACCGACCGACCGACCGACCGACCGACCGACCGACCGACCGACCGACCGACCGACCGACCGACCGACCGACCGACCGACCGACCGACCGACCGACCGACCGACCGACCGACCGACCGACCGACCGACCGACCGACCGACCGACCGACCGACCGACCGACCGACCGACCGACCGACCGACCGACCGACCGACCGACCGACCGACCGACCGACCGACCGACCGACCGACCGACCGACCGACCGAGACCGACCGACCGACCGACCGACCGACCGACCGACCGACCGACCGACCGACCGACCGACCGACCGACCGACCGACCGACCGACCGACCGACCGACCGACCGACCGACCGACCGACCGACCGACCGACCGACCGACCGACCGACCGACCGACCGACCGACCGACCGACCGACCGACCGACCGACCGACCGACCGACCGACCGACCGACCGACCGACCGACCGACCGACCGACCGACCGACCGACCGACCGACCGACCGACCGACCGACCGACCGACCGACCGACCGACCGACCGACCGACCGACCGACCGACCGACCGACCGACCGACCGACCGACCGACCGACCGACCGACCGACCGACCGACCGACCGACCGACCGACCGACCGACCGACCGACCGACCGACCGACCGACCGACCGACCGACCGACCGACCGACCGACCGACCGACCGACCGACCGACCGACCGACCGACCGACCGACCGACCGACCGACCGACCGACCGACCGACCGACCGACCGACCGACCGACCGACCGACCGACCGACCGACCGACCGACCGACCGACCGACCGACCGACCGACCGACCGACCGACCGACCGACCGACCGACCGACCGACCGACCGACCGACCGACCGACCGACCGACCGACCGACCGACCGACCGACCGACCGACCGACCGACCGACCGACCGACCGACCGACCGACCGACCGACCGACCGACCGACCGACCGACCGACCGACCGACCGACCGACCGACCGACCGACCGACCGACCGACCGACCGACCGACCGACCGACCGACCGACCGACCGACCGACCGACCGACCGACCGACCGACCGACCGACCGACCGACCGACCGACCGACCGACCGACCGACCGACCGACCGACCGACCGACCGACCGACCGACCGACCGACCGACCGACCGACCGACCGACCGACCGACCGACCGACCGACCGACCGACCGACCGACCGACCGACCGACCGACCGACCGACCGACCGACCGACCGACCGACCGACCGACCGACCGACCGACCGACCGACCGACCGACCGACCGACCGACCGACCGACCGACCGACCGACCGACCGACCGACCGACCGACCGACCGACCGACCGACCGACCGACCGACCGACCGACCGACCGACCGACCGACCGACCGACCGACCGACCGACCGACCGACCGACCGACCGACCGACCGACCGACCGACCGACCGACCGACCGACCGACCGACCGACCGACCGACCGACCGACCGACCGACCGACCGACCGACCGACCGACCGACCGACCGACCGACCGACCGACCGACCGACCGACCGACCGACCGACCGACCGACCGACCGACCGACCGACCGACCGACCGACCGACCGACCGACCGACCGACCGACCGACCGACCGACCGACCGACCGACCGACCGACCGACCGACCGACCGACCGACCGACCGACCGACCGACCGACCGACCGACCGACCGACCGACCGACCGACCGACCGACCCGACCGACCGACCGACCGACCGACCGACCGACCGACCGACCGACCGACCGACCGACCGACCGACCGACCGACCGACCGACCGACCGACCGACCGACCGACCGACCGACCGACCGACCGACCGACCGACCGACCGACCGACCGACCGACCGACCGACCGACCGACCGACCGACCGACCGACCGACCGACCGACCGACCGACCGACCGACCGACCGACCGACCGACCGACCGACCGACCGACCGACCGACCGACCGACCGACCGACCGACCGACCGACCGACCGACCGACCGACCGACCGACCGACCGACCGACCGACCGACCGACCGACCGACCGACCGACCGACCGACCGACCGACCGACCGACCGACCGACCGACCGACCGACCGACCGACCGACCGACCGACCGACCGACCGACCGACCGACCGACCGACCGACCGACCGACCGACCGACCGACCGACCGACCGACCGACCGACCGACCGACCGACCGACCGACCGACCGACCGACCGACCGACCGACCGACCGACCGACCGACCGACCGACCGACCGACCGACCGACCGACCGACCGACCGACCGACCGACCGACCGACCGACCGACCGACCGACCGACCGACCGACCGACCGACCGACCGACCGACCGACCGACCGACCGACCGACCGACCGACCGACCGACCGACCGACCGACCGACCGACCGACCGACCGACCGACCGACCGACCGACCGACCGACCGACCGACCGACCGACCGACCGACCGACCGACCGACCGACCGACCGACCGACCGACCGACCGACCGACCGACCGACCGACCGACCGACCGACCGACCGACCGACCGACCGACCGACCGACCGACCGACCGACCGACCGACCGACCGACCGACCGACCGACCGACCGACCGACCGACCGACCGACCGACCGACCGACCGACCGACCGACCGACCGACCGACCGACCGACCGACCGACCGACCGACCGACCGACCGACCGACCGACCGACCGACCGACCGACCGACCGACCGACCGACCGACCGACCGACCGACCGACCGACCGACCGACCGACCGACCGACCGACCGACCGACCGACCGACCGACCGACCGACCGACCGACCGACCGACCGACCGACCGACCGACCGACCGACCGACCGACCGACCGACCGACCGACCGACCGACCGACCGACCGACCGACCGACCGACCGACCGACCGACCGACCGACCGACCGACCGACCGACCGACCGACCGACCGACCGACCGACCGACCGACCGACCGACCGACCGACCGACCGACCGACCGACCGACCGACCG
This sequence comes from Tenodera sinensis, assembly GCA_030765045.1. Classification (NCBI taxonomy): domain Eukaryota; kingdom Metazoa; phylum Arthropoda; class Insecta; order Mantodea; family Mantidae; genus Tenodera; species Tenodera sinensis. Next base: position 248,829,554 of record CM060962.1, read on the forward strand.
ACCGACCGACCGACCGACCGACCGACCGACCGACCGACCGACCGACCGACCGACCGACCGACCGACCGACCGACCGACCGACCGACCGACCGACCGACCGACCGACCGACCGACCGACCGACCGACCGACCGACCGACCGACCGACCGACCGACCGACCGACCGACCGACCGACCGACCGACCGACCGACCGACCGACCGACCGACCGACCGACCGACCGACCGACCGACCGACCGACCGACCGACCGACCGACCGACCGACCGACCGACCGACCGACCGACCGACCGACCGACCGACCGACCGACCGACCGACCGACCGACCGACCGACCGACCGACCGACCGACCGACCGACCGACCTTCCGACCTTCCGACCTTCCGACCTTCCGACCTTCCGACCGACCGACCGACCGACCGACCGACCGACCGACCGACCGACCTTCCGACCTTCCGACCTTCCGACCTTCCGACCTTCCGACCTTCCGACCTTCCGACCTTCCTTCCTTCCTTCCTTCCTTCCTTCCTTCCTTCCTTCCTTCCTTCCTTCCTTCCTTCCTTCCTTCCTTCCTTCCTTCCTTCCTTCCTTCCTTCCTTCCTTCCTTCCTTCCTTCCTTCCTTCCTTCCTTCCTTCCTTCCTTCCTTCCTTCCTTCCTTCCTTCCTTCCTTCCTTCCTTCCTTCCTTCCTTCCTTCCTTCCTTCCTTCCTTCCTTCCTTCCTTCCTTCCTTCCTTCCTTCCTTCCTTCCTTCCTTCCTTCCTTCCTTCCTTCCTTCCTTCCTTCCTTCCTTCCTTCCTTCCTTCCTTCCTTCCTTCCTTCCTTCCTTCCTTCCTTCCTTCCTTCCTTCCTTCCTTCCTTCCTTCCTTCCTTCCTTCCTTCCTTCCTTCCTTCCTTCCTTCCTTCCTTCCTTCCTTCCTTCCTTCCTTCCTTCCTTCCTTCCTTCCTTCCTTCCTTCCTTCCTTCCTTCCTTCCTTCGTTGCTTCCTTCCTTCCTTGCTGCCTGCCTCTCTCCCTCACTCCCTCCCTCCCGTCCTGCCTTCCTTTTTTTCTTCCTGCCTGCCTTCCTCACTCCCTCCCTCCATTCCTCCCTCCCTCCCTACCTTGCTTGCTTGCTTGCTTGCTTCCTTGCTGGCTTCCTTCCTTCCTCCCTCCCTATCTTCCCTTCCTTCCCTCCTTCCCACCCACCCTGCCTCCCTCACTTCCTTCCCTCCTCCCTTCTTCCCTCCCTACCTCCCTTCCTCCCTCCCCAACTCCCTCCCTCCCTCTTTCTTTCCTCCCTCCCTCCCTCCCTACCTCCCTCCACCCTTCCTTCCTCCCTCCCTACCTCCATCCCCCTTCCTTCCTCCCTCCCTCTGAAGTGTACGCTGAAAGGTGCAAAATGGGATTTCGAAAACTTTACCTCGACGCAAACTTCCACTCGCTCCTTCCTTGCGCTTCCCTCTTTCGCTTACTTTGCCGTCTCCCTCTTCCTCACTTTAGGCACGGGTTCTGCCTCACTGTATAATGTTTGTGTGCGGTGCGCGATGTGAAATTGATTAATTTGATTTTTAACACCTATTCCAGTATTTTGTTATAATGCTCTAGAAAGCACTGGTACAAACCTGTTAGGTCCGTCGAATATCTTTTCTGCTTGCCCATTAAAGTATAACCCACCACAAACCTCAAGAATTTCATTCTGCAACTATAGTATAAAAATCTTACAGAAATATCCTAAAACAATTATGTGGTTCAAAACATATTGTTGTGTACCAAACTTATAAAGCTGTGTGCCAGAAATGTTCAGATTCTTTCTAGTAGCCAGTTTGAATAGATCTACTGGACTTCATAACAAGCAGAAAGCAAAGAAAGCTATTCAAATATGTGCTGCCATTGTGGGTTATGTATCAAACCTTTTAGCTCAACTGATACACACAAAAAGAAAATTTCAAATGAAGGCTTCTTTGATGTCCCCTATTGGAGATACTAGCTGCCAAGAGGTTCACCATCAAGGATGACAAACAAAAATAGCAGATAAGCAGATATGGGTTACTGCAAGCATATTGTTAATGTGCAACTGATGATGCCAGCAGATACTTGTGAAACAGCCACCAGCTTCTCCATGTGGAGAGCTGCAACGTTAAAAGTCACACGTTACTTTCTAATAACAGTTTACTGTTATGTATCTTTTAGAATCAAATCCTAGAACATGTAAGACTTTGTTTTAAAAGCTAAGCCTACCCTAAAATAACTCTTCTTCTTTAAGAGAACAGAGAAGCTTATTTGTGGTAGGAAGCTGCTTTTGGATTTAAGAGCTATAAATGTACCTTCTATGGCATATAGGTAATTGAAAATTGTTCAGTTGCATTTTCCTGGTCTGTTTTTCCATTAGCCTGCGTAATATGTAATATTGAAATGTGTATTAAAACTTGTATGAAATTCCTGTTAACATACATGTGCTCCAGGTAAGTGTGTTACAATTCCTTCTTGATATTTGTTTCAGATCTTCTGTTGTTTGGATATCCTTGTTTATTTGTTTTACAGATTTCCTCACATAGAAAATGTACAGGACATCAGCTCAAGACTGGGAGGGAAATTATCAGCACCACAGCTTAGTACTAATAATCATGTCCTCAAAAATGTACACAGTAAAATATACTAATGTGGAATCAAAGTTTATCTCAGTTAACAACATGTAGGTAGAAGAATAAGCTTACATAAGTATAGTTTGTAAAACAGCAAGTAGAAAAACTAATGTGAATGCGTAAATAGGTATTTTAATCTCCTAAGTCTCTAGTGACCGCCTCCGTAGCGCAGTTGGTAGCGCGCTTGACTCTGGCGCGGAGGACCCGGGTTCGATCCCTGGTACCAGTAGGGGGATTTTATCCCCTCTGGGAGGTCTGGCACGGGGTGCACTCAGCCTCGTTAGGTCCCGGGGGGACTAATTGAGGAGCTACTTGATGAAGAAGTAGCGGCCCCAGGTCTAGAAAACCGCATAAAAGGCCGGGAGGGCTCGGGGCGCTGACCACGTCCCACCCTCCAGTACTGCACCTCACCAATGACCGACCGACCGACATACAAACAAATAAATAAATACCTTTAAAAAATTGTACTTTCTTTCTTTCCTTCTTTCTTTCTTTCTTTCCTTCTTTCTTTCTTTCTTTCTCTCTCTCACTTTTTCTCTCGCTCTCTCTCTTTCTTTCTTTCCTTTTTTCTTTCTTTCTCTCTCTTTCTCTCTCGCTCTCTCTTTCTCTCTCTCTTTCTTTGTTTGTTTGTTTGTTTCTTTCTTTCTTGCTTGCTTCATTTCTTTCTTCCTTCCTGCCCTCCCTCCCCCCCTCCTTCCTTCCTCACTCCCTCCCTCCCTCCATCCTTCCTTCCTTCCTTTCTTCCTTCTTTCCTTCCATCCCTGCCTCCCTCCTACTTTCCTTCCTTCCTTCCTTCGTTGCTTCCTTCCTTCCTTGCTGCCTGCCTGCCTCTCTCCCTCACTCCCTCCCTCCCGTCCTGCCTTCCTTTTTTCTTCCTGCCTGCCTTCCTCACTCCCTCCCTCCATTCCTCCCTCCCTCCCTACCTTGCTTGCTTGCTTGCTTACTTGCTTGCTTGCTTCCTTCCTTCCTCCCTCCCTATCTTCCCTTCCTTCCCTCCTTCCCACCCATCCTGCCTCCCTCACTTCCTTCCCTCCTCCCTTCCTGCCTTCCTTCCCTCCTCCCTTCTTCCCTCCCTACCTCCCTTCCTTCCTCCCCAACTCCCTCCCATCCTCCTTCTTTCCTCCCTCCCTCCCTCCCTACCTCCCTCCACCCTTCCTTCCTCCCTCCTTACCTCCATCCCCCTTCCTTCCTCCCTCCCTCTGAAGTGTACGCTGAAAGGTACAAAATGGGATTTCGAAAACTTTACCTCGACGCAAACTTCCACTCACTCCTTCCTTGCGCTTCCCTCTTTTGCTTACTTTGCCGTCTCCCTCTTCCTCACTTTAGGCACGGGTTCTGCCTCACTGTATAATGTTTGTGTGCGGTGCGCGATGTGAAATTGATTAATTTGATTTTTAACACCTATTCCAGTATTTTGTTATAATGCTCTAGAAAGCACTGGTACAAACCTGTTAGGTCCGTCGAATATCTTTTCTGCTTGCCCATTAAAGTATAACCCACCACAAACCTCAAGAATTTCATTCTGCAACTATAGTATAAAAATCTTACAGAAATATCCTAAAACAATTATGTGGTTCAAAACATATTGTTGTGTACCAAACTTATAAAGCTGTGTGCCAGAAATGTTCAGATTCTTTCTAGTAGCCAGTTTGAATAGATCTACTGGACTTCATAACAAGCAGAAAGCAAAGAAAGCTATTCAAATATGTGCTGTCATTGTGGGTTATGTATCAAACCTTTTAGCTCAACTGATACACACAAAAAGAAAATTTCAAATGAAGGCTTCTTTGATGTCCCCTATTGGAGATACTAGCTGCCAAGAGGTTCACCATCAAGGATGACAAACAAAAATAGCAGATAAGCAGATATGGGTTACTGCAAGCATATTGTTAATGTGCAACTGATGATGCCAGCAGATACTTGTGAAACAGCCACCAGCTTCTCCATGTGGAGAGCTGCAACGTTAAAAGTCACACGTTACTTTCTAATAACAGTTTACTGTTATGTATCTTTTAGAATCAAATCCTAGAACATGTAAGACTTTGTTTTAAAAGCTAAGCCTACCCTAAAATAACTCTTCTTCTTTAAGAGAACAGAGAAGCTTATTTGTGGTAGGATGCTGCTTTTGGATTTAAGAGCTATAAATGTACCTTCTATGGCATATAATTGAAAACTGTTCAGTTGCATTTTCCTGGTCTGTTTTTCCATTAGCCTGCGTAATATGTAATATTGAAATGTGTATTAAAACTTGTATGAAATTCCTGTTAACATACATGTGCTCCAGGTAAGTGTGTTACAATTCCTTCTTGATATTTGTTTCAGATCTTCTATTGTTTGGATATCCTTGTTTATTTGTTTTACAGATTTCCCCACATAGAAAATGTACACGACATCAGCTCAAGACTGGGAGGGAAATTATCAGCACCACAGCTTAGTACTAATAATCATGTCCTCAAAAATGTACACAGTAAAATATACTAATGTGGAATCAAAGTTTATCTCAGTTAACAACATGTAGGTAGAAGAATAAGCTTACATAAGTATAGTTTGTAAAACAGCAAGTAGAAAAACTAACGTGAATGCGTAAATAGGTATTTTAATCTCCTAAGTCTCTAGTGACCGCCTCCGTAGCGCAGTTGGTAGCGCGCTTGCCTCTGGCGCGGAGGACCCGGGTTCGATCCCCGGTACCAGCAGGGGGATTTTATCCCCTCTGGGAGGTCTGGCACGGGGTGCACTCAGCCTCGTTAGGTCCCGGGGGGACCAATTGAGGAGCTACTTGATGAAGAAGTAGCGGCCCCAGGTCTAGAAAACCGCATAACTGGCCGGGAGGGCTCGGGGCGCTGACCACGTCCCACCCTCCAGTACTGCACCTCACCAATGACGCCTGTAGTGGGCAGAGGTGGGGGACGCAGCGGCTGGGTGGTAGGCCTTGGCCCTTCGTGGGCTGTCGCGCGGGGTTTACATTACAAGTCTCTAGTAATTATTTCTCTCCTGGTCATGTAAAGTGAGCCAAATTTCAAAGCCATCACATTGCAACCCACTATTAAAAGCTTTATCACTTAAGCCTATTCTGTTCCCTTTGTGTTAACAATAAAATGTAAATGAAACATGTTTACCTTAATTAACATGAATCAGACAGAAGAATAAATCTTTGTAAGAATAATTCGTAGAAGAGCATCTGAATGTAACATATTTTGGAGGAACTGTCGCAATTCAACTGTTTCTTGTGATATTATGGAATGAGCAATCTGTATATAAATATCTGATTATCACTTCAGTTTCTGCAAACAACAACAACAACAACAACAACAACAACAACAATAATAATAATAATAATAATAATAATAATAATAATAATAATAATAATAATAATAATAATAATAATAATAATAATAATAATAATAATAATAATCATAATAATAATTATAGAAATAATAACAATAATAACAACAACAGCTACAACAATAACAATAATAATAATAATAATAATAATAATAATAATAATAATAATAATAATAATAATAATAATAATAATAATAGCAGTAGCAGCAGCAGTAGTAGGAGTAGTAGCAGGAGCAGTAGTAGTAGTAGCTGTGCTAGTAGTAATAGGAGTAGTAGTAGTAGTAGTAGTAGTAGTAGTAGTAGTAGTAGTAGTAGTAGTAGTAGTAGTAGTAGTAGCAGTAGTAGTAATAGTAGTAGTAGTAGTAGTAGTAGTAGTAGTAGTAGCAGTAGCAATAGTAGCAGCACCAGCAGCAGCGGCAGCACCAGCGGCAACGGCGGCGGCAGCACCAGTACCAGCAGCAGCGGCAGCGGCAGCACCAGCATCAGCACGGGCAGTAGCAGCACCAGCAGCGGCAGCACCAGCAGCACGGGCAGTAGCAGCACCAGCAGCAGCGGCAGCACCAGCACCAGCACCAGCACCAGCAGCAGCACCAGCACCAGCACCAGCACTAGCACCAGCAGCAGCGGCAGCACTAGCACCAGCAGCACGGGCAGTAGCAGCACCAGCAGGAGCGGCAGCGTCAGTGGCAGCAGCAGTACCAGCTCCAGCAGTGGCAGCGGCAGCGGCAGTCAGCGGCAGCGTCAGCGGCAGCAGCACCAGCACCACCAGCAGCGGCAGCAGCAGTGGCAGCACCAGCAGCACGGGCAGTGGCCGCACCAGCAACAGCGGCAGCAGCAGCACCAGCACTAGCAGCAGCACCAGCAGCACTAGCAGAAGCACGGGCAGTAGCAGCACCAGCACCAGCAGCAGCACCAACGGCAGCAGCAACACCAGCAGCAGCACCAGCACCAGCAGAAGCAGCAGTAGCAGCGGCAGCGGCAGCAGCGGCAGCAGCAGCACCAGCAGCACTAGCACCAGCACTGCACCAGCAGCAGCGACAGCACCAGCACCAGCAGCATCAGCAGCACCAGCACCAGCACTGCACCAGCAGCAGCACCAGCAGCAACAACGACAGCACCAGCACTGCAGCAGCAGCAGCAGCAGCAGTAGCAGCGACAGCACCAGCAGCACCAGCACCAGCAGTAGCAGCGGCAGCGGCAGCAGCAGCACCAGCAGCAGCAGCGGCAGCGGCAGCACCAGCACCAGTACTGCAGCAGCAGCTGCAGCGGCAGCACCAGCACCAGCACTACAGCAGCAGCAGCGGCAGCAGCAGCACCAGCAGTAGCAGTGGCAGCGGCAGCACCAGCACCAGTACTGCAGCAGCAGCTGCAGCGGTGACCACGGCGGCGGCAACGGCAGCAGCAGTAGTAATACCAAACTTACAACTATAAATTACAAAAATTACTAACGTACAATCCTACATGATTATATAATGATTACAATAACGTATTATAAACATGATTTTAAATATATGATGCATGGATGGGTGCTGATTATAATTCACCGATACTCAATGGAAATAATGCAGCCGCAGAATGAGGAGTATTTTAAGCGCTTCTAGTGGCCACTACTTCAATACTGTCAAGCAAATTGCCTCCATAACTACGTCTTGTTGATTTGCTTTAGACAGCAACCATCTTATATGAACTTGAGCAAACTAACTTTTTGTTACCGAAACATGCCATGAGGTAGATTAAATAACATGTTCGATCTGCACTGGCTCGTATGTTTAATTGCAACATACGCCATGTATGTATATAAGTTTAGCAGCATCGGATTTATCATTGATTACACACCGAACACCATTTTCGTCCTCTCCATGTCGCATCTACTTTCCCAATTTCGACTATTCCCGCAACCATCAGAAGACCTCCACATGTCTCCATATTGATATTAGACGGCGTAATCTGCATGTTTCTCACGAACCTACTCAGAAGCCTTGTGTGGATAGCGTTTTGCCTTTTTATGAAAGATATACTGGTGATATTAGTGATGATATTTTACGGTTTAATTACTGCATGAGATTCCCTAGACGCAGCCATCTGACCATATTATTAAAGTGGTTGAACTCTAAAAAATGCCTTCATAGAGCATCTATGCTAATAGCCACGGGTGTTTTTGCTTGGGTTCTACATACGAAGGAAACCATTGAGTGCATTAAGCAGATGATGAAGTGTTATATACCTATTTGTACGTGGCCGACACACGTAGATGACACGCAAGACCAAGCTGCACAAACGGCACGTCATGCACGACGACCTCGTCAACAAAGTATCTGTACTCGACTTCGTGAATCTATAACCTACGCATTAAGGGCCATGCGTCAGTTTCTAGTGGAGGACAGAGCGAATGGTGGACTCCGATCTGGAAGAGGACGATGCGGAAGAGGATGATGAACTGTATATGAACCAAAGTAATCGTCGCCGGCAAGAACAACCCAGAACTCGAGCAAGACGATCTGGAAGGACACGATCGGTAAGAAGACGGTAAAGAGGAACTGGAAGCGAACCACAGTAATCGTTTGGAAGAAGACAATAAGGAAGACGAATTGCAAAGTGAATTATAGTAACCGTCTCAGCCAGGGAAACACCCGCATTAACTGCTTAATATAATTAAAATCAACCAATTTAAAAGATGTCCACGTTTTGTTCTTCAAAAATTAAAATACGTCTACTATAAATTTTTGTAATATAGTTACCTAATGAAAGTATCAAATGCTTGCCAGGTTGACAACATTGCTCTCAAAATCACGTTGAAATTGTATGTAAAATAAATGTGCTTTTAATAAATTTCTTAGGATTTTGGCACTTAATTAATTTTCAGTCTCTGTGAAGGGTGTTCTAATTATTCAATTTCAGCTACATGTGGATTTGAGTTTTTCTTGTCTAGACACTACCACGGTCTTCCGAAGACATCAATTTCAAAGCAAGAAATAACCTGCATACAGGAAAGCTGGAACTTATAATTAGAATTTAAAGAATATTTGGAGAAAAAAATTATATAATTTACCCTAGGAACCGCATCGTGTTACGCTACTTCACTGCGAGCTGCTTCATGCACTGCTCGCAAGATAGGTGCTCGTTTGAAGGTATCGTAAATTTCTAAGGTGTACCAATACTTATTGCACATTATAGAGAATGACATTTACTTGTGTTAAATGAAAGGTAGATTTTGTGTGCTGCCTGGAGGAATCTATGATGTTTTCTTCTTCTTCTTTACCTGATTACCCTCCTCTTATGTAACACTTACACCCCGTAGGACTTGATTTAGAACTTCAGATATCTAATTTTTGTACACTTTTGACATCTTTGTAACTTTATTTTAATTTGGGCTTTTGCTTCTCTGATTTGTGTATTTAAGTACATTTATTTTCGTTTTCACTAGTAATTTTATTTTATATAGAGGTTTACATCTTGCTGTTGCCATGAACTGTTTTAAGGGCTCTAATAACCAAATAGTTGAGAGTCCTTAAACCTACATCTTTCTATTGTAGACTCAAGAACCACACGATATAATATTGTAGCAACACTGGCGCTGCTTACAGTGTATGGGTGTCGGCGGACATTTTTTCAGGTGGGGGCCGCATATTGGAAGTTTGCATTCATACAATGTTAATCGATTATGCTGTTGTCAAATGTTATAGTATCTGTTGCGGATAACCGTCTTAATTTTGTGCCAAGTAAAAATTGCTTTTTACACCAAAATTAAAAGAATAGTCTAATAGTCAGTCATTAACTACACATTAAAGTAATTACTTTCCAGGGGGTGCGGCCCCCTTAGCGAGTCCAACTGCCTTGTGGACAGTAATTTTGAACTGCTGGTTTTATTCTGCTTACATTGTACCAAGAAGTTCCTTACTCCAGAGTGCGATTGGGCATTCAAGGACAAAGCCGTTCTCCTCAGTTAATGACAGAATGCGAAATATTATATAACTTTACACGATAATATTCGTTATGGTTCCTGCCATGTAACATGGTATAACTGTAACATTACCTCCAAGGCCGGTTTAATTGTTTCACCCTTCAGCTTTCAAACTTCATATACTGTTTATATAACTAGATTTCCCACTACAAGGTGTCAAAATGCTTTATATGGCACGAGAGATATCGAATTTGTACCGCATTTGTTAGTTCTGCTGCCTTTTAAGACAGTATTCGGTTTGTTTTCATTTCTTGAGTTGCCAACACTGCCTCGTTAGCTACGTGTGAAATGCGCGGTGGAAGCCATTGTTTTTAGTGAGCAATAATTGTGTATTGCGCGGCGTGGTTTGTTTTAAGAGTTTTACCTCTCTTTAAATAATCTACACTGTTATACTCGGGCTAATAATAAAGTATACTGACTCTGTTGGTTTCTAAACTAAGGCTTCATTAAAGCGAAATACGGTACGTATATTCAAATTCTAGAACTTCAAAATATTTAAATAATCACAAGTTCGTCTCTACTGTAATAAACCTTATTATTTAAAACAATTATAAACATCATTTGTGAAACAAATCAGTGACACTCTAAAACACATTATCAAGTGAAACATTGGTTAATGTATGGAGCACAGTCTCAGAATCGTTATGTAACGCATATATACCTAGAGAGGTGGACAGAAGTATACGAATGTCAATATTATGATACTAAAAGAGGACATTTAACTATTAAAACATGCACACTAAAATAAACGAAAACACCTCTTCTCTATTTATAATACATCTTTATTTTAGCTTTAATGTCATATGCACTTAAAGATAAAGACAGTCCGTAATATCCCTTGTGGCAATGGTACCTACTCACAGGCTGAGCTAGTTCGTCTAAGTTCATTTTCCTGTAGGTTAAATTATTTTTCCTTACACACTAGAGAATACTTAAAATCTTTTAGTTTTGTTTACAATTCACTTCTTAAACTACACTAAACTCTAAATTTTTAAAAGGTTTTATAGAAATTAGAGATTAGTTCACATTTAATTTATATTTAACACAGTTTGTTTACATGTCATTCTGAATCATGCCACCCTCGCACAATTATCTCCAAACACTTCACTCACTTCACTAAATTCTCTGTTGTGGACGTACTCTGCCTCTTTTTACAAGCCTAGGATCCCATGTTACTTGTAATGCTACTCACAATGCAAACATCATTAGGAGTATTACTATTACACGATCTTTCATGCCTTGTGCTTGTTGGCTAATTTCATCTTGGCAAAAAAAAAGTTAAAGGTTAAACACAGTAAAAAAAAGGAAAAAAAGAATGCAACAGCTCATGAAGGACCAAGGCTTGCTGCCCGGCTGCTGCATCCCCCATCTCTACCCACTACAGGTGTCCTGAGTGACGTACAGTATTGGAGGGTGGAATGTGGTCAGCACCCCAAGCCCTTCCGGTCAGTTAGGTGGTCTTCACGATCTGATACTTCACTTATAATGCAGGTATTTTACAAGGCAATCTTTCAACTAAAACACTATGCCGAATCACATCAGTGATTAATTACTGCAAAATAGAAGCCTTTTGTGTGGGCTCTCAGGTAAATGCCATCGCTTTTGTCGTATCTGTCGATATTCTCATTCCCTACTTAGAAAATTCACTAAATGTTGCGCAAATATTGTTTGAACAATACGGTAATGCATTTCTACCTTAATTCAAATGAATTTAGACACAAACGTAGTGTTAAAATATCATGCAAAGTTTAATTTCTAAGAGAGATCTGGCAACATCATGATATCATTAAATCTAATTTCACTCAAATTGAGATAAAAAGGCACATCATTGTTCATACAATGTTTCCAAGACAGTGAAATAATAAAGCAGCCTGGGTTTGATCCCAAGCGACTGCATGTGGGATTTGTGGTGGATGAAGTGGTATAGCAGCAGGTTTTGTGTAAGTTCTCTGGTGTCCCCCACCATTTCACACGTGCTTCATCTTCATTCCCTGTATCATTAGTAGGGACCAAATTTTTATGTGGAAAAAGGTTTAAAAATCTAATTTTAATGCACTAAAAATTGTTATAATATTTCATTAAAAAGTCAAAATATTTGGTAAAAATGTTAAAAGATTTATTGTTTATTTATGCCAACAAACTTACTGCTAGTGTTTTTAAACACATAAGCTATGTGTGGACGATGTTGAAAATTGTTAAAAATATTTTACTTAAATTCACAGAAATGAGAGAACTTCATTAATTTATTATTGTTAGAGGCACTCACCTACCCATAAATGGATAGCAGCTCCCAGCATGTTTGCTTAACGTTGCAGTGCACAACAAAAGTCTTCTCCAATTGTCCATCACGAATGTCTCTAAATAGCACGTGATATTGTGAAGATGATCTTTCCACATCACAGGATGTCAGACTTATATATTTAAACAAAGGGATGCCACTAACACTCGCACAGTCTAAATCACCTACTGGTTTACCCTCCATGACTTGAGCCACACCACACAGTTTTTGAAAACTGCTGTTTTTCTCAAATAAATTTTTAGGTTTGTCTTTTAGTACTTTTAGTCCTGGTAATTAATTAATTTTCATTTAAACAGTTGAGCATTATTTACTTTTTAGAGTGGGAGGTTGGCTGCAATAAATACTTCGCATAAATCTAGATAATATTGCAAACACTTCAATTGTCCTATACTTGAAGAAGCCAGTTCACCTAATTATATCTCATGAATTTACATGAATTGTAGCAGCAATATGTTTATTCCCATATAAATGTTGAGTGACTTGTGAACATTGATATGCACTTACTGTTGTTTCTCCACATGGTTTGCAAAAAATACTCCATTGCCTGTGGTAAGATATGTTCAACTTGTCTATATATTGCTGAAGGCCTGATTTAACCTTCAGCATGTTTTCAAGATGCACAGGTTACATGCAACACTTATTCATAAGAAATGAAGAAGGAATGCGATGATGGTCTGTATGCATCATTCACATTCTTTACCACAAGTGATTGGTCTGTCAGTATAAACTTATGAAATATAATATATAGATAGCAGATGAGGAATGACCAAGATAACAGCAAGTTGTTTATGGTGGCCTAATCTATTCTATTCACCTCAGGTACCATGATATGGTCGACATTCTCTGATACTTCTGATACAGTACAAATTACTTGTAAATATATTATAATAGCACAGATTTAAAATTGCGCAGCATAAATATTAAAAAAGTTAAAGAGTGTTTCAAATTTATGTATTTATGACAAGCTATCTGAAAAAACTTATTTAAATATTTTTTGCTACAAAATATATATTTGTATGTGAAATATGGTTTCATATTTATGATCATGATCCTTTTTTCAGAGTTTTCCCCTACTTGTAGGCATGTATGTGTTTGCAGAAAAAATATTTATTTAACTAAGAATCTGCTCCCTAATCTTCAGTGTCAGCACCTGCAGTGCCACAAGCAGCAAAAGCGGGTGTTAAACACTACCAAAAAGAAAATGTATGTTTACAGCTTCTCAGACAGTCAATGAACAAAACCTAGCCTTATCAAGTTATCAGTTATATGCAGCAGAAATTGCTTTAGAAAGAATTACACAGCATACAGTTTTAGAAGGTATATGAGCTAAGCCAGTGCATGATATGGTAACTGCATTGCTGCTAAGTGAAGCATCAGAGCAAGGAAAGTGACCCACCCAAGGAAAGGGGACCCACCAAGGTCCCCTTCCCACTATTCCTGGAAATAGTGGATAAACAGGGGGAGGGAAAAACGAAAATTGATGAGGTGACTCACCTCTGTCACACGAGGGTTACGATCGAGCCTTATCGCGGCAGAGAAGGGCCAGTCCAGTGCTTTTAGTGCTTGGGTTTCCACCATTCCAGCTATGCCTGTGAGAGGACGCTCAAATGCCTGCGTTGTGCGGGTAAGTACAAGTCAAGAACTACACGGAACCAATAGAAGAGAAAAAGTGTTCCAACTGCGATGGACGTCACATAAGCATCTGATTGCCCCAAATGACTTGCAATTATGCAAGGCGGACAGGGAAAGCACAACGTGCCAGAAGTACGCACGGGAGTCTCGTTTGCCAAGGCTTTGTTGGGACACGAAAGTGCCATAGTACGGCCTGAGGCTGTAGAGGCTGCCCCGCAAAACCAGGCTGCCAGTGAGGAGCACTGGCAGCCCCCAGCGTCGCCCCAAAGGACAAACTTCCCTCCAAAAAGAGGGAAAAGGCCTCTTGACTGAGAGCACAGAGCCAAAATCAACGGTCCAGAGGCTCCAGAGGCAGTTCGAGTCGAGTGGGGAAGGTATTCCCCCACCCGAGTGTCTTTACCGCAGTACCTAGCCGTTATACGGCTTAACCTGCGCGATAGTATGATGTCTTGGTCTATAGGGATTTAATATTCTGGGAATGTTTAGAATGTTTAGAATGTTTAGAATGCTGATTGGCTGGTTAGTCAATCACACTTCGGGTGGGGGAATAGGCCTCCCCACTCGACTCGAACTGCCTCTGGAGCCTCTTCCACGAAGCGGATATCATGGCACTCACGAACTTACACCACAGGGTATGCATTGCAGTGGACTTCAACACAAAACACCCAAGCTGCACAGCCACACCCAGAACGTAAGGGGCCGGGGACTGCACCGTTTCATTGGCGGTAAACCCGCACTTTTCACGCACGATCCCAGAGTTCCAACTCATTTCCCGCCACGCGGCGCGGTGGACGTCATAAATTTCATTGCCACCAAGAACATTTTATTGCACCTGAATCTCTCGGTGGTTAACGCTCTGGACCCAGTTGTTGTCGACTCCAACGTTAAATTTACTGCACTGGAAGTGACAGCCTGGGTTGAGGAAGTCGACTAGGACGCAGCCGTCCTAGCCCTCCAAAACTCTGTGGAAGCACGACCTCGAATAGACTCGATAGAGGCTCTCGAGGAAGCAGCCGCGGGTTTTCATTCTCCGTCCTAAATGCGGTTCTTGCTCACACACATCGCATCCCTACCGAAATACCAAACACAACAGCCATCCCGGTTTCACTGAAGCGCCTCATCCAAGCACAAAATGCTGTGAGAAGGCTATGGCAGAGATTCCGTCACCCTAGAATAGGAGTAATACATCAGAGGTTCAAATCCCTGGTTAGACGACTCCTAAGGAAACATAGGCAAGCAGCTTGGGAAAACACGCTAATCCACGTAAACCTCCAGGAGAGAAAACCGTGGCACATGGTCCGAGGCTTGGGAAAAGATAAAACTGTACACCAGCACACTCTGCATCGCGCTCATGGAAGACTTGCCTATTGATCGGTGGAAAAAGGTGATATTTACTGATGAATCTAAGTTTTTAAGTATTGGGCTCAAAAAGTCGTCAGTTTGTCCGACGTGAAAAACGCAGTGCCTATCCCCTACAGTTAATCATGGGGGTGTTCGGTGCTGGTATGGGGTTGTTTTGGTGGCAATAGGACAGACGATATTGTGAAAATAGAAGGAATTATGAAGGAGTATTACCACAACATTCTCCAATGCCATGCGAAGCCATGCGGTTAATTGGCAAGGGTTTCTCTCCGCAGCAGCACAATGACTCCAAGCATACATCTTTACTCTGTAGAGGACACGTTGAACGATTGGAAGAGAGACAAGACTTGAAGATCATGGTTCGGCCCCCTCAAAGTCCTGACTGCAATCCTATTGAATCACTTTGGGAGCATCAGAAAGAAACAACCCACTAATGTAAATGTATTGCGGAGTCATGTGCAAAACGTTTGGAAGGATATTTCTGAAGATACACTGGCGCACTTAATAGAAAGGGTGCCTAGAGTTTTGAAAAGACATCATTAAACCAAGGGGAGGTTACTTTGAAGAAAACAAAATCTAACATGTATTGCTGATTTTCACTAAATATACTGATGTGACTATATACTGCCTCTTTTATTTCATTGTTTCCATAAATACTTAAAATAAGCCGTGTTCAAAAACTTTTGAGCGGTAGTGTATATCTTAGGCATCTAAAAAATAAGAATACCCAACAGATTGCAGTAAAAGAAACAGAAAAATGACCAAAAAGAAAGTTACTGAGTTTAAGATTTTCTGCGACAGATGGTGCGACGTATTTATCAACAGCTGTCGAGTGTATTACACGATTTTAAAGGAATGTTTGGAAATGTTAACAACAGAATATTTAATCGTGCACATGTAAAACTGTGTTAGCTATTCACTACAAGCAAATTCAACATGATTCCACCTTCTAGCTGCTGAAATTTCAAACATTTTAGTGGTAATTTACTGATATCAATAAAGCGTTCATATAAATATACTGGGCTAGGCCAATAGTTCATTCATGATACAAAAGCAAATCTTACAGTAGAAATTAACATGCACCTGAACACAGATTGTGAAATGTTAATATTACTATAACAATCTGAAAATTAATAAGGAAAATTCCGAGTTAAAACATCACATAGGCAGCTTGAGTCATCCAGGATTCGAGCTTAAACTATTTAGAGATGGCAGCATTACTTTTACAGGATTTTCATCCACTTATAAACGTGCGTAATAATTTGTGCCCAAGTTGAAGTTACTGACGTTAAGATTGTCTGCGATAGATGGTATGATTTGCTTATTAACAGCTGTCCGGTGTATTATACTATTTTAAAGCAGTGCTTAGAAATGTTAATAACAGAATATTTAATCTCACACATGCAAAAATGTATAAAACAATTTCCTTAGGTAAATATGTTATCTCTGGGTCGACAAAGAGTATGCTTAGATAAATAATTCACCATGTCTGTAGTGTGCACATAAAGTTAAGGTAAAGGATGATTCGACGCACATTTTGAATATAGACTTATTTTCCTCTTACTACATAGGTCACAGACAGATATGCGCTCATTTTAATCTTTCTAATTTTGAATTGAAAAATCTGATGTGGTGCACTCACATGACTTTCTCTACTCTTGTACTAACCATATTTAGAAACTCTTATACCTATGTCTTCTTTATGCCCATGTTAGTTGAGATAAGCATTTGCAGAAATTAACTTACTGCTTATTTCCTTCTGGGTGCAAGGGGAACATGGAAATACAGTAGGTTTTGAGCAAGTCATATCTTTTAAAGGTTTGATATATCGTTCTCTTTGCACGTCTAAGATATAAGAAAATGAACAACGATCTTTTGTTTGACGAAAGCTTAAGTATTCCAAAATTCACACAAATAACAAGGAATACCTCCGAAATTGTTCACTCTACAAATAAACAATTATTTGGAAATAAATTGTGTTTTAGCAAGATCTATATTTTTGTACAGTAAGATTTGGTCTATCTCTTACGCTTTACCAGTAACGCAAAAGTCATCCAGAGAAAACAGGACTACATGGGCCATAGCCAGAGAATTCAAAGTATACATTTTATTTTTCATAAAGATATCTTAAACATTTTAATCAAAATCGTTTGAGCCATTTTCGAGTAAATAAAATGTTGTAAACATGCTCCATGTAAAGGATAATTTAGTGTGGAGGAATCTTCTTCAGACTTTTGGTAGCGTAACCTTGAAAGATCTTATACTTAACTACCAAGTTTGATTTTTAACCGACCTTTAGTTTTTGAGTTATATTGCACACAGCCTGACAGACACACAGACGCGCGCGCGTACACTCACACACACACACACACACACACACACACACACACACACACACACATACATTCATACATACACACATACTCTCTCCCTCCCATAGTGAAATCTCGACATCTAATTTTTTGATGGAATACAATGCTTCCTCTATTTACCATATGTGGTAGAGAAAGTGAAAAGTGGTTGTGTTTGACAATATGTGCCTCCCATAGTGGGCAGTAGGACAAAAAGTGGTAGATGATACGGCGGATGCAGTCGTAAGCCACCCTGCCGCCGCAGGAGACCCTAGCCTGAACTGGAATGTTCACGGGCTAATTCTTAAACCTTAATTTACCTTAAACATGCAGTAAAAGGAGTGTAAACAGTTTTCCAAAACAACAAACTTTAAACAGAGCATTATTTTGAAGAATTATATTTTTTTCTTGCCTTGATTTTAATTGTTACATATAAAAAATATTTATATAGATATATTATGTTATTTTCATGCAGCCACCATTTGCAATGGTTAGTCTGAATCGAATTGAGTTTGTAATTCTTTGGAATTAAGTTTCAAAACATTCAACACGTTCGTCTGAATATATTACTTGTTTTTATTTAGATTTTAATTGCAATTAGCCTGTATACTTCTGCTAAGCATTATCTCCGAGATTAAAAATGCGACTAGTCTCATAACATACAGTTGGGCTATATCTCGCAAAGCCATGGGTTACATTATATTATTTAATCTTGGTTGTTTATCCACTAGAAGAAATACATTTTTGGTGCAGTTTCCTCAAATGCGAGTTATATTAATACAAAATTAATAAAGTCTAAAATAAATATACGAATCATTTGGGGAATTTAACGTCATGCTGACAGGTTACCACGGTAGCTCAGTGGTAGGGGCAGCCGCGCGTAGAGCTGAAGATCCGGGGTCAAATCCCGGCTGTGGCAATGAATTATTCAGTCCTAATTCTATCTGTCAAGGATACAGTGTTTCCAAAAACCCATATGAAGTATTTACAAAAAGTCAGATTAAGCATATTAAACAGTCAAAAGAAGTTACACAGGAAGTCATCTATGCAATAGAACATGAACAGTAAAGACTAACCTTTCTTTTCAACAATTTACACTGTGAGATTTTGATACTTCCAGGAAGTTTCATCTTAAGTGCAACAAAATTTAAACTCTTGGTTAGTCTGTATTGTTGGAGATGTATTCCTTTGTGGTTTCTGTATTTTACAAATGGCATTCATTATTCGGTTTTAAGATATTCTTATTTTCATGAATGAAGAAAGCTGTTTCTAAAATATAAATATATGGTACAAGTAGAATTATTAAATCTAAAAACACTGGTCCTCTAAGATTAAGTTGGTTGACTTGTTTAATCATAATTCTAATTATTTCTTCTTGTAATTTAAACATTTTAACACATTTACTGGAACACCCTTAGAAGAGGGTTTCATACGTCAATACTGAAAATACATGGCCAAAATGCACTGGTTTTAATATTTGACAATTTGGTTCAGGGGTGCTAATGCTAATGAACTGAACATGAGGTTCAACCCATGCTTCTGTTTTGTTCTTCGGTTTGCCTACCGTCAAAAGAGCTTCTAATCCCTGAGCATTGTGTCACCGTTAAGTCCGAACACTCACAACACACGTAGGTGGAGGGGAAAGTGTGAGAATGACTCCGCGGTAAGTTCTGTCCAACACAACCGGAAGTCAATAATCACGCCTAAGAACTTAAAAGAACACCTTTTATTTACTCGGTCTGTTACCAATTGTAACTGGATGGGTTATGAACTAATAATTGCTGATTGAAGTTGAGAGATACAGTATTGCTTATGCTTATTAGAACTTTAGTACTCAGGATCCAGTTCTGCAAACCTAAAACACTGTTGTTCATTTCTGCCAACATAATTCTCTCATTGCTGTTTAAGAAGATGAGGTTTGCATTATCCACAAATAGAATACTGTTTATGTGTGATGTGTGGCCCTAAAATAGATCCCTATGGGACACTAGAGGTTATAGTATCAATATTTTAATGTATGCTATCTAACTGGCATCTATTCTCAAGAAGGATGCAAACCTTCTAGTCTTATCACGTCATATGTATATAATTTCTGTATTAAAATATTGTGATAAACTGTATTCAAAGCTTTGCTTAAATCTAGGAATAGATTTATAGTATGTTCCTCGTTGTCTTTGTTATTTTTGTTTGTGACCTCATTGATGAAACAAAAACTGCAGTTCATTAAGGCGCCTTTCTTAAATCCAAATTGAGTTTTCGAAATAATTCTACATATGTTGTTCTAAGACTCAGCTATTATACATGATTTTTCCTACAATTTTTGAACATACTGTAATTTTCTATATTAGTTTTCTCAACCTTTATATATAAGGATTTGAGTTTTGCATTTTAAACATATTTGGAAAGCACCTTGTAAGTGAGGCATTGCAAATATCGTTAGTGGTTATGAGATGACACATGTGCACTTCTTACCTTGACCAGATATCCCGAAGTCCATCGATACCACAACAATTTCGGTTAGTAATGCTTCTCAGTGTTTAAAGTATTTCCTCTTCACTGACCGGATATAGAAAAATAGTTTTGTTATTTACTACTATGTTGCTGATTGGATTGAGGGAGCCAAAGCCTATTGAGTTGGTCATTTTTTTCGCTATATTAGAAAAGGGGTATTCATTAACGTTTTTGCAGATATTCTCTGCTCTAGCAATAACCGTAATTTTAACTATACTCAGGCTGTTTTTCACAAAATTACAAAGACCTTTGCCTGTATTATTAATATTTAATACAAACTCCTGGTTCCCCAATAACTTTTAGGAGTACTGTGGTAGTGTTTAAAATTTGCTTTATAGATAGGGCCAGTGCATGTTTTCTGTAGCTCATGAAGAAATCTTTTCCTCTTGGAGAATTGATGTACATTAAAATCTTTAAATACAGCAGTCAATTTATTTTCTTGTGAGAGGATAGGCAGTAGCTGGAGAAGCATGTGAACAAATCAGTGAATAATCCACCAGGTGACCTGTAACTTCAGAGGACGTCTTTTCCACTCCCGATGTTTAGTTATGAAACAACGTACTTAAGATTAGCTTCGTCGTTTAAATCAGCTGTGCCTATCGTATTTTTACTTTCTCTACTACTTATAGTAAGTAAAGAAGGTATTGTATTCCACCCAAAAATTCGATGTCGAGATTTCACCGGAAATATATGTTTTGAGGCCTACTGAATTCTAAAAAAGCATTTTTAGAAAAAGGTACATGGGTGTGTGTATGTGTGTGTGTGTGTGTGTGTGTGTGTGTGTGTGTGTGTGTGTGTGTGTGTGTGTGTGTGTGTGTGTGTGTTGTCTGTATGTCAGCCTGGACAGCATAACTCAAAAACTAAAAGTCGGTTAAAAACCAAAATTGGTATTTACACTTAATATCTTTCAAGGATGCGATACCAACATTTTGAAGAAAATTCCTTCACTATAAACTATCCTTTACATGCAAAAATTTTGAATTCCTGAAGAATGGGCTTAACGATTTAGATTAAAATGCCATATGTTTTAAATATATTAATGGCAAATGAAATGTATATCTTGAATATTCTGGCTATCACCCCTGTAGTCGTATTTACTCTGGACGACTTTTGCATAACTGGTAAACCGTTAGAGATAGACCAAACCTTACTACACAAAAGATGTAGATTTTGCTAAAATATACAACCTATGTCTGAATACATTTTTTATAGAGTGAACCTTTTCGGGGATTTACCTTGTTATTTATGTGAGTTTTGGAGAAGTTATACTTTTGTCAAATGGAACATCGTTATTTATCTTTTCAATGTTAACCGTGCAAAGAGAATGGAATTTGAAAGCTTTAACAGACTTGACTTTCGCTCAAAGTCTACTTTATTCCCATATTCTCCCTATACCTACAGGAGGATAAACAATAAGACAATGTATGCGTTTATCTCAACTAACACGAAGAAGATTAGGAATAAGAGTTTGTAAGAATGGTTGGTACAGGAGTAGAGAAAGTCATATGAGGGCAACACATCGGATTTTTTATATACATTTCGACTTGAATGCCTTTCAGGACATCTAACCGCTGGTGTGGAGTAGAAGAAACTGTTTAAATGTGCATGAAAGGAATCACGTGCACGCATGAAAGAGGAATCAAAGTGAGCCCATTAATAAATGTCACCGTTTGATATTTCAAAATGATGTTTCAGAAGGACTTGTAACAGCTTTACGTTTCAAAATGTTGCTTAATCTTTGCCTGTTTATTAACTGATTCTCGTCTTTTTCATGATGATGGTTCAACATTCTCTCTACCATAAAGCACTGTTCGTAAATTCTAACATAAACTTTACTAGTCTCTTGCAGCAAGCCCAACTTTCCTTAGTATTACTTGGTGTACTTTGAAAATAAAATCTGAAGCCTTTCATGACGAATAGTTTCCTGTTTTTCTCACTGATCATTATAGTTACAGTTGGTTCCATGGTTTTTGTGTAACTGGGTTGAATCTACCTAAATTCAATACCTTTCTTTTAGTACTGTAGAAGTCTAGAACAAACTAAAATACATTTCTGTGTCTTATATTACTACTAACCTTGTTGAAGATTAAATGAGACCAGCACCGTCTTTAGCCGCCAAATGACTAGTCGCTTGTCGACTGTTCAATCCCAACTGTTAAAGGTACGTTGAATAAAACTTACCAGAATAGCTTAGTAGTCACCTTGGAGTTGATATGTCTACAAATAGCGTCCACGGAAAACGAACCCAGAATGCAAAGAAGGAAGTCCTCTCTTTATGTGCAATAGATCTTTAACCCTATGAACAAAGCAAAATGATCTCAAACCAAAATCGCTAACTATATCGTGTGATCAAAACCAAGTCACGCAGCCGTTACGTATCTCAGTGTACACGTTTCCACATTTAGGCATACCAAGAATTATGTATTCCCAACTACAACCACGCTGTGTACGATGCTTAGGAATGCATCATTGTTCTCAATGTTTGAATACAAAAACTACGCCTTCTAAATGTGTCATTTGTCAAGAAGACCATTCCCCCAACTATTGCGGTTGTTTAGTTTGTTTAAAAATAAGAGACCGACAATCTCATAATAATCACCGTAAGCCTCGTCAAAGACCGGAGCAGGCTTCAGAAACACAACAATTTACAGTTTATGTAACAGAGTAGCATACCAGTCAGATTCTCAATCTTTTGCAGCTTATATGGAAAAAAAACTGCTCGCAAACCAAAAACAACAATCCAGAATAACAGACGATTAGAACTCAGAATTATCCTCTTCTGACTGCAATCCTATTGAATAACTTTGGGATCATCAGAAAGAAACAACCCACTAATGTAAATGTATTGCGGAGTCATGTGCAAAACGTATGGAGGGATATTTCTGAAGATACACTGGCACACTTAATAGAAAGGGTGCCCAGAGCTTTGAAAAGACGTAATTACACCAAGGGGATGTTACTTTGAAGAAAACAAAATCTAACATGTATTGCTGATTTTCATTAAGTATACTAATGTGACTACATATTGCCTCTTTTATTTGATTGTTTCAATAAATACTTAAAATGAGCCGTGTTCAAAAACTTTTGGGCGGTAGTGTATGTCTTAGTTATCTAAAAAATAAGAATACCCAACAGATCGCAGTAAAAGAAACAGAAAAATGACCAGAAACAAGGTTACTGAAGTTAAGATTTTCTGCGACAGATGGTGCGACGTATTTATCAACATCTGTCGAGTGTATTACACGATTTTAAAGGAATGTTTGGAAATGTTAACTACAGAATATTTAATCGTGCACATGTAAAAATGTGTTAGCTATTCACTACAAGCAAATTCAACATGATTCCACCTTCTAGCTGCTGAAATTTCAAACATTTTAGTGGTAATTTACTGATATCAATAAAGCGTTCATATAAATATACTGGGCTAGGCCAATAGTTCATTCATGATACAAAAGTAAATCTTACAGTAGAAATTAACATGCACCTGAACACAGATTGTGAAATGTTAATATTACTATAACAACCTGAAAATTAATAAGGAAAATTCCGAGTTAAAACATCACATAGGCAGCTTGAGTCATCCAGGATTCGAGCTTAAACTATTTAGAGATGGCAGCATTACTTTTACAGGATTTTCATCCACTTATAAACGTGCGTAATAATTTGTGCCCAAGTTGAAGTTACTGACGTTAAGATTGTCTGCGATAAATGGTGTGACTTGCTTATTAACAGCTGTCCAGTGTATTATACTATTTTAAAGCAGTGCTTAGAAATGTTAATAACAGAATATTTAATCGCACACATGCAAAAATGTATAAAACAATTTCCTTAGGTAAATATGTTATCTCTGGGTCGACAAAGAGTATGCTTAGATAAATAATTCACCATGTCTGTAGTGTGCACATAAAGTTAAGGTAAAGGATGATTCGACGCACATTTTGAATATAGACTTATTTTCCTCTTACTACATAGGTCACAGACAGATATGCGCTCATTTTAATCTTTCTAATTTTGAATTGAAAAATCTGATGTGGTGCACTCACATGACTTTCTCTACTCTTGTACTAACCATTTTTACAAACTCTTATATCTATGTCTTCTTTATGTCTATATTAGTTGAGATAAGCATTTGCAGAAATTAACTTATTGCTTATTTTCTTCTGGGTGCAAGAGTGCATTTCTCAAAATGGCAGCACGTAAATATTTGTGCATTAGTTAAAACTAATCCAATGGAATCCAAATGGTCTTAGCTCCAAACGCGGTTCTTTTATTATTTTTAACACTATATGCCAAATGAATATTTTATAATCCTGGTTTCGAAAACGTGTGATAATGCAGTACTAATACCAAAGGAGATCCAGAAATTGTTGAAAATCAAGTGCAATGTCGCAAATATGATTTTGTACCACTTTGCGCGTGTAAACCTCCATTCCTACTTGCTAAATGTAACCTATATGCCGTGGCTCTGTCCAGCAACTGGCTCAACATTACTGCTAGGTTATGTGAATTGCAAACATACAGCTTGGGGATACAGAATCACCAACCCATATGGTCGCCGCCTCTACAGCGGTATTAAGAATCATAACTTACACGTGTTAGTTCCAGATGAACCAATCTATTATTCATGTCCTGCAAACATTTCTCCCGATATACTAGATATTGGAACTGGGGAAAAAAATATGCAGCTGCCAACATACATCGCAACTTTAACACCACTCGATTCCCATCACTGCCCAGTTTTAATTAATTTTCAACTAGGGACTTTCAATGTACACCAAGATTCATCAATGGTTTTGTTCAATGGAACAGGTTCCCAACACTACTGGGTTTAATCTGCAATCTGATATTCTCCTGCAACAACGCAGAATAAAGATAATGCTGTTAAAACCTTCACTGCTTATGTGTAAATTAGTTAATAACTTTTTGAAGAGATCAAGGCCCAAAGCTTAGCTTCACATATTCTGCAATTAATTCAGTAAGAAGATCATATTCGACGCAGATGGCAAAGAGAACGATAACGATGACAGAAAAGGAAATTGAGCAATACTATACGTATGATTAAGCATGAGTGAGATCCATTTCGGTTTTAAACTAATCAATCCTACTTATCAGCTCTCTTATTGCAACAAAGATTATAGCTATTTCATAACTTTTACTATGAAGAGATTAATGCGTATTATTTATATTTCATTGAAGTTGATTGTTATTAATTTGGTACATTTTCTATACTTTGTGTTATAACTAATTTTATTACATCGTACATTAAAGAAATACTTGTTAATTGTGTAGTTATACTTTATCTACTTGACAGCTCTCCAATGAGTGAAGTACTTCAAATAAATAACTCAATTATTTACTGTAAGAAGCAAATTATGACATGAAAACATTGAAAAAATCTTAATACCGCAATTACAATCTAGGTAATGCTTAGTGATAGAAATAAAAAAAATCTGATGTGTTGCACTCACATGACTTTCTCTACTCTTGTACTAACCATTCTTACAAACTCTTATTCCTATATCTTCTTCCTGTTAGTTAAAATAAACATTCTACAAGTTATCTTGTTACTTATTTCCTTATAGATGCAAAGAGAAGTTAGAATACAGTAGGCTTTGTGCGATAGTCAAATGTTTTAAAGCTTTGAGGTTCTGTTGTCATTGCACACTTAACATATAAAAATTATGATGTGTTGCGCTCACATGACTTTCTTTACTCTTGTACTATTCTAACAAACTCTTATTCCTGTATCTCCATGTTGGTTAAGATAAACATTCGTACAAATTATCTTATTGCTTATGTCGTTGTAGGTGCAAGGGATATATTAGAATACAGAAGGCTTTGTGCGACAGTCAAATCTTTTTGACCTTTGAATTTTCGTTCTCTTTGCACGATTAACATATAAAAAAGTGAACAGCGTTGTTGCATTTCGCTCAAGTTCTAAGTTTTCCGAAATCACACACATAACAAGGAATATCTCAGAAATGGTTCACCCTACAAGAAAATTTATTCAGACATAAATTGTGTATTTTAGCAAGATCTACATTTTTTGTAGAGTATCATTTGGTCTATCTCTAAAGATTTACCAGTTATGCAAAATTCGTCCAGAGTAAATACGACTACAGGGACTATAGCCTGAAAATTCAAGATACACATTTCATTTGTCATAAAAATATCTCAAATATATGGCATTTTAGTCAAAATCGTTAGAGCCATTTTCAAGAAAATCAAAACTTTCGAAACATTTTCCATGTAAAAGGTAGTTTAGGGTGGGTCTATTTTATTCAAAATCTTCGTGTCACATCCTTAAACGACATTAAACTTAAATACCAACTTTGGTTTTTAACCGACTTTTCGCTTTTGAGTTATGCTGTCCAAAGACTGACACACAGACGCACACACGGACCTTTTTCTTAAAATGCGATTTTTGGATTCAGCAGGCCTCAAAACATATATTTCCGGTGAAATCTCGACATGGAATTTTTGGGTGGAATACAATACTTCCCGTACTTACCAGAAGAGAAAGTAAAAATGTAATTTTTTATGTAAAATGGCGTTTTTTCGGCAATTATATCTATATAGATGAACTTGAAAAGCAAAACCCTATCGAATACAAAGTTTGATGGAATTCATTAGAGCCGTTTCCAAGTTGCGCGGAATAAATTTATATACAAGAATTGCTCGTTTAAATATATAAGATTATGTATTAAACTTATGTACCTACATAGTAATGTTTCGGTTTCTAAAGCCCTAGGCATTGTGATCATGAATTAAACTTATTTTCCAATCAGTAAAGATATTTATGATATTGACACAAGGGATCAATTGTACAATAATACATGACGATGTAATGTGTACGTAAAGTAACGCTACGAAACCACCCGTCTAAAACAGGACAACACAAATAATCCTATTACAACCTGATTAGCAGAACATGTAAAACGAACAAAAAATACACTTTCAAACTCATGGTGAAAACCGGAAAAAGTAACATGTATAAGAGAATTTTTAATTTGAACACAAAGGCAGTACACACCGCTCTCACGGATGAAATGTTCACTTCGCTTCTTATATATATCCCGCCCTGCACGCACACGGGCCGAGAGGTCCAATATACTACCCGGCACGCGGAGCCGCGGATGTCATAGACTTCATTGTCACAAAGAACATTCCATTTCACCTGGATCTCTCGGTGATTAATGCTCTGAATTCTGATCACAACCCTGTTGTGGTCGACTCAGACGTTAATCTAACTGCGCTGGGAGTGCCTGATTGGTTTGAGGAAGTCGACTGGGATGCAGACGTCCTAGCCCTCCACAACTCCGTGGAAGCATGTCCTCGAATAGACTCGATAGAGGCTCTCGAGGAGGCAGCCACGGGGTTCTCAACCTCTGTCCTAAATGCGGTGCGTATGAGCACGCACCGCATTCCTACCGACGCACCAAACCCTACAGCTATCCCTGTTCCACTGAAACGCCTCATTCAAGCGAAAAACGCTGTTAGAAGGCTATGACAGAGATTCCGTCACCCTAGGATAGGAGTAATACACCAGAGGTTCAAATCCCTGGTGAGACGACTCCTAAGAAAACATAGGCAAGCAGCTTGGGAAAACACGTTGCGACATGTAAACCTCCAGGAGAGGAAACCATGGCGCATCGTCCGAGGCTCGAGGAAAGATAAAACTGTACACCAGCACCCTGTGCATAGCCCTCGGGGAAGACTTGTCTTTGAACCGAGGGAAAAAGCAGAGGCGCTAGCAGACTATTTGGAAACTTAATTCCAGCCTAGAGTCAACCCTAAGAACGACGATCATACTGACCTCGTGGAGCAAGCAGTAGAAGACTTCTTAGAAGTTGGACCTGCGGGCCACGAGGATTTCCATATCCCGATAGTTACCCCTCGCAAGGTAACTAACACCATCCAACACCTAAAACCTAGAAAAGCCCCTGGGCAGGACCGGGTAACAGCGGAAATGCTCCAGCACCTTCTCTTTAGAGCCGTGATGCACTTGACTCGGATCTACAACGCGTGCCTAAGCATGCGCCATTTTCCGGAAGACTGGAAGAGGGCGCGTGTGGTATGCGTGTTGAAACCGGGCAAGAATCCGATCTTTCCTTCTAGCTACCGTTCCATCAGCCTCCTACCAGTTATCTCGAAAGTTTTCGAGAAACTGTTCCTGACCCGCCTTCGACCTCTTTTAGAGGAAAAAGGCCTCCTGCCGGAACATCAGTTTGGTTTTCGTTCTGACCATTCCACAACCGACCAACTACTGCGAGTAGCCGAAAAGGCCTCCCTGGCTTACCAGGAAAGAGCCAAAACTGTGGCAGCGTTGCGTTCTCTACCACCTGGCACGAAGGGCTTATCTACAAGCTCATAAAGCACGAAATCCCCCCTCCATATATTTACTTGCTGGCTAGTTTCCTACAGGAACGTAGCTTCCGAGTGAAGGTGGAGGGTTCATTCTCCCTTGAAAGCCCCATTGGCGCAGGAGTTCCCGAGGGCAGTGTACTGTCACCGGCACTCTTTAATGCTTACATGGCCGATCTCCCCACGCACCCCAACACTCACATCTGTCAGTATGCGGACGATCTCATGATCTTCGCAGCAAACAAGAACCCGCGCTACAGCTAAGTCAAGTACAAGCCCACCTCTGTGCCATCAGTAGATGGTGCGAGAACTGGCGCATGTCTATCAACCCGGAGAAAAGCTCTGCGATTCTCCTGGCCAACACGCTGGCAAACCGGCTCCCGCAGGACCTCGTGCTTCGGCGCCGTCGGATCCCCTGGGTCACTACGGCGAAGTATCTCGGGGTCACGTTGGACCGGCGGCTAACGTATAGGCATCACGTCAGGAGCAAAGTACTCCAAGGTCACGCAGCCCTACGGCAGTTGTATCCCATCCTCAGCTCCAAAACCATGCCCATTCGCCTGAAACTCCAGCTGTATCGTGCGATCATCCCGCCGCTGATCCTGTACGGATGCGAGATCTGGGGAGTGGTGGCAAAGTCCACCTTCATCAGACTCCAGACGTTGCAGAATCGGGCATTAAGGATGATCTATGACACTGGTTGGAGATTTCCTGTCCACATCCTTCACGAACATTCCGGCATCCCGTGCATTGTCGACGTGATTAAAACCCGCGCTCGAACAATGTACAACAAACTCCAGAACCACCCTAATCCACTGGTGAACACTCTGGGACAGTATCCAGAGAGAGCCTCGCTGACTACCATCTAAAAAATTGCCGAAGCACATCTTAAGTCAAACGGTCTAATTTTCGAAGATGGGAAAGGCAAAATGAATATCTGTACTTAAAACAGAGTAAAACGCCTAACTCAGATCACCGCTCAGTGAGTGACTGACGGCCAGAACCAGGAGGAGATTAGCGCGTCACCTGATTGACTAACCAGCCAATCAGCATGTATGGGCAGTGCCCGTTCATGGGCCAATCCCTACCATCATCCATCTTGTCCCTAAAACACCCCTGATCCCAAACATTCCCAGAGATTAAATCCCTGTAGACCAAAACACCATACTATCGCGCAGCTAAAGCCGTATAACGGCTAGGTACTGCGGTAAAGACACTTCGGGTGGGGGAATAAGCTTCCCCACTCGACCCGAACTGCCTCTGGAGCCTCTGGATGTGGTCCGATGCTATGAGGTAATGTTGATGTCACATTAGTATGTGTTGGTACGCAGAACTTCTAATTCATAACTGGTGCACAAATGTCACATGAGCATCTCTCATTAACCTACATAGTGACCATGGCTACCCTTTTGACTTTTCCTTAAGGGAAAGCATTTTTATTTAAATTGCTAGTCAAAGAAGTGCATGCTTTCTATACTACGTATCCCATTTCGGACTTCAACGATAATATTTTAACATAAATACATGTTTTGAGACTCCTAATTAAAGAGTGAATCACTTCTAGAAAAAAATATCTGTCTTTGAATATGTACAGCACGAGTCATAACCTTCACACAGTCTTCTCTACTCACTTATTTTACGAAGCCCAATCACACTTCTTTCTCTATTGTCCCTCCTTCGTACAAACAGAGTTTTCTATGTGGTTGAAATACAAATGCAACGTATTACATTCACACGATTTATTCAACTCAATTTTCTCTGTCGCAACACATTCATATGTTCTTCTCTACTAACTCCTCAACATACAACTCATAGAATCTACTGGTTGAACGATAACGACGAAAATTGGTAGACTTGTTTTTTTTTTTTT
Organism: Tenodera sinensis; assembly: GCA_030765045.1. Lineage (NCBI taxonomy): Eukaryota > Metazoa > Arthropoda > Insecta > Mantodea > Mantidae > Tenodera > Tenodera sinensis. Next base: position 248,859,861 of record CM060962.1, read on the forward strand.
TTTTTTTTTTTTTTTTTTTTTTTTTGTCATGGCAATTTTTATGCCACTAATTATATTATGCACTGGTCTGCATTCACATAACTTCCTCTGCTCACTTTTCTTTTACGTCAGCACATTCACATATCCTTCTGGGCCAGCGCTTCAACATACAATTCATACAAAGCTTTAGGTCTGAAATAGACCAGCTACGTATCACATTCACATGGTTTTTAAACTCACTCTTCTTTTACGAAGCACAATCACATTTCTTTCTCTACTCTTTCTTCTTCATACAATTCCTACAGTTCTCTATATAGTTAAATCAGAAATGCAACATATTACATTCACACGATTTACTCAACTCACTCTCCTCTTAGGCAACACATTCCAATCTTCTTCACTACTCACTCTTTAACATACGATTCATACAGTCTACTAGATGACCGATAACCATGAAACTTGGCACACCTATTTTTTCATGGTGGTTTCTATGCCATTTCTTTCAGTATGCAAAGGACTGCATTCACATAACTTTCTCTACTCACTTTTCTCTTACATAACACATTCGCATACCCTTCTCTACTCACTCTTCAACATACAGCTCATACGTTGTTTCATGACTGAAATAGAACAGCTACGTATTACATTCACATGGTTTTCTATACGCAACTTTCTTTTACGAAACACAATCACATATCTTCTTCTACTCGCTGTTTAACATACAATCCATACAATTTTCTATGATTGAAATAGAAATCCAACATGTTACATTCACAGGATTTTGTGTACTCACTTTTCTTTTACGTTACACATTCACGTGTCCCGCTCTACTCGCTCTTCAACACATAATTCATACAATCAGCTGGTTGATGGTTCACCATGAAATTTGGCGTATATAAGTGTGCTCGGGGCCCTAATGACCTAGCTGTTGACGGGCCCTTAAACCCTACTCACTCACTCGCTCTAAGGGTGCTTTCCTGAACCTTTTTATGCTATTCATTTTACTATGCAACGTATTACATTCACACAGTTTTCTCTACTCACTTCTATTTTACACAATACATGTCCTCTACGTGACCTTTCACATTCAAATCAGTCCACCTTGAACAACCAAGTGAGTGGCAATGATTGATGCATATATTTTCATTATGGTATTCATGGGAGGGATTTATGGCATACTTGACTTCTGAGGTGCGCATATAATACCAGGTGGTTCACCTGTTCCTTGTTATTTTTGGAGATAGGCAAAACTTCATATTGTGAAGGCAAAGAGGTCGGAATTACCGCGCTTGTTGATCCTTTGGTAGTCATGCAAATCTCGTCTGCACTTCACTGGAGAATGTATCTTAGACTTCAGCACCAGTCCATTCCAAAACCATGCACTGTATGGTCAATTTCCAATGAAAAGCAGGCTAGATTTTCATGGCAACCAAATGTTCGACAAGCACGGTGCTTCCGACCTTGTTGCTTTCAGAGTATGAAGTGTTGCCTATCTCCAAAAGTAATAAGGAACAGGAAAACTTCCTGGTATATGCAACACAAAGGCGTAATGAAGTTTGTTGATTGATTTATTCCTCATTCATAGCAAGCTGCTGACTTTTTACTAAAATAGCCCTTCAGATATTTGTGTCAGAATGTTTTCTATCAAAATGGCTCCTCCTTGAGCAGGATTCATCAGGTAGTATTTCAGTTGAACACCACATAGCTATTTTATCGGTCGTACATCGCTTTTTTCATAGTATTGAAAGACTTTCCAATAATCGTTATTGATATAGGAGTGGTTAAAATTTTGTACAAAATAAAATAAAAAATCCTATTTTTCTGCTTGTGTTGTATCATGGATACCCATTTTAACCTGAAATAATAGTTTGAAGTTATATTATATGAACCTAACAACTGTTACTGTTAAAACTCGTCTCATTATTTATACTGCAAAGAACAAATAGGTATATTCACAATAATGCTAACATTGAAAATTAATTATCCAATTGGCACACTCACATTTTATTATATTTAAGTTCCCAAAGCTTTAAATACTTACGAAAGTTATTCAAAGGAACAAAACTCCTTGATAATCGTTGGTAAAATATTGTATTTCACAATACAAAACTCGGCATCATCGCGCTGCTTAGACACATAATGAGCGTGTTTTCGCATTGCTTTACTTAACAGGTTATAAAGGTCAACTGAGAATGAAGTGACCCCAGCCGCGCGATAGACACAAGCTCGCTTAAGGAGAGGGTATTGGTGTGTGTGTGAGAGAGAGAGAGAGCGCGTAGAGTTTGAACTGTTCACATTTGACATATTATACCAGGTGGCCCATCTCATCCGGCAATGGGGTAAATGCATAACCCTTCGTGCGGTAAGAGTTGCAGAATGGAACGGCGCGATTCCTATGAAGTAGGCGCCAGACACGGGAGTGAACTTTGTTCTGGTTATAAGAGAAGACGAGCGAAGTGAAGTAGTTCCCAAGGCATGAACTAAAGTATAATAGACAAAACAGTCTTTGAACATTTTCCACTTTACTTACAGTGTCTTTTATTTTCCAGGAGGAGAACTCCCACTTGCATATGCTGTTATTGTCTAACATTGCGGATTACAGATTGTAAATTGCCGTCACAAAACCATACAAGCACGAGGGCACGTAATGTTTCATTGGCATTTCCTCGTTTTTTACCAGTTATTATTGTTTTATTATTGCTTTTAGTCATCGTTATTATTGCTATTGTTATCATATGATTATTACTACTTTTATTACTACTATTATTACTATTATTATTATTATTATTATTATTATTATTATTATTATTATTATTATTATTATTATTATTATTATTATTATTATTATGAGAGATAATATTAATTAGAAAGTACATGGTACTTAGCTCGATGAAGAGTGAGTGAGTGAGCGAGTGGTGTTTAAGGGCCCTTCGACAACTAGGTCATTAGGGGCCGAGCTTGATGAAGATGTCATTTCATTTAAATGCATAAAGAACATGCTCCCTTGTTCTGATCTGAAAAATGTGTAAATTTCTTTCCACCCGTTACACTGCTGACCGAAAGAAAACTATAGTTCACCCTTTCATTCCTCTTGGTAGAAAGAAAAGCATCCTACCATAAAGCTTAATACGACTTCTCAATGTAATCTCTTCCGCATGATCATGTAGACCATGCTTATACTTTCTGTGAACTCTCCTTCAAAGAAAATGGATAGAAAGTTGTACTATTTACTCTTTCTAACGTGGTAGGTCCCGGAGTCTCCTACTTTTAGATTCTGAGTTTACACGTGAATACGTCATCATACCCAATGCCAAAGTAAGTTTGTTCCGCAAGCACAAGCTAATGGCATGAAATAAAGAAAGTTACTAAAACAGCACATCAGCAGATTTCATGGATAACTTTGCTACATTTCTCCGGCGAGAGCAAAAGGAAAAGAGGTACCTAGCAATTTGACTAGAAGTGAGCAAAGTAAAGCACCAGGGGAAAACACAGGGTTACCGGATGTTCTGGAAATAGAAAATCAAACATTGCAACTAACTTTGTTTTATCACATTTATAAACCAGTGTTGTCTCATTCATGTCTCATTCACTTCTTTGCTTGCTTGCTGACATAAACACATGCACAGGAGGCAAAAACGGTGTCAGAATTTCATAAATACCTATTCCCCACTCACATCGAGAATGCAAATATAGTACGAAAAGTCTGGTGTGTTGCACTCACATGACTTTATCTACTCTTCTACCAAACATTCTTACAAACTCTTTTTCCTCTATCTTCTTCGTATTAGTTAAGATAAACATTTGCAGAAATTCTCTTTTTAATGATTTTCTTGTAGGTACAAGGGGAATATGGGAATACAGTAGGCATTGAGCTTTAGAGCTTTCAAATTCCGTTCGCTTTGCACAATTAACAATAACCTGGTCCCATGGTGTAATGGTTAGCACTCTGGACTCTGAATCCAGCAATCCGAGTTCAAATCTCGGTGGGACCTTGCACTTTTGGGGTAGTAAGGGGTAGTGAGGCGCCTCCTATAGCCTCTCCTACCCAATTCCCATCCTTATCCTGCCCGTGGTGCACCCTGCTTTTAACAGATGAGGCTCTGGGGACCGAATCACAGCGATATAACTGTTTCATCTAAAATGGAGGAAATGTCATTTACATATGTGCTGACCTATCACAGCACAACAGCGTCCCTCAGAGGCACATGAGGGGAAGGTCGGTGGATCTAAATACCACCTATTTAGTCCTCCCGGCTAGGTCCGATGGACCCGTTGACCAACGATAGGTGTGGTCCCCCTTGCAAAGTGGGGGTTTAAGTCGGGTGATGTAACTGCCACATTGTAAAACTGGTGCCCGTTAAGAAAGCAGTTACATGAAAGCCACACAAGATAAGGCTATCCAAAAAACTATCAGAGAAACTAATAAGCCAAAAGGTATACGAAATGATATTTTTATTCAGAATTTTAATGAAACAGAACTGGATTTAGCAATAGAACAATTACAGAACAAAAAATCTCCTGGACCAGACAAGATCCACCCAGAGTTTATTAAACACCTTGGCAGGAAAGGAAAAGAAATCCTACTTAAACTGTATAACACGTGTTGGAGAATGACTGTACCTTCCGACTGGAAAAAAGCCATTATCATCCCGATTTTAAAGAAAAAGAAACCCTCAAACAATATTAATAGTTTCAGACCAATATCTTTGACCAGTGTTATTGCAAAAGTGATGGAAAGAATGGTGGCATCTAGACTTAACTGGTTCCTAGAATATTACAACTTAATTAATAGTTCACAGACCGGCTTCAGACAGAATCATAGTACAAGTGAAAATGTACTCCTACTAAGCCAAGACATCAAGGAAGCTTTCAATAGAAAGGAGGATACCTTGGCAGTATTCATTGATTTTAAATCAGCATATGACTCAGTCTGGAGAAACAAATTAATTGAGAAGGTGCAATCACTAGGTGTGAAAAGTAACATGCATAAGTGGATAACTCAGTTTATTTCACAAAGATTTTGTGCCACAAAATATAATACATACATTTCCAAATATAAACAAACACACCGAGGACTTCCACAAAGTGCTGTTCTGAGCACAACACTCTTTAACATATATATAAATGACCTTCCATCAATAATAAAAGCTTTAGAAACCAAAATTGCTGTATTTGCTGACGATGTAGTCATTTGGACTTCAGGCTCTCCAAAAAAACCTGAATTAATTAACGACAGAATAGAAACAGCCCTAAACAAAGTACATGAATGGAGCTCCAAAAACCTCAATGTGGAAAAAACAAATTATGAATTATTTACACTAAAATACAAACCAGTTAATATTAACATAAATTATAATGGTAAACCACTCAAAGCAGTTGATGATGCCAAATACTTAGGCATCACTTTCGACAGAAAGCTAAATTGGAAAAAACATATAGCAAACATCTCAGAAAAGGTTGAAAAGAAACTGCAAATCCTGAAAAGGTTAGCTGGTGCTAAATGGGGCTGCTCAATGAGAGTCCTTAACACAACATACAAAATGTATGTTAAACCAAACCTCTTGTACTGTTCTGAAGCTTTAATAACAGCAGCAAATGCTAACATCAATAAACTTGAACAAATACAAAATCAGGCTCTTCGCCTAATCACTGGAGCAGTTAAATCCACACCTATTGATGCCGTGCTTGCCTTAACACGGACCCCATCAATAACACCAAAAATAGAAGAGCAAGCATTGCTCCAACACGAGAAAATGTTACGACTGCCAAACTCTAAATGGACAGAAGAGAACCTCCCCTCTTCAATCCTTAAAACTCATAGTAGTTTCCTAGAAAAGGTAACACAGATTAAATCCAAATTGAACATTCCTAACACCAGAGAAAATCTACTTATAAGAGAAAATCCATTGGAATTATTGCAACCTACCTTCAATTTGGAATTAATAGAGGAAATAAGTAAATCAGACACACCAAAAGAAATACAAAAACTTCTAGCTCTGAAAACAATCAATACTAGGTATCCCACAGAAGAATGGCTGCACATATATACTGATGGATCCTCCAAGGAAAACCTTACTGGAGCTGGAGTTACGTGTTCACATTTTTCCTTTTATCATTCTGTTAGCAGAGACACAACAAATTATGATGGAGAAATAGAGGCAATATACATTGCTCTCCGACAATTATTAAATCTTCCCTTAAATAAATTTAACAAGGCAGTAATTCTTACAGACTCTAAAGGTGCAATTCAGGGAATATGTTCAAATACTACAAAGAAGTCAGCAAAAATTAGAGAATGCTACAAAATGTTAACACAACTCCAAAAAGTTAATAAGACTGTTCATCTCCAATGGATTCCAGCACACTGTGGAGTCATGGGGAACGAAGCTGTAGACTCACTTGCAAAGAAAGGCACAACAATAAAACAAAAGTCTAAATTCAATTTCTCATATTCCTCAATAAAACGCTTGATCATTAAAAAATTTTCTCATTCATACCTACAAGGTATCTCAGCCTCACCAATATGTGTCCTGTGTAACGATCCAGCAGAAATGAACGAAGACCACTTGAAGACCTGTGAAGCATTAAGATCAGAAAAAACTACAGTTCAAAAGTATTGGAAAGCACGAATGCTAATGGCTTCATTGCCAGATGCAAGGCACTAGAAAACAACAACATATAAAACCTGAATAACGATATTCCATTTGACAGAAGTATAAGTTCTTCAAAATTCACACAGATAACAAGGAACATCTCCGAAATGGTTCACTCTACAACAAATTTTACTTGTATATAAATTGTGTTTTACCAAGACCTACATGGTTCTGTAGTAAGATTTGGTCTATCGCTTACGGTTTACCAGTTATGCAAAATTAGTCCAGAGTAAATAGGACTACATGGGCTATAGCCAGAAAATTCAAAATATACATTTCATTTGTCATAAAAATATCTCAAACATATGACATTTTAACCAAAATCGATACAGCCATTTTCAAGAAAATCAAAATTTTTGAACAATTGTCCATGTAGAGGGTAGTTTAGGGTGGGGCAATTTTCTCTAACTTACAGTCGTCTGATTGACCTGAAAATTTGCACACATGTCAAGGACCGATTGCAATGTAACAATATCATAGCTTTCTTTCTTTCCTTCTTTCCTTCTTTCCTTCTTTCCTACTTTCCTTCTCTCCTTCTTTCCTTCTCTCCTTCTCTCCTCTCCTTCTCTCCTTCTATCCTTCTCTCGTTCTCTCCTTCTCTCCTTCTCTCCTTCTCTCCTACTCTCCTTCTTTCCTTCTCTCCTTCTCTCCTTCTGTCCTTCTCTCCTTCTCTCTTTCTCTCCTCTCCTTCTCTCCTCTCCTTCTCTCCTTCTCTGCTCTCCTTCTCTCCTTCTCACCTTCTCTACTTCTCTCCTTCTCTCCTTCTCTCCTCCTATCCTCCTCTCCTTCTCTCCTCCTCTCCTCCTCTCCGCCTCTCCTCCTCTCCTCCACTCCGCCTCTCCTCCTCTCCTCCTCTCCGCCTCTCCTCCTCTCCTCTTCTCCTCCTCTCCTCCTCTCCTCCTTTCCTCCTCTCCTCCTTTCTTTCTTCTTTTCTGTCTTCCTTTCTTTCTTCCTTTCTCTCCTCCTTTCTCTCTTCCTTTCTCTCTTCCTTTCTCTCTTCCTTTCTCTCCTCCTTTCTCTCCTCCTTTCTCTCTTCCTTTCTCTCTTCCTTTCTCTTTTCCTTTCTCCCTTCCTTTCTCTCTTCCTTTCTCTCTTCCTTTCTCTCTTCCTTTCTTTCTTCCTTTCTTTCTTCCTTTCTTTCTTCCTTCCTTTCTTCCTTCCTTTCTTCCTTTCTTCCTTCCTTTCTTCCTTCCTTTCTTCCTTCCTTTCTTCCTTTCTTCCTTCCTTTCTTCCTTCCTTTCTTCCTTCCTTTCTTCCTTCCTTTCTTCCTTCCTTTCTTCCTTCCTTTCTTCCTTCCTTTCTTCCTTCCTTTCTTCCTTCCTTTCTTCCTTCCTTTCTTCCTTCGTTTCTTCCTTCGTTTCTTCCTTCCTTTCTTCCTTCCTTTATTCCTTCCTTCCTTCCTTCCTTCCTTTCTTCCTTCCTTTCTTCCTTCCTTCCTTCCTTCCTTTCTTCCTTCCTTCCTTCCTGCCTCCCTCCCTCCCTCGCACCCTCCCTCCCACCCTCCCTCCCTCCCTGCCTGCCAGCCTGCCAGCCTGCCTGCCTGCCTGCCAGCCTGCCTGCTTGCCTGCCTGCCTATCTGCCTCTCTCCCTCCCTTCCTTCCTTCCTTCCTTCCTTCCTCCCTTCCTCCCTTACTTCCTTCCTGCCTTCCTGCCTTCCTGCCTCCCTCCCTTCCTTCTTTCCTCCCTCCCTCCCTTCCTCCCTTCCTTCCTTCCTGCCTGCCTGCCTGCCTCCCTTCCTGCCTTCTTTTCTTGCTTTCTTTCACTTTCTCTTTGTTTCTTTCTTTGTTTCTTTCCTTTCTTCCTTCCTTCTATCTTTGTTTGTTTGTTTCTTTCTTTACTTCTTTATTTATTTATTTATTTCCTTCTTTGGTTCTTTCGTTCTTTCTTTGTTTCTTGCCTTCCGTTTTTTTTCTGTCAAGGAGAGCAGTAATAATATTCTAGTCTAGGTCTTAAATTCTGTTTCATTTGATGCATTTTTATTACAAACTATCAGTGTAATTAACTAGGGCTCTTGTTCACAAAATGTCGAACCTTGCTTAATACATTCATGTGCTAAAGGGGAAGGAGGTTAAAGACAACCTAGAGTTTACGTCATTTTATAGGAACTGCTCGAAATGGTGACCTGATTTTTCATGACAAGGTTGAGAAGGGAATCATTTGTCGTACGTTATCCAAAAGCCGAATCAGGGAAATTATAGTCTTGTTAATGATTTTCTTCGTATGGAATAAAAAAGAACATAAGCAGTAACTGCATGGCAGTAAACGAACCCATTACCTCAGGACAACAGCTTTCACGGTTAGGAATCAAGCCACAAAAGCAGTTAAGCAAGCGTCTGTAGAGTAGAGTTTATGACATTAAACCTTGATAACGCTGATAACGAGCTGCTGAAAATTGACATCTCTATACTCGGGCAGCAGTTTTAAGAGCATTCTTAAGTCAACTTGTTGCCCGACTTTGCTTTAACATCTACTTATCAGCATCTGATACCAATACGTTAACCACCATATAACTACGTTATGTTTGGCCGCGGACCATACATTGGCCATTTCAGTATAGTCGTATCTGTCGCATCAACAATCCCTCAAGTTATTTCGGTGCAGTTCATTAACTTCTGCATAATGCCTTTGGCATTATATTCTCTTTGTATATCCAGGATATAAAAACGTATAAGAATTTCCTATTTGAGAATGGCTTGAGTATTGGAAAATTCATACAAATTACAAGAAATATCTCGGAAACTGTTCACTGCACAAAATAATCTTATTACTTGCATTCACATGACTTCCTCTACTCTTGTACAAACTACTCTTACAGATGCTGGGCCTTAAGCGGTAGTAAATACTAAATCTTTGTAATCTAATTGAGATAAGTGTTTGAATAACTATAAATCTGATGTGTGACAATCCGAAACTCCTTTCCCATTAGCATTTTAAAGAATTTAATTCTTGGTTTAACTTCTTATTTATCTGTATGCTTAAGGTATCAGAAGGTATTTGATAGATGTATGAATCCGGACTTCCCATTTTGCTCTTTTAGGTCCTACTTCCGGCTATATTGTGTGAGCATCTCTGGCATCAGAAAACTGCAGTATCTTTTATTGAGCTTCCTATTATTTTGTCCATGTTTCATAGGAAAACAACAGAATGCTGATATATTGGAGCATATTGCACCAGATAAACTAACTTAAGCCAGATGTACTGATGAAGAATTTTAAATTGCTGTTTGGTTTCAGAGGAGTAATATAAACAAGTAAATTAAAATCTTCAGTTAGTTACATTAATTTGTGCTCATCAAAAGAAATTTGATCATTACAGGCACTACTAAGTATCTTATATGCTTCGATATATCGTTCATAGAGATTGTAACAGATCCTTGTACACATACATGTCTCAGATGTTTGGGAGAAATTGGTTGTTGACAACTGTGCACCTACTTTTATTAGTTAAAGTCATTGCTTTCCTTTCACCATTGTTTACTATGGCTATGTATGAGCAAATGCATAAGCAGATAAATTTGACAAGAGAGTCAGTATAGAGAAGCTATATTTTGTGGGCAAACCGATATCCAGGTGGTTTTTTGAGAACTAGCAACATAACTGAATATAAGCATGACATTACATAATAATGTGAGGAATCTAGTGACAACTTTCGGTTGTCTCAATACGAACAGAGATTCTGTATCCACCATTGGAAGTGTCTGTCTTTACGTTAAAAAGGCCTTATGAATATTCCTTTTCTCAATGAAGATGCCTTCAAGCATTTTATTGTCTGGAGTATAATTATTTTTAATTTTGTTAATATTACGGAGCTTGTAATATTTTACTGCTGACTACTACGATACTGGCAATAGTTCTATTTGGTTTGCAATTGACCTGTTAATTTGAAATTACTCTTACGGCCTTCACATATTACACGTTGTTCACCTATTTGTTCAATTTGCATAGAAAGCATCTTCAGTACAGTATTCCGTATTAAAATACTGGTTTTAACATCGTAATCCTGGGACTTTAAAGATGTGTCTATCATTAGGACATATTTATTTACTATTTTACTTCATCTAAATGCAATATGTGCTTTTCTTATAAGAATGTTTATACTAACGCTAGATTTACATTGTTTTGGAAACTGGGCATTCAAGATCCTTCTCAGAACAGTTAATATTTTTTAACATTTCTAGGTAAAGTTTTCGGCGTAAATTTAGGTTGATTCGTATATTTTATATTCTTTATGCTTGAATAAACAAATGGCGTCCCTTGGTAACATGTAATGATAGTATGGATTTGGAACCACATTGTATATGAACTTTGATATATTAGTATTCCGAAAAGAAGTTATATTCTAGTTTGATAGTAAGTGCATCCAAATAAAACGGTCTTCAAAACTACACACACCATTAAAATATTGGAATTGTGTTAATAATTCGTAGGTTATGAGAGGAAAATAAGGTGGTAACTGTATAAACAAATGTCTTCCTCTGGATTCACATTATTAAAGCAAAATATGATTGATCGATATGAAATCTCGCTTCACTAAGAACTTCACTAGTAAATATTATTATATTATGTTTCAATATGTAGTCCACCTTTATAGCAAATATAACTATATTCTATACTTTAGATTAAAATATGCAGACGACAGCTAGCATAGGTATACTCATAAAACGTAACCCCGTGGCACAACGCCAATCCGGGACAAGGCCTACCACCCCACCTCTGCCCACCACAGGCATCATAAGTGGGGTGCAGTATTGGAGGTGGGACGTGGTCAGCGCCCCAGTCCCTCCCGGCTGGTTAGGCGGTCTTCTCGACCAGGTGCTCTCGACTTTTCAATCAAGTACCCCCTCAGATGGTCGCTCAGGGACCTAATGGGACTGAGTGCACCCCGGTCCAGGTCTCCCAGCTGGAGAAAATCTCCACGCCGGTGCCGAGAATAGAACTCAAGTCCCCCGCTTGGTAAGAAGCAACGCTACCACCGTGCTTAGGAGACGACCTAGGATATACTCGTAGTCCATAGAATAAAAAATTCATATTTTGGTTGTCTAAAAGGTTGCAGCTACGATTTTGATTACAGTGGTCTATCCAAACAATAAGATTGCATAAAAATTTATCTTAAATTTTCTGGAGATAGGCTCTGAAGTTCTCTTTAATTCGAAGGAATTCTATATAATTTTACATAATCGATAAACCATAGAAGGCAGATAGAATCTTGTACAAAAAAGTGAATCTCTTTAACAAATTTAACTTCAGCTAATCTTTGCTGCCATTTACAAGATATCCGTAGCTATTGGTGTGCATTTTTTAAAATGTTTGTTACATTAAACAGTCTCTATTCATTTGTTTTTGATGGTCTCATGGAAACAGTAGTAACTTTCAAGGACAGCGTATTTAAATAATTGACTCGCTTCGGACTCCTAATGCTGTTTTGTACGTCAAATGGAATGTGTGGTTGAGCTATTTCTGCAAATGTCTTTCTCGATTAATGTGAATCGCGAGTCTCATGTCCCAGTATTTGCGGTTGTCTTTGAAGATTTTCAATCGCTCCGTGGACTCGAACCATAAGGTCCTTCGCTGACGTTACAGGAGTATCATACAACATACTCTTCATACAACTCCACAGAAAATCGTCGAGAGGTGTCAGATCTGGCGACCACGCTGCCCATGGAACTGCTCCACCTTTAGAGATCCATGGATTTCGATATGCAACGTGGAGCTGATTCCGCACATTTACATCAGTGTGCTGGAGCTCATGTCGGCCAATTCCGGAGCTGTATACTGGTACGTGTCGCACTGTTGTTAAAAAACGTTACTGTACTTGACACTACCCAAGTAACGCAGTAGGATGCGCACCAAGAACCCTGTGGAGGAATTTAGCGCAAGCGCAGGAATGTTATTACGCTCACGTCGCTCATCTCAATACACAGATGGCTAAAGGATTATATATAATCAAACATAATATTCCGTATTAAGATACCAAAACGAATGTTAACAAATTGTCAGAACCGTTCGTTCTCAAACTTCGACGTTCTGCAGCGTCCAAACCGTGCATTTCTCGACAGAGTTCTTATTTGAAAACGGATCAGTTTGCAACCCGCATAACATACTAAGTGTTGCCGGTGATTTTTTGGACACCCAGTATATATAAGCTTAGGTAATGTCGCCATTTCTCACAGTGCCATGGCATTTAAAGGCCAGTAGACAGCTACCCGTTTTAACAAATTTGACACTTCAGTTTCCCGTATCCTCTTGTACCTCCCTACAACGAACCTATAAAGAAACTGCAGGAGAATCTCACTAATCCGAACTAATAAAAGACGAACTGAAACCATTTTGCGCCACTAACAATGAAATTCAACTATTACTATACAATGGCCCACCACATTCAGTGTCTATCCAGTTTTAACGTTTGTGTTTCACGACAATGGCGGAGGATTCTCAGGGATGATTGTCTCGAAAATAATGTTTTTTCTACACTTTGTGTCATATGGGAAGGGGCATACTAACGGCTTATCCGGAATCGAACTACTGTGCCTGCGTAAGGTCATAAACCCTCTGCTATAACAGTTTAATTATTTATTAGTAAATCTGAACTAACACATTTTGTTTCATAAATTGAACTACATATATTACAATAATAGGCTTTTTAAATTTCTTTGCCCAAGAAAGCTACAGAATGTTATAAGCTGAACACTGTGTTTGAAGTAGCGGAAGGCATGGAATACTCAGTTAGAAAAGTTTTTATTGTAGTTGACACACCAACCGACAGGGTGCTCCCTTGTCACGTGGTTTTGTATAGCACTCCTTTGAACTTATACAGAGACCACTTTGTTCTGTGAACACACTTTTCTCTCTAAAAATCCTCATACACTTTAGGAGAGAGGCTGGGAACTGCAAAAGTAGATAGTAATAAATGTGTTAGGTGTAAATTAGGTGAGTATTGCAGAGACTGGTGGTGAAACTAAAATTGGTGTGCATACACATCCCCAAAAAATAAAGAAACGCGCCTTCAAATGCCTCGGATTTAACAAAACCTCATATTTGTGAGAGTCGAATTTGCGAGACCCTTCTGTGTTTCTGAAAATGTTTGCCTCGATTAAATGTGAAGCGCGTATATAGAAATATACATTACAATAACAGTATTTATATAACCTATATAAAAGTAAAAGCAGTGGGTAGAGAAAGTAATGCCAACTAACAAATAAGATAGTTATGCATAAAATTATCGGTTTCGAGTTATAATTTCCAGGATACATTGATTTCAATGTAAATCAAATAATTCACAATTGTGTTGAAATCTTTCAGTGGTCATCGAAGAAAAACTCATTGTAAGTTAGAGTCAGGTGGGTGCAAAATAATAATTTATATATCATTAGGAGCAAGGCCTGCCGCACACCTGCTGCGTTCTCTATCTCTGCCTACCACATGTGTCATGAGAGAGATGCAGCACTGGAGGCTGGGACGTAGTCAATAATCTGATCACTCTCGGCCGGTATAGGCGGTCTTCGCAACCGGGGACTGCTACTTCTCCATCAAGCAGCTCCTCAATTGGCCCCTCAGGGACCTAACAAGGCTGAGTGCACCCCAGACCAGATCTACCGGCGAGAGAAAATCCCCACGCCGTTACCGGAAATAGAACCCCAGTCTCTCTCCTACTTGATGAACGCTAAGGAGAGATGTGTAAATCTCTTCTGCCACCAGCTCGACCGTAAAATTTTACAGGGAGGCCCTTACAATCTTGTAGCTACTATTAATCTCATGAATGTCATGTTTCAATATTTTTATAAGTTGTTATATTTTTAAGGATTCTTCTACAATAAAGTACTTTTCCTTCGGCCCAAATGGATTTTGCTCCGCCACAGAATTCTGTCGTCCGCATCTTCTTTGAGGTCTTTGTTGATCATGTTTTTTCTTACTTCATCCAGTCACTGTTCTCTGGGCATCCCCCTTCTGCTGCCATCAATATTTCAGTCCAATATCATATTTGGGAACCTATATCTCTTCATCCCCTTCAGATGCCCAAATCACTTCAATCGTCTTTCTTCTATTATTTATAAAACAGTACATTCAACATTCATTATTTCTCTAATTTTCTCCTTTCTAGGTGCCTTCCGCCAAAAGTCCATCTGTGTTGCCAATAATTTATTTGCTTGGTGTCTACCTAATATCCAGGTCTCTGCAGTATATAACATCATACTATGTACTAATGACTTGAATATTAGTGTTTGGGGTTTACTTACGTAATTTCTACTCCACAGCACTGACTTTAGCATGCCAAATACTTTTCTTCTTTCACTGATTCTTTTTTCAATTTCAAAATAGCTTTTCCCATCTGATTCTAAAGTTGATCCCAAATATTCAAATTTATCTACTTTCTTAATTACCTCACTTTCAATTTGTAATTTTTCTTCATTCTCCACTTTAGATGTGAAATATTCAGTTTCCTAGTGCTTACATTTAATCACCATTTTCTGTATTCCTCCATTAGTTGTTTTTGTTGTATGACTATCTTAAAATTTATATACTATAATTGTGCGCATCCCATTCATTCACGCGTTTTGTAGGCGAGAATACAACTCCTTTAGACTTTGTTATTCCTCCAGATCATTTATGGTTAGTTATCGGAGCCACTTTCTAATTTTGCTGGTTAGGTAGAGGTAAAGTTTTGTTGCATTGTCACAGGATTATCCTAACGATCCTTCCATCGCTAATTGTTTTCACGGGTCAAACCTGGTGGCTAAGAGGAAATAACCATGTTGTCAACAAGTTGTTGCCGTGCGGTTTGAATAATTCAGGTGGTGTGGTGCTTGCTGACCAAATTAGGGATATAGTCCAAGGCGTGGTCACATACATACTCCTCTCTCATTCTCTCTGGTTCTCTCTGTCCTGCAGATCGATACCGACCTAGGATTTCAACTCCGATGAATTGCGAGGTACATAAAAACGCGTTAACACTAACTAGAGCAAACAGGTAATCTTATTGCATACTTTATACTTTAATCCTCTACTGTATAATGCTGCGTAACAGAACGGTATGGATATTCATAACTGAAGTGGGTGTTCTAATGCTGGGCTGCAACAACGCATTTATAGATTTCCTTTGCACTAAAGTGTTATTTTGCCTCTGAAATGAGTTGCAAGACCAATCGGCAACGCTATTGAGTTGTCAATGGACCCTTTAAACCAGTTATGTCCAACCTTGTCTCTTTGGAGACGCTTTCGTAATTAGCGGCTATTCCCCACTCCACTCTTTCAGTCGGAGGCTGAACCAGGTCTTGCTTGTGACGCGTACAAAGACAAGCACACAATCAGTTTCTACTGACGGACACAAACAGGCGATTCCATGACAGTTTTTAAGTCATAACTTGATTTTTCTGGGAATGTCTTCAGAAGACCTCTTCATTCTGGATGACTTTTGCATATATAGTAAACAGTAAGAGGCAGACAAAGTCCTCGTAAATAAAAAATGTGGATCAGGTTAAACCACAAAATTTATGCGAAATACTCATGCTTTTGAGTGAACCATTACCGAGATACTCTTTACTATTTGCGTGAATATACCAATACTTATACTTTCCCAAATAGGAACATGTTATTCGTTTTTATCTCTTGGCCTTGTAAAGAGAACGCAATTTCAAAGGCATTCGTTAGCAACCGGCTCTTAAAACATTTCACTATCGTTTAAAGCTTACTCTATAACCATATTCCCCTTGTATCTACACGAAAATTAACAGTAAGATACTCGCTGAAAATTCTTATGACGATTAAAGTGAAGTAGATACAGAAATAAGTATTTGCCAGAATTGTTTGTGTAAGAGTGAGTATAATTCTACATTCTACATTCTTCCTCCAAATTGAACTATATTAAAAGTCTGTATCACTAGGTTACGCGGCGATCACTTGGTGGATCTTATAACACTATGCACTTCGACTTTGTCACCAAATATTAATAGACTTCTTAAGTGTATAAGTGCCAAAGAAGTCACCAATGAACAGATGTTTATGGCATTAGGTTTGAAAGTGCTTTCGGAAATCAAACGCAACGTACATATAACAAAACCACCACTGTAACACAATATACTTCGGTGTGTTAAACAGTGGTTAAGTCCGCATACAGTGGAAGGAGGTAAATCCAACCTCCCCTCTTTCGCAAACTTTGAACATCGCTGCTACTATAGGTCGTACCTAAAACAATTAGTAGATGGCCACCATTATAGCTTTCATTATACGGTTTCCTGTTAATTGATGTCATGTATATATATATATATATATATATATATATATATATATATATATATATATATATGTCACCCTCAGATACAAGTAAATAAAAACTATTGTTGCAAGAATTATTGTCGATTGATGTATATATAGTATTATAGCTTTATGCCGGAAGGTGTTGTATTTCTATTTCGTTCTTTGTTATAGAATTAACGTGTGACGAACAGGTTATATCTGATTACATTTCCTTTAAATTGTCCATCTGCTAAAGCGCTGTTTCGTCAGAAATACTTACGCTAGCGAATCCTGAGTAGATGCAAAATTATCCTGAGTTAATAGGTAGTGGTTTAAGAACACAATGTTGCGTCTTTGAAGTCGTTGGACCCAACCACCGTTCCTTTTAAGCGACTTCACTTTTTCAAGCATACAAGATGTTTAAAAAAGGAGTTGGAATTGGTCAAAATTAGAATACATTTCGCTGTATACATATGTTCGTAAACAAATACCAGTTCAGATATGATCCATTTCAGAACAATGTGCAATGTATGCATATTTTCGATAGATTTGGCATACACCAATGTCTTGAAATGTCCCCATAGCCAGAAACGCAATGAATTGAGGTCCGGCAAACGCGGAGGCTATGCTACTGGACCTTCTCAACCAATCCATCGTCCATTAAATGTTTGGTTTAAGTATCAGAATCACTTTAGTCCCAATGTGTGGGCAGCAATTTTGGGTGACAGACTCCTAGGACCATAAATTTTATAAACAGATTAACAGGTGCTGTGCATCATCAATTCCTGCGCGATGAGTTACCCTTGCTTTTGAAGGAGTTGTGCTTGAAGAAAGACGATGCAAGTGGTTTATGCATGATGCGGCACCACCCCATTTTGTACGCATGGAGCGACAATATTTAAACCAAACATTTAATGGACGATGGATTGGTCGAGGAGGTTCAGTAGCGTGGCCTCCTCGTTAACCGTACCTCAGTCCGTTAGGCTTCTGGCTATGGGAATATTTAAAGACATTGATATGTGCCAAACCTATCGAAAATGTGCATACATTACACATTGTTGTGAAATGGCCCATATCTCAACAAGTATTTGTTTCCGGACATATGATTATAGGGACATTTATTCTAGTTTTGACCAATCCCAACTCCTGTTGCAACAACGGGCACCTTTTAAATATCATGTATACATCTATAACTACATATATAACTGTAATTACCATACCCTGATGAATTATTGTCGATTGCGCGTATTACTACAAGTTGTGCAATAAGTGGGTGCATGAGCGCGAAAAGCGATGTGAAGCGTTTAAGCAAATATGCAATCTTAACCTGCATTTATACCAAGATCGAGATATTTTAGACAGAGATCCAATCCTTTTCAGGAATATGACAACATATAATTTAAAGTTAGATTTCGGTTCTCCAAACAAACATTCGTGGATATCTGCACGTGCTAGAGCTGCAGATTGTAAAACTGACTTCCACGAAGTATGGCCGTGTCGCCACAAAATCAGCTGTTAATTACACAGAGCACCAACCTTTCATTGATTACTCTTCGTTATTACACAACAGGAGCCTTTGAGAATGTGATAAGAGATTATATTCATGTTTACAAATGTGCAGTGGAATAATAAGACGCATTGCATGAATGAGGGTAGAGTGTATACATATCACCTCAAAACAATTCTTTTCAAAGTGTGAAGCAAGATTTCTATGATATTAGTAATTTCCCCAATGTTACCGGTGCTTTAAACTACATTCACAAAAAAATACAAAGTTTGGTCAAAAATGAAATGTTCAGAAACAGCATAGCTTCCTGTCTAGGCAATCTGTATTGTGAGGACATAATTGCACATTGTCAACATTCTTACTTCAGTTTGTAATTGCATCCATTACTTTTATGTTACACTTATTTTCTGAAATTAATGCTGAAAATAACATTTTTTCCCTTTCTGAGGAAATTTTGCATCTATTCCTTTTGTTTTCCATTTTGGCTTGCAGAAAATACGAAACACCTTTGTCGACAAAATCATAAGTACAATTCTGGACGCGTGGCGTCAGTTGCTTCTTGCAGCGACATCACCCATTCGACAAGATAATTACGTATGTTGACTGCTTCGGCTCAGTCGTTTTGCTGTTTCTGTCGTTAATGATGGGAATAGTTAGCAGATCTTGTGATGTATTTGCAACATCCTATACTTTACAGACCTTAGTAGTTTATTGATCCATCAATCACAAAAGGGAATAACTGCTTATATGGCAATTTTCTTGCAGCCCAACATCACTCTTACATTCTATTAAGGGTACCATTCCCTACTGTCGTACATTCTGAGAAATTTTGATTTGAGAGATTAATACATTTTGGTGCGTATAAGAGATATGGGGCGGCGCAATGCCCGAACGGTCACACAGCTCAACTTTCACCAATGCAAGTCCGTAAGAGGGATTTGTGTGGACAAAGCGGGTTCTCCGGTTCCCCGCACCATTCATTCCACCAGCTGTTCCATCATCACCTTTTCTTTCATCTATTTCGCTCTCATTTCATATCATCTCCTTACTCAATCTCGTACCAAGCTTCGATGACTACCCTCTCTGATCCAGAATCCACCTGGTCCTCGACATGTATCTGAGCCCAGGTGCCTAGTGTCCAGGTGTCCAAAGGGTGTGTAAGTCATCTATGTGAGGAGAGTAAAAAGGAGACGAGGAGGAAGAACAAGGAAGGAAAAAAAAAGTAACATGGGTACATAATGAGTATGTAAATCGTTAGTCAATACTGGAGTGCCGTATTAGGGTCTACCCTCTTACATTCAATATTTCCTGATTACTTCTGGTGTTATTTACCATTCCAATTTCTCCTTGACTCAAGGACTCAATGACAACTTGCGTAGGAGACTTAACACCTCGATCGAAAGGCGATCTTTTGTGCCTATGCCCCTGACGGGACACCTTAGGGAGGATGGATGAGACGAGTGAATCCGAAGGGTGGCCAGAACGTTGCCACGACAGAGCATAGTACAGAGTCCTTACATTTTCCCAGTTAGAAGCTCCCCGGTGGAAGCTGGCCCAACCAGGTTCCTCTCTCAGCCCTTTGGGTTCGTACTCCTGTTAGGACTTGGAAACCGGTTCCCCTCACCCTCGGGCTTGTGCCATCCCATGGGGTCCCGGAAACCACAAGGCCTGTCTTCCTAACAGGGGGATAAGATTTCCAGAACGCATTTATTCTCCCTGACGTGCTGTTGCCGCAACACTCGCCGACGCTTCCAATCCTGAAAGAAACCTAACGAAATGAAGAGTGAAGTGAAATGATTAATGTAACGAAAGGGAGGGACAGGAAATTCGGAGGAAATGAAAATCCTTTCCAGAATCCGCGTGGCGACCGGGGGAAACCTATGGTTCAGGAAGTCCAGCAAGGGGAATCAAACCCGCTACCTCCCGAATGCAGGCCAGAGATGTTATCGCTTGACCCATCCAGCTCGGTAGTTGCTCCTTACTGTGCAGCTTTACCTACTACTTCGAAACTCTAACTGGAGACTCATAAAATTAATACAAGTGAAATTCACCATTGAAAGTTTTAGGAAAATAAACTTTATGAACTACACATCCAGAAACTTATTTATTAAGTCAAAAAGGAAGAAATGTTAACTATTAGATATGTTTAGTTCTTCCAGGCTTGTAGGCCGTGGTCGAGAAGGCATTGTAGTTACCAACGTTTCGCCAAGTACTGGCTTGGCATCATCAGGGTAACACGATCCGTGTCTGCACTGGTCAGAGTTCGAATGTGGAAGCAGAGAGAGAGAGAGAGATGTGGATGTAAAGACCGTTAATGTTCGTTAGGGCTTTTTATATGGTGGGGGAGGGCGGTGCATTGTTGCGCTGGCTACGGTGGTGATTGGCTCGTATCGGTTGGCGGACTGGTTGTAGACGGGGTTTTATTACAACTGTTGCGTGTGCGTTTGAAAGTTTATCTAAGACCGGTATCCATGCTTTCTGTACACGAAATATTTCTTCCTTGCGATAAAAGTTGTCTTTGTGTTTGTAGATTTCTATGGCTTCCCTTTGAAGTCGGGCACAGTAGTTAACTGCAGAAGATAGGACTAGGATTTCTTTAAGGTTGACATCATGGCCAAATAATAAGGCGTGCTCTGCCACAGACAATTTATCTGTATGTCCCAATCTGGTGTGTCGCTCATGTTCTTTTAATCTAGTGGCCACACTGTTGTTGTTGTAGTGTTTAATGCCCACTTTTACTACTACGGCACCGCAGGCGATGACACTGATGATACATGGAATGAAGATGGAGCACCGGTGGAATGAGATGGCGGGGGAAACAGGAGCACCCGGAGAAAACCCGCCCTGACGCCGCTTCGTCCACCACGAATACCACATGCGGGTCCCTGGGATTGAACCCGAGCCACCTAGGTGGTAGGCGAGCGCGCTAACCGCTCAGCCACAGCGCCGCCGTGGCCACACTGTGCATCATAGTGCCTGTATATACTTTGCCGCAACTGCAAGGAACTTTATATACAGCTGCAGATGTGTGTGGGTACCGTTTGTCTTTGGCCGATGTCAGTAGGCCTTTGGTCTTATTTGTCGGTATGTAGACAGTATCAACTCCATGTGAGCGCAGAAGCTTGCCTATCCGGTCGGAGACGTTCCTGATGTAGGGGAGAAAGGCTGTTGCTACTTTGCCGCGTTCTTCCTTTTTTGTTGGTCGCCTGGGATGAATTTCTCGCCGGATTTCTTTTCGTGTGTATCCATTGGACTGGAATGCTGAGTTTAGATGATTGAGTTCTTCCGTGGAAGTCGGAAGCATATCCTGACACCCCAATGGTCTTATAAATACAAAACTGAACTCGATCACAAACCATTGCACAATTGTCATATCTAAAAATACCTTTGTACTGGTTAAAGCAGTAAACCTTGAAACCTTCCAAACAAGTGTTTGTGCTCTGTATCCACATTATTAGTGGCAAGCTTTCCTTTCGTGACAATGGTCTGGCAGTTGCGTATGTTCCGACTAGATATCGAAGGTCAATATATGGTCAGTCTTTTTGACTCTGTGAGGGAGATGCGGGATCTTGTTTACGTACAGCAATTAAAATTTATCTATAATATTCATATCGTATAACAGACAATATAAATTATTATAGTCAAGTACAACGATAAAAAATAAAAATATAAATAAACAAAAGAAGTTGTCTAGTTACACGAAATATCTGGTTATCGGGATTCTACTATATAATTCTGTAAACAAATCAGTGCTTTTTATTTAGCACAAATTAATACGGTTTTCCGCAACAGATGCTATAACTCATCTTATACAGTTTTTGACAACCTCTGAAGAAAAGTCTGCCGATGCTCATGATAAGCAGTCGTGAATGGTTGAAGCAGCTCGTTTCTTATCGCTCAAAGACAGCATGACGTAGTAAGAGTGGCTAGTTCTTTATTTATCTATCGAAAATCAAAGCTCAAGTGGTATTTAACTCTATATCTATGCGGAAAACAAATTCACACAGGCTAAGTGGACTGATAGGGACACTGACCACGTCCCATCCTTCACTAATGCACCCTAATCAAGACGCCCTGTGGTAGGCACAGGATGGGGACGCAGTTGCGAAGGCCTTGGTCCGGAGAGGGCTGTTGCCCCGCGGGGTTAGTTAATTAGAGAGATGACAAAATCCGATAAATGGTAAGGACGTGGTAAAAATGTAGGATAAACAGACATGATTGTTGAAGCATGTATTTTCGGTGAGTCTTCAGCAAAAGTAGTTTGACGTTAAGAGATTGGGATAGCGATACTGACATTTAATTTAGGTATCTTGAACAGCTGTCGAGAAAACGGGTCATTTGTCCCAAAAATGACATTCATTACAGAATGAACCAAATTACTGAATGAATTTGAAGCACTAACGCTGCCTAACTTTATGTTAAAGTCAGCAAAAAACATCAAATGTCTTTTAGCAAGCAACTTAATTTAAGAGGAATCGATCCCTCTCATACAGTGTAGGGGCAATAAATAACCTTATATACTTTATGTATCTGAAACGATGTTGTTTTCGATGGTATCCCAAACTAACGTGGATGCACGAATGATGATAAAATAGTGAAATAACTTCTTAATTTCTTATACCTGTAAATAGCACTGTATGACAGAAATATTAGCCTGAAATGTATTATAATGTAAACTTTATGTTCGAGAAACTTCATAAATAAGCATTAAGATTATTTAGAATTCTGCCTGTGTTTACCTTCACGTATGAAAAGTGGTTAAGATGACAAATAGTGTATATTCTAACAGGGGCCAAGCATATGTTACGCATAGATAGGCGGGTGGGTGGATGGACGGCCGGACGGAAGGAGGGACGGAGGGACGGAGGGACGGATGGACGGAGGGACGGAGGGACGGAGGAACGGAGGAACGGAGGGATGGAGGGACAGATGGACGGAGGGACGGAGGGATGGAGGGACGGAGGGATGAAGGGACGGGGGACGGGGGACGGAGGGACGGAGGAACGGAGGGATGGAGGGACAGATGGACGGAGGGACGGAGGGATGGAGGGACGGAGGGATGGAGGGACGGAGGGATAGAGGGACAGATGGACGGAGGGACGGAGGGATGGAGGGACGGAGGAACGGAGGAACGGAGGGATGGAGGGACAGATGGACGGAGGGACGGAGGGATGGAGGGACGGAGGGATGGAGGGACGGAGGGATGAAGGGACGGGTGGACGGGTGGACGGGTGGACGGGTGGACGGGCGGACGGGCGGACGGGCGGACGGGCGGACGGGCGGACGGGCGGACGGGCGGACGGGCGGACGGGCGGACGGGCGGACGGGCGGACGGGCGGACGGGCGGACGGGCGGACGGGCGGACGGGCGGACGGGCGGACGGGCGGACGGGCGGACGGGCGGACGGGCGGACGGGCGGACGGGCGGACGGGCGGACGGGCGGACGGGCGGACGGGCGGACGGGCGGACGGGCGGACGGGCGGACGGGCGGACGGGCGGACGGGCGGACGGGCGGACGGGCGGACGGGCGGACGGGCGGACGGGCGGACGGGCGGACGGGCGGACGGGCGGACGGGCGGACGGGCGGACGGGCGGACGGGCGGACGGGCGGACGGGCGGACGGGCGGACGGGCGGACGGGCGGACGGGCGGACGGGCGGACGGGCGGACGGGCGGACGGGCGGACGGGCGGACGGGCGGACGGGCGGACGGGCGGACGGGCGGACGGGCGGACGGGCGGACGGGCGGACGGGCGGACGGGCGGACGGGCGGACGGGCGGACGGGCGGACGGGCGGACGGGCGGACGGGCGGACGGGCGGACGGGCGGACGGGCGGACGGGCGGACGGGCGGACGGGCGGACGGGCGGACGGGCGGACGGGCGGACGGGCGGACGGGCGGACGGGCGGACGGGCGGACGGGCGGACGGGCGGACGGGCGGACGGGCGGACGGGCGGACGGGCGGACGGGCGGACGGGCGGACGGGCGGACGGGCGGACGGGCGGACGGGCGGACGGGCGGACGGGCGGACGGGCGGACGGGCGGACGGGCGGACGGGCGGACGGGCGGACGGGCGGACGGGCGGACGGGCGGACGGGCGGACGGGCGGACGGGCGGACGGGCGGACGGGCGGACGGGCGGACGGGCGGACGGGCGGACGGGCGGACGGGCGGACGGGCGGACGGGCGGACGGGCGGACGGGCGGACGGGCGGACGGGCGGACGGGCGGACGGGCGGACGGGCGGACGGGCGGACGGGCGGACGGGCGGACGGGCGGACGGGCGGACGGGCGGACGGGCGGACGGGCGGACGGGCGGACGGGCGGACGGGCGGACGGGCGGACGGGCGGACGGGCGGACGGGCGGACGGGCGGACGGGCGGACGGGCGGACGGGCGGACGGGCGGACGGGCGGACGGGCGGACGGGCGGACGGGCGGACGGGCGGACGGGCGGACGGGCGGACGGGCGGACGGGCGGACGGGCGGACGGGCGGACGGGCGGACGGGCGGACGGGCGGACGGGCGGACGGGCGGACGGGCGGACGGGCGGACGGGCGGACGGGCGGACGGGCGGACGGGCGGACGGGCGGACGGGCGGACGGGCGGACGGGCGGACGGGCGGACGGGCGGACGGGCGGACGGGCGGACGGGCGGACGGGCGGACGGGCGGACGGGCGGACGGGCGGACGGGCGGACGGGCGGACGGGCGGACGGGCGGACGGGCGGACGGGCGGACGGGCGGACGGGCGGACGGGCGGACGGGCGGACGGGCGGACGGGCGGACGGGCGGACGGGCGGACGGGCGGACGGGCGGACGGGCGGACGGGCGGACGGGCGGACGGGCGGACGGGCGGACGGGCGGACGGGCGGACGGGCGGACGGGCGGACGGGCGGACGGGCGGACGGGCGGACGGGCGGACGGGCGGACGGGCGGACGGGCGGACGGGCGGACGGGCGGACGGGCGGACGGGCGGACGGGCGGACGGGCGGACGGGCGGACGGGCGGACGGGCGGACGGGCGGACGGGCGGACGGGCGGACGGGCGGACGGGCGGACGGGCGGACGGGCGGACGGGCGGACGGGCGGACGGGCGGACGGGCGGACGGGCGGACGGGCGGACGGGCGGACGGGCGGACGGGCGGACGGGCGGACGGGCGGACGGGCGGACGGGCGGACGGGCGGACGGGCGGACGGGCGGACGGGCGGACGGGCGGACGGGCGGACGGGCGGACGGGCGGACGGGCGGACGGGCGGACGGGCGGACGGGCGGACGGGCGGACGGGCGGACGGGCGGACGGGCGGACGGGCGGACGGGCGGACGGGCGGACGGGCGGACGGGCGGACGGGCGGACGGGCGGACGGGCGGACGGGCGGACGGGCGGACGGGCGGACGGGCGGACGGGCGGACGGGCGGACGGGCGGACGGGCGGACGGGCGGACGGGCGGACGGGCGGACGGGCGGACGGGCGGACGGGCGGACGGGCGGACGGGCGGACGGGCGGACGGGCGGACGGGCGGACGGGCGGACGGGCGGACGGGCGGACGGGCGGACGGGCGGACGGGCGGACGGGCGGACGGGCGGACGGGCGGACGGGCGGACGGGCGGACGGGCGGACGGGCGGACGGGCGGACGGGCGGACGGGCGGACGGGCGGACGGGCGGACGGGCGGACGGGCGGACGGGCGGACGGGCGGACGGGCGGACGGGCGGACGGGCGGACGGGCGGACGGGCGGACGGGCGGACGGGCGGACGGGCGGACGGGCGGACGGGCGGACGGGCGGACGGGCGGACGGGCGGACGGGCGGACGGGCGGACGGGCGGACGGGCGGACGGGCGGACGGGCGGACGGGCGGACGGGCGGACGGGCGGACGGGCGGACGGGCGGACGGGCGGACGGGCGGACGGGCGGACGGGCGGACGGGCGGACGGGCGGACGGGCGGACGGGCGGACGGGCGGACGGGCGGACGGGCGGACGGGCGGACGGGCGGACGGGCGGACGGGCGGACGGGCGGACGGGCGGACGGGCGGACGGGCGGACGGGCGGACGGGCGGACGGGCGGACGGGCGGACGGGCGGACGGGCGGACGGGCGGACGGGCGGACGGGCGGACGGGCGGACGGGCGGACGGGCGGACGGGCGGACGGGCGGACGGGCGGACGGGCGGACGGGCGGACGGGCGGACGGGCGGACGGGCGGACGGGCGGACGGGCGGACGGGCGGACGGGCGGACGGGCGGACGGGCGGACGGGCGGACGGGCGGACGGGCGGACGGGCGGACGGGCGGACGGGCGGACGGGCGGACGGGCGGACGGGCGGACGGGCGGACGGGCGGACGGGCGGACGGGCGGACGGGCGGACGGGCGGACGGGCGGACGGGCGGACGGGCGGACGGGCGGACGGGCGGACGGGCGGACGGGCGGACGGGCGGACGGGCGGACGGGCGGACGGGCGGACGGGCGGACGGGCGGACGGGCGGACGGGCGGACGGGCGGACGGGCGGACGGGCGGACGGGCGGACGGGCGGACGGGCGGACGGGCGGACGGGCGGACGGGCGGACGGGCGGACGGGCGGACGGGCGGACGGGCGGACGGGCGGACGGGCGGACGGGCGGACGGGCGGACGGGCGGACGGGCGGACGGGCGGACGGGCGGACGGGCGGACGGGCGGACGGGCGGACGGGCGGACGGGCGGACGGGCGGACGGGCGGACGGGCGGACGGGCGGACGGGCGGACGGGCGGACGGGCGGACGGGCGGACGGGCGGACGGGCGGACGGGCGGACGGGCGGACGGGCGGACGGGCGGACGGGCGGACGGGCGGACGGGCGGACGGGCGGACGGGCGGACGGGCGGACGGGCGGACGGGTGGACGGGTGGACGGGTGGACGGGTGGACGGGTGGACGGAGATATGGTTTATTTGCCAAGACAATACATAGGTTGTATAGCAACGTCAAGAAATGATACATAAAATAACATTTAAACATTACAAAAGCATTTTACTGTTATCAAACTGTGATCCGGTACACAGGATTTGCATACATGGACTTTTGAATTTATAAATACTTAAATATATACATCAAACACACGTAAAATGTACTTTTGTTTGTTTAAACATTAGCATTATTCATCCAAATAAATCAGGTCCATAATATATTCAATTGAACGTTCAATATATGTTTGCGGGTCTTGTGTGCTCATGTGCTCATTTTTTCTAGCACTCAGTAACGTTAAACTTTATGCACTAGGAGTATTTGAAATGATTCATTAAGCAAAACTCTTAATAGATTGTACACAAATAAACTCGTATATAAAATAATTATATGGTTCTTTAATTTCTAGATTACATTTCTAAGAAAATTAACTTCTTGTGATATCTGAGGGGCATGGCATTTCACGAGCGAACAGATAAAACTAGTAAATGTTGCCAGCATCGTCTGTATCTGTAATGAAGTGCCTTAATTGCTATACAGCCCCTTCCTCATATCCACTGTGCATAGACGGAGAGGAACGTGGGTGGGGCAAAGCGCAAAGGCCCTGTCACACGATACAAAATACTTGGCGTATTTTTAAAGTCGTTGACTGTACACTGTAGCGTAGTTAGTGCATAGTGCATGCTAAAGCCGGGGGGGGGGGGGGGAGGGTGGGGTGATGATCCCTTTCGGATGATCGCCACCAGGTGTGGCGGGGGCGGGGCCACACCTTAAAAAACCGGCATAACATAGAGCTAAGACAGTCACTAAAGTTCCATAGGGGATTGGTAACTAGTTATTGACTAAGTCTGATTCAGAATATACAATCACAGGACAACAAACTTATGCAATGCAAATCCTATGATTAACGCTGATAATATGTAGGCGATTGAATTGATCACCATGATTAAACCGCGCATGTAGAATCTGTTTGTACCTCGAACAAATCGATTAACGCGAAATCTTCTTTAAATAATGAATCGATAGTTCTGGAAATTTCAAGAGATTCCTTTCTTTAAGCTTAATGAGATGGAAAATTGTTTTTAAAGAATTAAAGGTTGTCTCGTGAGGAATTTTCGGAATCAAAGTTACCAAAATACTTATTGCAACAACTTAACAAAGTTGCCTGCCATGTTACACTATATATTTATACTTTCATTTATGTCCCGAATTTGTCAATCTCTTTCAACTATCCAAAAAAGTATGAATTACGCGAAGAGCCATTTGTGTACCTATATAAGAGAAAACTATGAAACTATTTTACATACAGGAGACGAGAACAATTCATATACACCTACCTACTATAGCAGTTGCCAAACTTTTTGTGTCTACGCCTCCTTTCCATCCTAGAATTGAGCTAGGCTCTCCCTCAGTGAATTACTGATTTACAAAGTTTTATTTTGCAACACCAGTTATGAGAATACGTACTCATAACAGGGTAAAATATAATAAGTACTTAATTAACAAATAATACCACGTACTTCAAATAATTAAAATTATGATCTCCTTACAAAGACAACAATAACACAAACAGTTATAACTAACACCCTAGAGCTACAGGCCTGGGAGGGCCTTTGCTTGCCGCTCAGCCTCTGCGTCCGCCACCTCTGCCCACTACGGGCGTCATTGGTGGGGTGCACTACTGAAAGGTAAGCTCTCCCGACCGGTTATCGACCCTCTCGACCTGGAGCCACTACTTACCCATCAAGTAGATTCTCAATTGGTACCTCCGGCACCTAACGATACTGAGTGCACTCCGTGCCAGACATCCCAGCGGAGGAAAAAACCTCATGCTGGTACCCGGGTCCTCCGCGACAGAGGCAAGCGCGCTACCAACTGCGCTACGGAGGCGCTCACAAAGGATATCCACCAACAGCATACTAATCTAAAAAGATCTCATGTGCAGCACTCACATGACTTTCTCTGCTCTTGTACTAACCATTATTACAAACCCTATTCCTGTATCTCTTCATGTTAGTTAAGATAAACATTTGTACTTACTATCTTATTGCTTATTTACTTGTAAGTAGAATTAGAATTTGTATTGTATTAGAATTGTCTTAGAATACAGTAGGCTCTGTGCGATAGTAAAATCTTTTAAAACCTTGAGATTCCGTTCTCTTTGCACACTTAACATACAAAAAAATGATGTGTTGCACTCACACGCCTTTATCTACTCTTGTACTAACCATTCTAACAAACTCTTATTTCTATATCTCAATGTTAGTTAAGATAAACATTCGTACCAATTATTTTATTGCTCATTTCCTTGTAGGTGCAAGGGGGATATTAGAATACAGCAGGCTTTGTGCGACCTTTGTCACCTTTGAGATTCCGTTCTCTTTGCACGACTAAAATAAAAAAAATGAACAACGTTGTTGCATTTCGCTAAAGTTCTAAGTTTTTCAAAACTCATACACATTACAAGGAACATCTCCGAAATGGTTCACCCTACAAGCAAATGTACTCATACATAAAGTGTGTATTTTACCAAGATCTACATTTTCTGTAAAGTAAGATTTTGTCTATCTCTAACGGTTAACGAGCTATGCAAAAGTGTTCGAGAGTAAATACGACTACAGGGGCTATAGCCAAAACATTCAAGATATACATTTCATTTATCATTAAAAAACTCAAACATATAACAATTTATTCAAAATCGTTAGAGCCATTTTTAAGAAAATCAAAATTCTCGAAAAAGTTCCATGTAAAGGGTAGTTCAGGGTGGGGCTCTTTTCTTCAAAATCTAAGTGTCGCATCCTTGAGATACATTAAACTTAAATACCAAATTTGGTTTTCAATCGACTTTTCGGTTTTGAGTTATGCTGTCCACAGGCACCGAGACACACAGACACAGACACACACACACACACACACACACACACACACACACACACACACACACACACACACACACACACACACAAACACACATACACAAAAACACAGACCTTTTTATAAAAATGCTTTTTTTTTTTGATTCAGGGGGTCTCAACCCATATATTTCCGGTGAAATCTGGACATCAAATTTTTGGGTGGAATACAATACTCCCCATACTTACCAGTAGAGAAAGTAAAAGATGACCAACGATCTTCCATTTCACGAAAGTTTTAAGTTTTCCGAAACTCACACACATAACAAAGAATATCTCCGAAATGGTTCACCCTACAAGCAAATTTATTCAAACATAAATTGTGTATTTTAGCAAGATCTACATTTTTTGTAGAGTAAGGTTTTGTCTATCTCTAACGGTTTACCAGTTATGCAGAAGTAGTCCAGAGTAAATACGACCACAGGGGCTATAGCCAGAAAATTCAGGATATGCATTTCATTTGTCATGAAAGTATCTCAAACATATGACATTTTAATCAAAATCGTTAGAGCCATTTTTAAGAAAATCAAAATTTTCGAAAAATGTTCCATGTAAAGGGTAGTTCAGGTTGGGGCTACTTTCTTCAAAATCTTAGTGTCGCACCCATGAATAACAATAAAGTTAAATAACTACTTTGGTTTCTAACCGACTTTTCGTTTTTGAGTTATGCTGTCCACAGGCATACTGATACACAGTCACAGACACACAGAACTTGTTCTAAAAATTCCTTTTTTTTAATTCAGGGGGTCTCAAAACACATATTTCCGATGAAATCTGGACATTGAATTTTTGGGTGGAATACAATACTTCCCCTACTTAACAGTAGAGAAAGTAAAAAATCACCAATGATGTTCCGTTTCACGAAAGTTTTAAGTTTTCCGAAACTCACACACATATAACAAGGAATGTCTCAGAAATAGTTCACCCTACAAGAAAATTTATTCTTACATAAAGTGTGTATTTTAGCAAGATCTACATTTTTTGTAGAGTAAGAGTTTGTCTATCTCTAACGGTTTACCAGTTCTGCAAACGTATTCAAGGTTAAATACGACTACATGGGGTATAGCCAAAAAATTCAAGATATACATTTCATTTCTCATCAAAATATCTGAATCATATGACATTTTAATGAAAATCGTTAGAGCCATGTTTTGGAAAATCAAAATTTTCGAAAAATGTTCCATGTAAAGGGTAGTTCAGGGTGGGGCTATTTTCTTCAAAATCTTAGTGTCGCATCCATAGATGACAATAAACTGAAATACCAACTTTGGTTTCTAACCCACTTTTCGTTTTTGAGTTATGGTGTCCACAGACACCCAGACACACAGACACACCCTCACACACACATACCTTTTTCTAAAAATGCTCTCTTTTTTGGATTTAGGGGGTCTCAAATCATATATTTGCGGTGAAATCTGGACATCGAATTTTTGGGTGGAATACAATACTTCCCTTACTTACCAGTAGAGAAAGTAAAAGATGACCAACGATGTTCCGTTTCACGAAAGTTTTTTGTTTACCGAAACTCACACACTTAACAAGGAATATCTCCGAAATGGTTCACCGTACAAGCAAATTTATTCAGACATAAATTGCGTATTTTAGCAAGATCTACATCTTTTGAACACTATGATTTGGTCTATCTCTAACGGTTTGCGAGTTATGCAAAAGTCGTCGAGACTAGATACGACTACAGGGGCTATAGCCGAAACATTCAAAATGTACATTTCCTTTCTCATCAGAATATCTCAAACATATGACATTTTAATCAAAATCGTTAGAGCCATTTTTAGGACAATCAAAATGTTCGATAAATGTTCAATGTAGGGGGTAGTTCAGGCTGGGGCTATTTTCTTCAAAATCTTAGTGTCGAATCAATGTATGACAATGAACTTAAATACGAACTTTGGTTTCTAACCAACTTTTCGTTTTTGAGTTATGCTGTCCACGGACACACTCATACACAGACACAGACACACAGACATACACACAGACCTTTTTCTAAATATGCTTTTTTTTTTAATTCAGGGGTTCTCAAAACACATATTTCCGGTAAAATCTGGACATCGAATTTTTGGGTGGAATCCAATACTTCCCCTACTTACCAGTAGAGAAAGTAAAAAATGACCAACGATGTTCCATTTCACGAAAGTTTTAAGTTTTCCGAAACTCACACACAGAACAAGGAATGTCTCCGAAATGGTTCACCCTACAGGAAAATTTATTGATACATAAAGTGTGTATTTTAGCAAGATCTACATTTTTTGTAGAGTAAGATTTTGTCTATCTCTAACGGTTTACCAGTTATGCAATTGTATTGGAGAGTAAATATGACTACAGAGGCTATAGCCAAAACATTCAAGATATACATTTCACGTCTCATCAAAATATCTCAAACATATAACATTTTAATCAAAATCGTGATAGCCATTTTTGAGAAAATCAAAATTTTTGAAAAATGTTCTATGTAAGGTATAGTTGAGGGTGGGGCTATTTTCTTCAAAATCTTAGTATCGCAGCCTTGTGAGACATTAAACTTAAATACCAACTTTGGTTCTTAACCGACTTTTCGTTTTTGAGTTATGCTGTCCACAGACACCCAGACACACCGACTAACACACACACACACACACACACACACACACACACACGCACACACACACACACAAACACACACACATACACACACAGAACTTTTTCCAAAAATGCTTCCTTTTTTGGATTCAGGGGGTCTCAAATCATATATTTCCGGTGAAATCTGGACATCGAATTTTGGGGTGGAATACAATACTTGCCCTACTTACCACTAGAGACAGTAAAAGATGACCAACGATGTTCCATTTCACAAAAGTTTTAAGTTTTCTGAAACTCACACACATATCAAGGAATATCTGCGAAATGGTTCTCCCTACAAGCAAATTAATTCGGACATAAATTGTGTATTTTAGCAAGATCTACATTTTTTGTAGAGTAAGGTTTTGTCTATCTCTATCGGTTTACCAGTTATACAAAAGTAGTCCATAGCAAATACCACTACAGGGGCTATAGCCAGAAAATTTAAGATATGCATTCCATTTGTCATAAAAGTCTCTCAAACATAGGACATTTTAATCAAAATCGTTAGAGCCATTTTCAAGGAAACCAAAATTTTCAAAAAATGTTCCACGTAAAGGGTAGTTCAGGGTGGGGCTACTTTCTTCAAAATCTTAGTGTCGCATCCATGAATGACAATAAATTTAAATACCAACTTTGGTTTCTAACCGACTATTCGAATTTGAGTTATGCTGTCCACAGACACACGGTTACACAGACACAGACACACAGACTTTTTTCTAAAAATGCTTTTTTAATTCAGGGGGTCTCAAAAAACATATTCCGATGAAATCTGGACTTCGAATTTTTGGGTGGAATACAATACTTCCCCTACTTACCAGTAGAGAAAGTAAGAAATGACCAACGATGTTCCATTTGACGAATGTTTTAAGTTTTCCGAAACTCACACACATTACAAGGAATATCTAAGAAATGGTTCACCCTAGAAGAAAATTTATTCAGACATAAATTGTGTATTTTAGCAAGATCTATATTTTTTGTAGAGTATGATTTGGTCTATCTCTAACGGTTTACCAGTTATGCAAAAGGCGTCGAGGGAAAATACGACTACAGGGGCTATAGCCAAAACATTCAAGGTATACATTTCATTTGTCATCAAAATCTCTCAAACATATGACGTTTTATTAAAAATGGTTAGAGCCAATTTTAGGAAAATCAAAATTTTCAAAAAATGTTCCATGTAAAGGGTAGTTCAGGGTGGGGCTCTTTTCCTCAAAATCTTAGTGATGCATCCTTGAGAGACATTACACTTAAACACCAACTTTGGTTTTAAAGCAACTTTTTGTTTTTGAGTTATGCTGTCCACAGGCACCCAGACACACAGATACACACACAGAACTTTTTCTAAAAATGCTTTCTTTTTAATTCAGGGGGTCTCAAAACACGTATTTCCGATGAAACCTGGACATCGAATTTTTGGTTGGAATACAACACTTCCCGTACTTCCCAGTAGAGAAAGTAAAAAATGACCAACGATGTTCCATTTCCCGAAAGTTTTATGTTTTCCGAATCTCACACACATAACAAGGAATGTCTCCGAAATGGTTCACCCTACAAGCAAACGTATTCAGTCATAAATTGTGTATTTTAGCAAGATCTACATTTTTTGTAGAGTATGATTTGGTCTATCTCTAAGGTTTTACGAGTTAATGAAAAGGCGTCGAGTGTATATACGACTACAGTGGCTATAGACAAAACATTCGAGATGTGTATATCATTTCTCATCAAAATAACTCAAACATATGACATTTTAATCAAAATCGTTAGAGCCATTTTTAGGAAAATCAATATTTTCAAAAAATGTTCCATGTAAAGGGTAGTTCAGGATGGGGCTCTTTTCCTCAAAATCTTAGTGTTGCATTTTTGAGAGACATTAAACTTAAATAATAACTTTGGTTTCTAACCGACTTTTCGTTTTTGAGTTATCCTGTCCACAGGCACCCAGACACACACACACACACACACACACACACACACACACACACACACACACACACACACACACACACACACACACACACACACACACACTCAGACCTTTTTCTAAAAATGCTTTCTTTTTAAATCGGGGGGTCTCAAATGATATATTTCCGGTGAAATCTGGACATCGGATTTTTTGGGTGGAATACAATACTTCCCCTACTTACCAGTAGAGAAAGTAAAAGATGACCAACGATGTTCCATTTCACGAAAAGTTTTAAGTTTCGTAACTCACACACATAACAAGGAATATCGCCTAAATGGTTCACCCTACAAGCAAATTTATTAATACATAAAGCGTGTACTGTAGCAAGATCTTCATATTATGTATAGTAGGATTTTGTCTATGTCAAACGGTTTACCAGTTGTGCAAAAACCCGTCGAGAGTAAATATGACTGCAGGGGCTATAGCCAAAACATTCAAGATATACATTTCATATCTCATTAAAATATCTCAAACATATAACATTTTAATCAAAATCGTTGAGCCATTTTTAGGAAAATCAGTGTGGGGCTATTTTCCTCAACATCTTAGTGTTGCATCCTTGAGAGACATTACACTTAAACACCAACTTTGGTTACTAAGCAACTTCTCGTTTTTGAGTTATGCTGTCCACAGACACCCAGAAACACAGATACACACACAGACCTTTTTCTAAAAATGCTTTTGTTTTTAAATCAGGGGGTCTCAAATCATTTATTTCCGGGGAAATCTGGACATCGGATTTTTTGGGTGGAATACAATACTTCCCCTACTTGCCAGTAGAGAAGGTAAAAGATGACCAACGATGTTCCATTTCACGAAAGTTTTAAGTTTTCCGAAACTCACACACATAAGAAGGAATATCTCCGAAATGGTTCACCCAACAAGCAAATTTATTCAGATATAAATTGTGTATTTTAGCAAGATCTACATTTTTTGTAGGGTATGATTTGGTCTATCTCTAACGGTTTACGAGTTATGCAAAAGTCATCGAGTGTAAATACGACTACAGGGGCTAATAGCCAGGAAATTTAAGATATGCATTTAATTTGTCATAAAAGTATCTCAAACATATGACATTTTAATCAAAATCGTTAGAGCCATTTTCAAGGAAATCAAAATTTTCGAAAAATTTTCCAGGTAAAGGGTAGTTCAGGGTGGGGCTATTTTCTTCAAAATCTTTGTGTCGCATCCATGAATGACAATAAACTTAAATACCAACTATGGTTTCTAACCGACTTTTTGTTTTTGAGTTATTCTGTCCACAGGCACACTGATACACAGACAAGAGGGGAAAAGGTGGAGTTTCAGGCCCTGTTAGATGTTGAGATTTGCGGAAGAATTATTAATTTGTTATTTTCAGTTGTACCTTGACCAGTTATGGATCTTATAATCGGGTATGATAGTCTATATGCTTGAAACGCTATTGTGAAATTCGAACATAGATTGTTGAAAATTGTTACCGAAAAAGACACCATTGCTGTGCCAATTAGAGGACAGTAATTTGGGTATAATTGCAAGGGATCAGGTAGATGAAGAAATTCAGTAGGAAACATTTGTCGCTTATAGAAGAATATAATGATAATGAGAAAGAAAACGTTGCGTATACAGGATATAATGATCTACGCAATAATGTTAAAAATGAATAAGTATAAAGATCACAGATTAAACACGAAGGAGAAGAAAATAAAGGTGCATGATGGGGTGAATGACTGTATCGAAGTAGAAAATTTGTTAAGAGGACAAGTGAACCAAGCTAATAGATTGAGCGAAACGCACTTAGGGGAGAAATCATAGGTTAGAATTACTGTATAAAGGTCCGGCAATAATTACAGCAAAATTTGAGGGACATATTTTCGAATCAATGGATAAGAAAACTAGCAAATCTATAGGCCGATGACATAAACAGCTACTGAGACCCTATCGGGAACCTTTAAATATTCCTGAGAGTACGGTAATGGTGCAAATTTCCTGAGGTTGGTTAGAACATGAATGTACAAATCGGATAGTCTTTAAGAAAAAAAAAATTGTAAATGGAGGTAAGAAAAACGGCCAAGTGAAAGCAAAAACTGAAATGAAAGTGAAAATGACGTTACTATACAAAACAGAAAAAAAAAACAGCAAAACTTTTGCAAACTTATTATATAGAAGCAGAAGAAATGACAAGAAAAGATATGTAAATTATAATAACATTTATAAGGTAATAATAATAACTGTACAATTGCAATCATGAAATAGGGTATAATTATGTATCTATTTATTGAGCGTGAAGTTTGTTCAAATGTTTTAATTGAATTTATGTGAAGGGTGATTTGTATGTATGTATGACGAATGTTTACAGGACAAACATGACCATGTTAAAATTATAAAATGAATTGATGTTAACCAGTTGTGAAAGAAAAGAAAAAGAAAGTGAATGTTATCAGCTCAAGGTTTGGCGATCGATCACGTAATATTTTTGAAGAAAATAGTTTTCGGGCAAGACATAAACATTGAAATTTTATTGTATAATATGACAATGTCTATGGGGGGCATTTGAAGCCGAAATTATGAACCCCATAATTATGGATATATTACTACATCACATGGCGGAAATACATAATCAGAAAATGGTAACATTGTTACGTGTATAAATGTACGAGATCTGGGAATATTTGTTGTGACTAAAATTGTCAAAAGGCAGGAAAAGGTACAAGCAAGTCATTAGTGGTAAATTCCAGGTAGTCAGCCTGATACATAGGTATACCGGTTTTCCTGGAAATTGCTCAGCGCCGGTGTGAGCCGGAAAGCAAGGGATGGTCGATTCTTCGAAACCCTGTTGCTACTTAAGAAGTGAAAGGTACAGAGAGCGTCATAACGCACAGACACTTGCCTGCGAGAACCCGGAGAGAAAGGGTCGTTGAGAGTTGCCCTCCAGAACCCGGCGGGTCACTACACTCGTCGCCCACATCTTCAGTTACGGGACTTGTATTCCGGATCCTCAAGTGTGAGGACACATTATAGATAATATTAAAGATGTTCTGTCTTAGTAGAGACACGGTAACGACTCAACTAATTTAATAACGATCGGCAAACCTCACGCTTTCTTATTTTGGTGAGAATAAAAGAGTTTCAACGAAGTTCTGCTTTTATTCGCAAACATCGACGCATACCTTGAGATTAAAGTCACATGCCAGAGCAGCTGGAGCAGAAGACATCAGAAGGCAGCAGTCGGCAAAGAAGAACATAAGAGAGGCGATTCGACATCAAGATATACATTTCATTTCTCATCAAAATATCTCAAACATATAACATTTTAATCAAAATCGTTAGAGCCATTTTTAAGAAAATCAAAATATTCGAAAAATGTTCCATGTAAAGTTTATTTCAGAGTGGGGCTATTTTTTTCAAAATCTTAGTGTCGCATCCAGGGATGGAAATAAAGTTAAATACCAGCTTTCGTTTCTAACCGACTTTTCGTTTTTGAGTTATGCTGTCCACAGACGCACTGGTACACAGGCACAGACAGAGACACACAGACCATTTTCTAAAAAGTATTTTTTTTAATACAGGGGGTCTCAAAACACATATTTCCGATGAAATCTGGACATCGAATTTTTGGGTGGAATACAAGTCTTCCCCTACTTATCAGTAGAGAAAGTAAAGCATGACCAACGAAGTTCCATTTCCCGAAAGTTTTAAGTTTTCCGAAACTCACACACATAACAAGCAATATCTCCGAAATTGTTCACCCTAAAAGCAAATTTATTCAGATATAAATTGTGTATTTTAGCAAGATCTACATTTTTGGTAGAGTATGATTTGGTCTATCTCTAATGGTTTACGACTTATGCAAAAGTCATCGATTGTAAATACGACTACAGGGGCTTTAGCCAGAAAATTTAAGATATACATTTCATTTGTCATAAAAGTATCTCAAACATATGACATTTTAATCAAAATCGTTAGAGCCATTTTTAGAAAAATCAAAATTTTCGAAATATTTTCCATGTAAAGGGTAGTTCAGGTTGGGGCTCTTTTCCTCAAAATCTTAGTGTTGCATCCTTGAGGGAGATTAAACTTAAATACCAACTTTGTGTTTTAATCGACTACTCGTTTTTGAGTTATGCTGTCCACAGACACCCAGACACACAGACACACACACACGTTTTTCTAAAAATGCTTTTTTCTTTTTAAATCAGGGGGTCTCAAATGATATATTTCCGGTGGAATCTGCACATCGGATTTTTTGGGTGGAATACAATACTTCCCCTACTTACCAGTAGAGAAAGTAAAAGATGACCAACGATGTTCCATTTCACGAAAGTTTTAAGTTTTCCGAAAGTCACACACATAACAAAGAATATCTCCGAAATGGTTCAGCCTACAAGCAAATTTATTCAGACATAAATTGTGTATTTTAGCAAGATCTAAATTTTTTGTAGAGTAAGGTTTTGTCTATCTCTAACGGTTTACCAGTTATGCAGAAGTAGTCCAGAGAAAATACGACTACAGGGGCTATAGCCAAAATATTCAAAATATACATTTCATTTGTCATGAAAATATCTCAAACATATGACATTTTAATCAAATTCGCTAGTGCCATTTTTAAGAAAATCAAAATTTTCGAGAAATGTTCCATGTAAAGAGTAGTTCAAGTTTGGGCTATTTTCTTCAAAATCTTAGTGTTGCATCCATGGATAACAATAAACTTAAATACCAACTTTGGTTTCCAACCGACTTTTCGTTTTTGAGTTATGCTGTCCACAGGCACACCCACAGGCCCTTTTCTAAAAATGCTTTTTTTTAATTCAGGGGGTCTCAAAACACATATTTCCGATGAAATCTGGATATCGAATTTTTGGGTGGAATACAATACTTCCCCTACTTACCAGTAGAGATAGTAAAAAATGACCAACGATGATCCATTTCACGAAAGTTTTAAATTTTCCGAAACTCGCGCACATAACAAGGAAGATATCCGAAATGGTTCAATCTACAGGCAAATTTATTCAGACATAAATTGTGTATTTTAGCAACATCTACATTTTTTGTAGAGTAAGGTTTTGTCTATCTCTAACGGTTTACCAGTTATACAAAAATAGTGCAGAGCAAATACCACTACAGGGGCTATAGCCAGAAAATTTAAGATATGCATTCCATTTCTCATTAAAGTATCTCAAATATATGACATTTTTATCAAAATCGTTAGAGCAATTTTCAAGGAAACCAAAAATTTTCCAAAAATGTTCCACGTTAAGGGTAGTTTAGGGTGGGGCTATTATCTTCAAAATTTTGGTTTCGCATCCATGAATGACAATAAACTTAAATACCAACTTTGGTTTCTAACCAACTTTTCGTTTTTGAGTTATGCTGTCCATAGACACACAGATACACAGACGCACACACACAGACATGCACACAGACCTTTTTTCTAAAAATGCTTTTTTTTTAATTCAGGGGGTCTCAAAACACATATTTCCGATGGAATCTGGTATTCAAATTTTTGGGGTGGAATACAATACTCACCCACTTACCAGTAGAGAAACTAAAAAATGACCAACGATGTTCCATTTCACGAAAGTTTTAAGTTTTCCGAAACTCGCACACATAACAAGGAATAATTTCCGAAATGGTTCACCCTACAAGCAAATTAATTCAGACATAAATTGTGTATTTTAGCAAGATCTACATTTTTTGTAGAGTATGATTGTGTCTATCTCTAACGGTTTACCAGTTATGCAAAAGTAGTCCAGAGTAAATACGATT
The DNA here is from genome assembly GCA_030765045.1 of Tenodera sinensis. Taxonomy (NCBI): domain Eukaryota; kingdom Metazoa; phylum Arthropoda; class Insecta; order Mantodea; family Mantidae; genus Tenodera; species Tenodera sinensis. Next base: position 248,900,394 of record CM060962.1, read on the forward strand.
ACAGGGGCTATAGCCAAAACATTCAAGATATATATTTCATTTGTGATCAAAATATCTCAAACATATGATATTTTAATACAAAATCGTTAGAGTCATTTTTAGGAAAATCAAGATTTTCGAAAAAGGTTCCACGTAAAGGGTAGTTCAGGGTTGGGCTGTTTTCTTCAAAATCGCAGTGTCGCATCCATGGAAGACAATAAACTAAAATATCAACTTCTGTTTCTGGCCAACTTTTCCTTTTTGAGTTATACTGTCCACAGACACTGATACACAGACACAGATACCGAACTACACACAGACCTTTTTCTAAAAATGCTTCTTTTTTTTAATTCAGGGGGTCCCAAATCATATATTTGCGATTACATCTGGACATCGAATTTTTGGCTGGAATACAATACTTCCCCTACTTACCAGTAGAGAAAGTAAAAGATGACCAACGATGTCCCATTTCACGAAAAGTTTTAAGCTTCGAAACTCACACACATAACAAGGAATATCGCCTAAATGGTTCACCCTACAAGCAAATTAATGGAGACATAAATTGTGTGTTTTAGCAAGATCTTAATTTTTTTTTGTATAGTAAGGTTTCGTCTATCTCCAACGGTTTACGAGTTATGCAAAAGTCGTCGAGTGTAAATACGACTACGGGAGCGATAGTCAAAACATTCAAGATAACATTTCCTTTCTCATCAAAATATCTCATATTGCATTTTAATCAAAATCGTTAGAGCCATTTTTAGGAAAATTAAGATTTTCGAAAAATGTTACATGTAAGGTTTAGTTCAGGGTGGGTTCTATTTTCTTCAAAATCTTAGTGTCGCATCCATGGATGACAATAAACTTAAATACCAATTTTAGTTTCCGACCGACCTTTCGTTTGTGAGTTATGCTTTCTACAGACTCCTAGACACACAGACACACACACACACACACACACACACACACACACACACACACACACACACACACACACACACAAAACTTTTTCTAAAAATGCTTTCTGTTTAGGATTCAGGGGGTCTCAAATCATATATTTCTGGTGAGATCTGGACATCGAATTTTTGGGTGGAATACAATACTTCGCCTACTTACCAGTAGAGAAACCAACGATGTTCCATTTCACGAAACTTATATTTCCGAAACTCACAAACATAACAAGGAATATCTCCGAAATTGTTCAACCTACAAGCAAATTTATTGAGACATAATTTGTGTATTTTACCAAAATCTATATTTTTTGTAGCGTAAGGTTTTGTCTTTCTCTAACGGCTTACCAGTTATGCAAAAGTGGTGCAATACTAATTACGATTACAGAGTCTATATACAGAAAATTCAAGATATGCATTTCATTTGTCACAAAAGTGTCTCAAACATATGACATTTTAATCAAAATCGTTAGAGCCATTTTCAAGGAAATCAAAATTTTCGAAACATGTTCCATGTAAAGGGTACTTTAGGGCAGGGCTATTTTCTTCAAAATTTTGGTGTCGCATCCATGAATGACAATAAACTTAAATACCAATTTTGGTTTCTAACGGACTTTTCGCTTTTTGGTTATGCTATCCAAAGATACACTGATACACAGACACAGACACACATACATACATACAAAGATTTTTCTAAAAAGGCTTTTTTTTAATTCAGGGGGTCTCAAAACACATATTTCCGATGAAACCTGGACATCGAATTTTTGGTTGGAATACAACACTTCCCGTACTTCCCAGTAGAGAAAGTAAAAAATGACCAACGATCTTCCATTTCACGAAAGTTTTAAGTTTTCCGAATCTCACACACATAACTAGGAATATCTCCGAAATGGTTCACCTTACAAGCAAATTTATTCAGACATAAATTGTGTATTTTAGCAATATCTACATTTTTTGTAGAGTAAGGTTTTGTCTATCTCTAACGGTTTACCAGTTATGCAAAAGTAGTCCAGAGTAAATACGATTACAGGGGCTATAGCCAGAAAATTTAAGATAAGCATTTCATTTGTCATAAAAGTATCTCAAACATATGACATTTTAATCAAAATCGTTAGAGCCATTTTTAGGAAAATCAAAATTTTCGAAAAATGCTCCATGTAAAGGGTAGTTCAGGGTGGGGCTGTTTTCCTCATAATCTTGGTGTTGCATCCTTGAGAGACATTAAACTTAAATACCAACTTTGGTTCTTAACAGACCTTTCGTTTTTGAGCTATGCTGTCCAAAGGCACACTGATACACAGACACACACACACACACACACAAACACACACACACACACACAGACACACACACACAGACAGACACACACACACAGAACTTATTCTAAAATGCTTTTGATTTAGAATTTAGGGGATCTCAAATCATATATTTCTGGTGAAAACTAGACATCGAATTTTTGGGTGGAATACAATACTTCCCCTACTTACCAGTAGAGAAAGTAAAAGATGACCAACGATGTTCTATTTCACGAAAGTTTTAAGTTTTCCGAAACTCACACAAATAACAAAGAATATCTCCGAAATAGTTCACCCTACAAGAAAATTTATTCATACATAAAGCGTGTACTGTAGCAAGATCTTCATATTTTGTATAGTAAGATTTTGCCTATGTCTAACGGTTTACCAGTTGTGCAAAAATTCGTAGAGAGTAAATACGACCACAGGGGCTATGGCCAAAACATTCAACATGTACATTTCGTTTCTCATCAAAATATCGCAAACATATATTTTAATCAAAATCGTTAGAGCCATTTTTAAGAAAATCAAAAATTTCCAAAAATCTTCCATATAAAGGGTAGTACAGGTTTGGGCTATTTTCTTCAAAATCTTTGTGTCGCATCCATGGATGACATTAAACTTAAATACCAACTTTGGTTTCTAACCGACTTTAAGTTTTTGAGTTATGCTTTCCACAGACACACTAATACACAGACACAGGCACATAGACATACACTCAGATCCTTTTCTAACAATGCTTTTTTTTAGCATTCAGGGGATCCTAAATCATATATTTCTGGTGAAATCTGGACATTGAAATTTTTTGTGGAATAAATTACTTCCCCTACTTACCAGTAGAGAAGGTAAAAGATAACCAGCGATGTTCCATTTCACGAAAGTTTTAATTTTTCCGAAACACACACACAAAACAAGGAATATCGCCAAAATTGGTTCACCCTATAAGAAAATTTATTCATACATAAAGCGTGTACTGTTACAAGATCTCCATATTTTGTATAGTAAGACTTCGTCTATCTCTAACGGTTTACCAGTTATACAAAAGTCTTCAAGAGTAAACACGAATACTGGGACTATAGCTAAAACATTCAAGATATACGTTTCATTTCTCATCAAAATATCTCAAACATATAACATTTTAATCAAAATCGTTAGAGCTATTTTTAAGGAAATCAAAATTTTCGAAAAATGTTCAATGTAAAGGGTAGTTCAGGGTGGGGCTATTTTTTTCAAAATCTTAGTGTCGCATCCAAGGATGAGACTAAACTTAAATACCAACTTTGGTTTCTAACCGACTTTTCGGTTTTGAGTTATGCTGTCCACAACAACCCAGATACACAGACACACACACACACACAAACACACACACACGCAGACACAAACACACACACACGCACACCTTTTTCTCAAAATATTTTTCTTTTTGGGATTCAGGGAGTCTCAAATTATATATTTCCATTGAAATCTGGACATCGAATTTTTGGGTGTAATACAATACTTCCCCTAATTACCAGTAGAGAAAGTAAAAGATGACCAACGATGTTCCATTTCACGAAAGTTTTAAGTTTTCCGAAGCTCACACACATATCAAGGAATATATCCCAAATGGTTCACCCTAAAAGCAAATTTATTCAGACATAACTTGTGTATTTTAACAAGATCTACATCTTTTGTAGAGTAAGGTTTTGTCTATCTCTAACGGTTTACCAGTTGTGCAAAAGTATTCCAGAGTACATACGACTACATGATTTAGCCAGAAAATTCAAGATATGCATTTCATTTGTCATAAAAGATCTCAAACATATGACATTTTAATCGAAATCATTAGAGCCATTTTCAGGGAATTCAAAATTTTCGAAAAATTTTCCATGTAAGGGGTAGTTCAGGGTGGGGCTACTTTCTTCAAAATCTTAGTGTCGCATTCATGAATGACAATAAACTTAAATATCAACTTTGGTTTCTTACCGACTATTCGTTTTTGAGTTATGCCGTCCACAGACACACTGATACACCGAAACAGACACACAGACACACACACAGACCCTTTTCTATAAATACTTTTTTTTTTAATTCAGGGCGACTCAAAACACATATTTCCGATGAACTCTGGTCATCAAATTTTTGGGTGGAATACAATACTATCACTACTTACCAGTAGAGAAAGTAAAAACTGATCAACGATGTTCCATTTGACGACAGTTTCAAGTTTTCCGAAACTCAGACTCACAACAAGGAATGTATCCGAAATGGTTCACCCTACAAGCAAATTTATTCAGACATAAATTGTGTATTTTAGCAATATCTACATTTTTTGTAGAGTAAGGCTTTGTCTATCTCTAACAGTTTACCAGTTATGCAAAATTAGTCCAGAGTAAATACGATTACAGGGGCTATAGCCAGAAAATTCAAGATATGTATTTCATTTGTCATAAAATTATTTGAAACATATGACTTTTTAATCAAAATCATTAGAGCCATTTTTAAGATAATCAAAATTTTCGAAAAATCTTCCATGTAAAGGGTAGTTCAGGTTGGGGCTATTTTCTTCGAAATATTAGTTTCGTATCCATGAAAGACAATAAACTTAAATACCAACTTTGGTTCCTAACCGACTGCTCGTTTTTGAGTTATGCTGTACACAGGCACACAGGTACACTGACACACAGACATACACACAGACCTTTCTCTAAAAATGCTTTTTTTCAGGGGGTCTCAAAACACATATTTCCGATGAAATCTGGACATCGAATTTTTGGGTGGAATACAATACATCCCCTACTTACCGGTAGAGAAGGTAACAATGACCAACGATGTTCCATTTCACGAAAGTTTTAAGTTTTCCGAAACTCACACACATAACAAGGAATATCGCCGAAATGGTTCAACCTTCATGAAACTTTATTCATACATAAAGCGTGTACTGTAGCAAGATCTTCATATTTTGTATAGTAAGATCTTGTCTATGTCTAACGGTTTACCAGTTATGCAAAAACTCGTCAAGAGTATATATGACTACAGGGGCTATAGCCAAAACATTCAAGATATACATTTCATTTCTCATCAAAATATCTCAAACATATAACAGTTTAATCAAAATGGTTAGAGCCATTTTTAAGAAAATCAAAATTTTCGAAAAATGTTCAATGTAAAGGGTAGTTCAGGGTGGGGCTATTTTCTTCAAAATCTGTGTGTCGCATCCATGGATGACAATAAACGTAAATACCAACTATGGTTTCTAACCGACTTTTCGTTTTTGAGTTATGCTTCACACAGTCACCCAGACACACAGACACACACAGACCTTTTTCTAAAAATGCTATTTTTTTTAGGATTCTGGGGGTCTCAAGTCATGTATTTCTGGTGAAATCTGGACATCCAATTTTTGGGTGGAATACAATACTTCGCCAACCTACCAGTAGAGAAGGTGAAAGATGACCAACGATGTTCCATTTCACGAAAGTTTTAAGATTTCCGAAACTCACAAACATAACAAGAAATATCTCCGAAATGGTTCAACCTACAAGCAAATTTGTTGAGACATAATTTGTGTATTTTAGCAAGATCTACATTTTTTGTACAGTAAGGTTTTGTCTATTTCTAACGGCTCACCAGTTATTTAAAAGTAGTCCAGAGTAATTACAATTATAGGGTCTATATACAGAAAATTAAAGATATGTGTTTCATTTGTCATAAAAGTATCTCAAACATATAACATTTTCTTCAAAATGGTTAGAGCCAGTTTTAAAAAAATCAATATTTTCGAAAAGTGTTCCATGTAAAGGGTAGTTCAGGGTGGGGCTATTTTCTTCAAAATCTTGGTGTCGCATCCATGAATGAGAATAAACTTAAATACCAATTTTGGTCTCTAACCGACTTTTCGTTTTTGAGTTGTGCTTCCACAAACACACTGATTCAGACACCCAGACACACAGACACACACACACTCAGACCATTTTCTAAAAATACTTTTTTCTTTAGGATTCAGGGGTCTCAAATCATATATTTCCGGTGAAATTTGGACTTCGAATTTTTGGGTGCAATGCAATACTTCCTCTTCCTACCAGTAGAGAAAGTAAAAAATGACCAAAAATGTTCCATTTCACGAAAGCTTTAAGTTTTCCGAAACTCACACGCATAACAAGGAATATCTCCGAAATGGTTCACCCTACAAGCAAATTTATTCAGACACAAATTGTGTATTTTAGCAAGATCTACATGTTTGTAGACTTTGATTTGGTTTATCTCTGATGGTTTACGAGTTATGCAAAAGTCGTCATGTGTAAATACGACTACAGGGGCTATAGCCAAAACATTCAAGATATGCATTTCATTTGTCATAAAAGTATCTCAAACATATGAATTTTTAATCAAAATTGTTATAGCAATTTTCAAGGAAATCAAAATTTTCGAAAAATGTTCCATGTAAAGGTTAGTTCAGGGTGGGGCTATTTTCTTCAAAATCTTAGTGTCGCATCCATGGATGACATTAAACTTAAATGCCAAATTTGGTTTCTAACCGACCATTCGTTTTTGAGTTAAGCGGTCCACAGACACCCAGACACACAGGCATACACACAGAGCTTTTTCTAAAAATGCTCTTTTTTAATTCAGGGCGTCTCAAAACACATATTTCCGATGAAATCTGGACATGGAATTTTTGGTTGGAATACAATACTTCCCCTACTTACCAGTAGAGAAAGTGAAAAATGACCAACGATGTTCGATTTCACGAAAGCTTTAAGTTTTCCGAAACTCACACGCAAACAAGGAATATCTCCGAAATGTTCACCCTACAAGCAAATTTATTCAGTTACAAATTGTGTATTTTAGCAATATCTACATTTTGTAGACTTTGATTTGGTTTATCTCTGATGGTTTACGAGTTATGCAAAAGTCGTCATGTGTAAATACGACTACAGGGGCTATAGCCAAAACATTCAAGATATACATTTCATTTGTCATCAAAATATCTCAAACATAGGACATTTTAATCAAAATCGTTTGAGCCATATTCATGGAAATCAAAATTTTCGAAAAATGTTTCATGTGGGGGTATTTCAGGGTGGGGCGATTTTCTTCAAAATCTTTGTGTCGCATCCACGAATGACAATGAACTTAAATACAAATTTTGGTTTCTAACCGGCTTTTCGTTTTTGAGTTATGCTATCCACAGGCACACTGATACACATACACACAGACACACAGACACAGACATACACACAGACCTTTTTCTAAAAATGCTTTTTTTTAATTCAGGGGGTCTCAAAACACATATTTCCGATGAAACCTGGACATCAAATTTTTGGGTGGAATACAATACTTCCCCTACTTACCGTTAGAGAAAGTAAAAATGACCAACGATGTTCCATTTCACGAAAGTTTTAAGTTTTCCAAAACCCACACACATAGCAAGAAATATCGCCTAAATGGTTCACCCTACAAGCAAATTAATGGAGACATAAATTGTGTGTTTTAGCAAGATCTTAATTTTTTTTTTGTATAGTAAGGTTTCGTCTATCTCCAACGGTTTACGAGTTATGCAAAAGTCGTCGAGTGTAAATACGACTACGGGAGCGATAGTCAAAACATTCAAGATAACATTTCCTTTCTCATCAAAATATCTCAAACATATTGCATTTTAATCAAAATCGTTAGAGCCATTTTTAGGAAAATTAAGATTTTCGAAAAATGTTACATGTAAGGTTTAGTTCAGGGTGGGTTCTATTTTCTTCAAATTCTTAGTGTCGCATCCATGGATGACAATAAACTTAAATACCAATTTTAGTTTCCGACCGACCTTTCGTTTGTGAGTTATGCTTTCTACAGACTCCTAGACACACAGACACACACACACACACACACACACACACACACAAAACTTTTTCTAAAAATGCTTTCTGTTTAGGATTCAGGGGGTCTCAAATCATATATTTCTGGTGAGATCTGGACATCGAATTTTTGGGTGGAATACAATACTTCGCCTACTTACCAGTAGAGAAACCAACGATGTTCCATTTCACGAAACTTATATTTCCGAAACTCACAAACATAACAAGGAATATCTCCGAAATTGTTCAACCTACAAGCAAATTTATTGAGACATAATTTGTGTATTTTACCAAAATCTATATTTTTTGTAGCGTAAGGTTTTGTCTTTCTCTAACGGCTTACCAGTTATGCAAAAGTGGTGCAATACTAATTACGATTACAGAGTCTATATACAGAAAATTCAAGATATGCATTTCATTTGTCACAAAAGTGTCTCAAACATATGACATTTTAATCAAAATCGTTAGAGCCATTTTCAAGGAAATCAAAATTTTCGAAACATGTTCCATGTAAAGGGTACTTTAGGGCAGGGCTATTTTCTTCAAAATTTTGGTGTCGCATCCATGAATGACAATAAACTTAAATACCAATTTTGGTTTCTAACGGACTTTTCGCTTTTTGGTTATGCTATCCAAAGATACACTGATACACAGACACAGACACACATACATACATACAAAGATTTTTCTAAAAAGGCTTTTTTTTAATTCAGGGGGTCTCAAAACACATATTTCCGATGAAACCTGGACATCGAATTTTTGGTTGGAATACAACACTTCCCGTACTTCCCAGTAGAGAAAGTAAAAAATGACCAACGATCTTCCATTTCACGAAAGTTTTAACTTTTCCGAATCTCACACACATAACTAGGAATATCTCCGAAATGGTTCACCTTACAAGCAAATTTATTCAGACATAAATTGTGTATTTTAGCAATATCTACATTTTTTGTAGAGTAAGGTTTTGTCTATCTCTAACGGTTTACCAGTTATGCAAAAGTAGTCCAGAGTAAATACGATTACAGGGGCTATAGCCAGAAAATTTAAGATAAGCATTTCATTTGTCATAAAAGTATCTCAAACATATGACATTTTAATCAAAATCGTTAGAGCCATTTTTAGGAAAATCAAAATTTTCGAAAAATGCTCCATGTAAAGGGTAGTTCAGGGTGGGGCTGTTTTCCTCATAATCTTGGTGTTGCATCCTTGAGAGACATTAAACTTAAATACCAACTTTGGTTCTTAACAGACCTTTCGTTTTTGAGCTATGCTGTCCAAAGGCACACTGATACACAGACACACACACACACACACACAAACACACACACACACACACAGACACACACACACAGACAGACACACACACACAGAACTTATTCTAAAATGCTTTTGATTTAGAATTTAGGGGATCTCAAATCATATATTTCTGGTGAAAACTAGACATCGAATTTTTGGGTGGAATACAATACTTCCCCTACTTACCAGTAGAGAAAGTAAAAGATGACCAACGATGTTCTATTTCACGAAAGTTTTAAGTTTTCCGAAACTCACACAAATAACAAAGAATATCTCCGAAATAGTTCACCCTACAAGAAAATTTATTCATACATAAAGCGTGTACTGTAGCAAGATCTTCATATTTTGTATAGTAAGATTTTGCCTATGTCTAACGGTTTACCAGTTGTGCAAAAATTCGTAGAGAGTAAATACGACCACAGGGGCTATGGCCAAAACATTCAACATGTACATTTCGTTTCTCATCAAAATATCGCAAACATATATTTTAATCAAAATCGTTAGAGCCATTTTTAAGAAAATCAAAAATTTCCAAAAATCTTCCATATAAAGGGTAGTACAGGTTTGGGCTATTTTCTTCAAAATCTTTGTGTCGCATCCATGGATGACATTAAACTTAAATACCAACTTTGGTTTCTAACCGACTTTAAGTTTTTGAGTTATGCTTTCCACAGACACACTAATACACAGACACAGGCACATAGACATACACTCAGATCCTTTTCTAACAATGCTTTTTTTTAGCATTCAGGGGATCCTAAATCATATATTTCTGGTGAAATCTGGACATTGAAATTTTTTGTGGAATAAATTACTTCCCCTACTTACCAGTAGAGAAGGTAAAAGATAACCAGCGATGTTCCATTTCACGAAAGTTTTAATTTTTCCGAAACACACACACAAAACAAGGAATATCGCCAAAATTGGTTCACCCTATAAGAAAATTTATTCATACATAAAGCGTGTACTGTTACAAGATCTCCATATTTTGTATAGTAAGACTTCGTCTATCTCTAACGGTTTACCAGTTATACAAAAGTCTTCAAGAGTAAACACGAATACTGGGACTATAGCTAAAACATTCAAGATATACGTTTCATTTCTCATCAAAATATCTCAAACATATAACATTTTAATCAAAATCGTTAGAGCTATTTTTAAGGAAATCAAAATTTTCGAAAAATGTTCAATGTAAAGGGTAGTTCAGGGTGGGGCTATTTTTTTCAAAATCTTAGTGTCGCATCCAAGGATGAGACTAAACTTAAATACCAACTTTGGTTTCTAACCGACTTTTCGGTTTTGAGTTATGCTGTCCACAACAACCCAGATACACAGACACACACACACACACAAACACACACACACGCAGACACAAACACACACACACGCACACCTTTTTCTCAAAATATTTTTCTTTTTGGGATTCAGGGAGTCTCAAATTATATATTTCCATTGAAATCTGGACATCGAATTTTTGGGTGTAATACAATACTTCCCCTAATTACCAGTAGAGAAAGTAAAAGATGACCAACGATGTTCCATTTCACGAAAGTTTTAAGTTTTCCGAAGCTCACACACATATCAAGGAATATATCCCAAATGGTTCACCCTAAAAGCAAATTTATTCAGACATAACTTGTGTATTTTAACAAGATCTACATCTTTTGTAGAGTAAGGTTTTGTCTATCTCTAACGGTTTACCAGTTGTGCAAAAGTATTCCAGAGTACATACGACTACATGATTTAGCCAGAAAATTCAAGATATGCATTTCATTTGTCATAAAAGATCTCAAACATATGACATTTTAATCGAAATCATTAGAGCCATTTTCAGGGAATTCAAAATTTTCGAAAAATTTTCCATGTAAGGGGTAGTTCAGGGTGGGGCTACTTTCTTCAAAATCTTAGTGTCGCATTCATGAATGACAATAAACTTAAATATCAACTTTGGTTTCTTACCGACTATTCGTTTTTGAGTTATGCCGTCCACAGACACACTGATACACCGAAACAGACACACAGACACACACACAGACCCTTTTCTATAAATACTTTTTTTTTTAATTCAGGGCGACTCAAAACACATATTTCCGATGAACTCTGGTCATCAAATTTTTGGGTGGAATACAATACTATCACTACTTACCAGTAGAGAAAGTAAAAACTGATCAACGATGTTCCATTTGACGACAGTTTCAAGTTTTCCGAAACTCAGACTCACAACAAGGAATGTATCCGAAATGGTTCACCCTACAAGCAAATTTATTCAGACATAAATTGTGTATTTTAGCAATATCTACATTTTTTGTAGAGTAAGGCTTTGTCTATCTCTAACAGTTTACCAGTTATGCAAAATTAGTCCAGAGTAAATACGATTACAGGGGCTATAGCCAGAAAATTCAAGATATGTATTTCATTTGTCATAAAATTATTTGAAACATATGACTTTTTAATCAAAATCATTAGAGCCATTTTTAAGATAATCAAAATTTTCGAAAAATCTTCCATGTAAAGGGTAGTTCAGGTTGGGGCTATTTTCTTCGAAATATTAGTTTCGTATCCATGAAAGACAATAAACTTAAATACCAACTTTGGTTCCTAACCGACTGCTCGTTTTTGAGTTATGCTGTACACAGGCACACAGGTACACTGACACACAGACATACACACAGACCTTTCTCTAAAAATGCTTTTTTTCAGGGGGTCTCAAAACACATATTTCCGATGAAATCTGGACATCGAATTTTTGGGTGGAATACAATACATCCCCTACTTACCGGTAGAGAAGGTAACAATGACCAACGATGTTCCATTTCACGAAAGTTTTAAGTTTTCCGAAACTCACACACATAACAAGGAATATCGCCGAAATGGTTCAACCTTCATGAAACTTTATTCATACATAAAGCGTGTACTGTAGCAAGATCTTCATATTTTGTATAGTAAGATCTTGTCTATGTCTAACGGTTTACCAGTTATGCAAAAACTCGTCAAGAGTATATATGACTACAGGGGCTATAGCCAAAACATTCAAGATATACATTTCATTTCTCATCAAAATATCTCAAACATATAACAGTTTAATCAAAATGGTTAGAGCCATTTTTAAGAAAATCAAAATTTTCGAAAAATGTTCAATGTAAAGGGTAGTTCAGGGTGGGGCTATTTTCTTCAAAATCTGTGTGTCGCATCCATGGATGACAATAAACGTAAATACCAACTATGGTTTCTAACCGACTTTTCGTTTTTGAGTTATGCTTCACACAGTCACCCAGACACACAGACACACACAGACCTTTTTCTAAAAATGCTATTTTTTTTAGGATTCTGGGGGTCTCAAGTCATGTATTTCTGGTGAAATCTGGACATCCAATTTTTGGGTGGAATACAATACTTCGCCAACCTACCAGTAGAGAAGGTGAAAGATGACCAACGATGTTCCATTTCACGAAAGTTTTAAGATTTCCGAAACTCACAAACATAACAAGAAATATCTCCGAAATGGTTCAACCTACAAGCAAATTTGTTGAGACATAATTTGTGTATTTTAGCAAGATCTACATTTTTTGTACAGTAAGGTTTTGTCTATTTCTAACGGCTCACCAGTTATTTAAAAGTAGTCCAGAGTAATTACAATTATAGGGTCTATATACAGAAAATTAAAGATATGTGTTTCATTTGTCATAAAAGTATCTCAAACATATAACATTTTCTTCAAAATGGTTAGAGCCAGTTTTAAAAAAATCAATATTTTCGAAAAGTGTTCCATGTAAAGGGTAGTTCAGGGTGGGGCTATTTTCTTCAAAATCTTGGTGTCGCATCCATGAATGAGAATAAACTTAAATACCAATTTTGGTCTCTAACCGACTTTTCGTTTTTGAGTTGTGCTTCCACAAACACACTGATTCAGACACCCAGACACACAGACACACACACACTCAGACCATTTTCTAAAAATACTTTTTTCTTTAGGATTCAGGGGTCTCAAATCATATATTTCCGGTGAAATTTGGACTTCGAATTTTTGGGTGCAATGCAATACTTCCTCTTCCTACCAGTAGAGAAAGTAAAAAATGACCAAAAATGTTCCATTTCACGAAAGCTTTAAGTTTTCCGAAACTCACACGCATAACAAGGAATATCTCCGAAATGGTTCACCCTACAAGCAAATTTATTCAGACACAAATTGTGTATTTTAGCAAGATCTACATGTTTGTAGACTTTGATTTGGTTTATCTCTGATGGTTTACGAGTTATGCAAAAGTCGTCATGTGTAAATACGACTACAGGGGCTATAGCCAAAACATTCAAGATATGCATTTCATTTGTCATAAAAGTATCTCAAACATATGAATTTTTAATCAAAATTGTTATAGCAATTTTCAAGGAAATCAAAATTTTCGAAAAATGTTCCATGTAAAGGTTAGTTCAGGGTGGGGCTATTTTCTTCAAAATCTTAGTGTCGCATCCATGGATGACATTAAACTTAAATGCCAAATTTGGTTTCTAACCGACCATTCGTTTTTGAGTTAAGCGGTCCACAGACACCCAGACACACAGGCATACACACAGAGCTTTTTCTAAAAATGCTCTTTTTTAATTCAGGGCGTCTCAAAACACATATTTCCGATGAAATCTGGACATGGAATTTTTGGTTGGAATACAATACTTCCCCTACTTACCAGTAGAGAAAGTGAAAAATGACCAACGATGTTCGATTTCACGAAAGCTTTAAGTTTTCCGAAACTCACACGCAAACAAGGAATATCTCCGAAATGTTCACCCTACAAGCAAATTTATTCAGTTACAAATTGTGTATTTTAGCAATATCTACATTTTGTAGACTTTGATTTGGTTTATCTCTGATGGTTTACGAGTTATGCAAAAGTCGTCATGTGTAAATACGACTACAGGGGCTATAGCCAAAACATTCAAGATATACATTTCATTTGTCATCAAAATATCTCAAACATAGGACATTTTAATCAAAATCGTTTGAGCCATATTCATGGAAATCAAAATTTTCGAAAAATGTTTCATGTGGGGGTATTTCAGGGTGGGGCGATTTTCTTCAAAATCTTTGTGTCGCATCCACGAATGACAATGAACTTAAATACAAATTTTGGTTTCTAACCGGCTTTTCGTTTTTGAGTTATGCTATCCACAGGCACACTGATACACATACACACAGACACACAGACACAGACATACACACAGACCTTTTTCTAAAAATGCTTTTTTTTAATTCAGGGGGTCTCAAAACACATATTTCCGATGAAACCTGGACATCAAATTTTTGGGTGGAATACAATACTTCCCCTACTTACCGTTAGAGAAAGTAAAAATGACCAACGATGTTCCATTTCACGAAAGTTTTAAGTTTTCCAAAACCCACACACATAGCAAGAAATATCGCCTAAATGGTTCACCCTACAAGCAAATTAATGGAGACATAAATTGTGTGTTTTAGCAAGATCTTAATTTTTTTTTGTATAGTAAGGTTTCGTCTATCTCCAACGGTTTACGAGTTATGCAAAAGTCGTCGAGTGTAAATACGACTACGGGAGCGATAGTCAAAACATTCAAGATAACATTTCCTTTCTCATCAAAATATCTCAAACATATTGCATTTTAATCAAAATCGTTAGAGCCATTTTTAGGAAAATTAAGATTTTCGAAAAATGTTACATGTAAGGTTTAGTTCAGGGTGGGTTCTATTTTCTTCAAATTCTTAGTGTCGCATCCATGGATGACAATAAACTTAAATACCAATTTTAGTTTCCGACCGACCTTTCGTTTGTGAGTTATGCTTTCTACAGACTCCTAGACACACAGACACACACACACACACACACACACACACACACAAAACTTTTTCTAAAAATGCTTTCTGTTTAGGATTCAGGGGGTCTCAAATCATATATTTCTGGTGAGATCTGGACATCGAATTTTTGGGTGGAATACAATACTTCGCCTACTTACCAGTAGAGAAACCAACGATGTTCCATTTCACGAAACTTATATTTCCGAAACTCACAAACATAACAAGGAATATCTCCGAAATTGTTCAACCTACAAGCAAATTTATTGAGACATAATTTGTGTATTTTACCAAAATCTATATTTTTTGTAGCGTAAGGTTTTGTCTTTCTCTAACTGCTTACCAGTTATGCAAAAGTGGTGCAATACTAATTACGATTACAGAGTCTATATACAGAAAATTCAAGATATGCATTTCATTTGTCACAAAAGTGTCTCAAACATATGACATTTTAATCAAAATCGTTAGAGCCATTTTCAAGGAAATCAAAATTTTCGAAACATGTTCCATGTAAAGGGTACTTTAGGGCAGGGCTATTTTCTTCAAAATTTTGGTGTCGCATCCATGAATGACAATAAACTTAAATACCAATTTTGGTTTCTAACGGACTTTTCGCTTTTTGGTTATGCTATCCAAAGATACACTGATACACAGACACAGACACACATACATACATACAAAGATTTTTCTAAAAAGGCTTTTTTTTAATTCAGGGGGTCTCAAAACACATATTTCCGATGAAACCTGGACATCGAATTTTTGGTTGGAATACAACACTTCCCGTACTTCCCAGTAGAGAAAGTAAAAAATGACCAACGATCTTCCATTTCACGAAAGTTTTAACTTTTCCGAATCTCACACACATAACTAGGAATATCTCCGAAATGGTTCACCTTACAAGCAAATTTATTCAGACATAAATTGTGTATTTTAGCAATATCTACATTTTTTGTAGAGTAAGGTTTTGTCTATCTCTAACGGTTTACCAGTTATGCAAAAGTAGTCCAGAGTAAATACGATTACAGGGGCTATAGCCAGAAAATTTAAGATAAGCATTTCATTTGTCATAAAAGTATCTCAAACATATGACATTTTAATCAAAATCGTTAGAGCCATTTTTAGGAAAATCAAAATTTTCGAAAAATGCTCCATGTAAAGGGTAGTTCAGGGTGGGGCTGTTTTCCTCATAATCTTGGTGTTGCATCCTTGAGAGACATTAAACTTAAATACCAACTTTGGTTCTTAACAGACCTTTCGTTTTTGAGCTATGCTGTCCAAAGGCACACTGATACACAGACACACACACACACACACACACACACAAACACACACACACACACACAGACACACACACACAGACAGACACACACACACAGAACTTATTCTAAAATGCTTTTGATTTAGAATTTAGGGGATCTCAAATCATATATTTCTGGTGAAAACTAGACATCGAATTTTTGGGTGGAATACAATACTTCCCCTACTTACCAGTAGAGAAAGTAAAAGATGACCAACGATGTTCTATTTCACGAAAGTTTTAAGTTTTCCGAAACTCACACAAATAACAAAGAATATCTCCGAAATAGTTCACCCTACAAGAAAATTTATTCATACATAAAGCGTGTACTGTAGCAAGATCTTCATATTTAGTATAGTAAGATTTTGCCTATGTCTAACGGTTTACCAGTTGTGCAAAAATTCGTAGAGAGTAAATACGACCACAGGGGCTATAGCCAAAACATTCAACATGTACATTTCGTTTCTCATCAAAATATCGCAAACATATATTTTAATCAAAATCGTTAGAGCCATTTTTAAGAAAATCAAAAATTTCCAAAAATGTTCCATATAAAGGGTAGTACAGGTTTGGGCTATTTTCTTCAAAATCTTTGTGTCGCATCCATGGATGACATTAAACTTAAATACCAACTTTGGTTTCTAACCGACTTTAAGTTTTTGAGTTATGCTTTCCACAGACACACTAATACACAGACACAGGCACATAGACATACACTCAGATCCTTTTCTAACAATGCTTTTTTTTAGCATTCAGGGGATCCTAAATCATATATTTCTGGTGAAATCTGGACATTGAAATTTTTTGTGGAATAAATTACTTCCCCTACTTACCAGTAGAGAAGGTAAAAGATAACCAGCGATGTTCCATTTCACGAAAGTTTTAATTTTTCCGAAACACACACACAAAACAAGGAATATCGCCAAAATTGGTTCACCCTATAAGAAAATTTATTCATACATAAAGCGTGTACTGTTACAAGATCTCCATATTTTGTATAGTAAGACTTCGTCTATCTCTAACGGTTTACCAGTTATACAAAAGTCTTCAAGAGTAAACACGAATACAGGGACTATAGCTAAAACATTCAAGATATACGTTTCATTTCTCATCAAAATATCTCAAACATATAACATTTTAATCAAAATCGTTAGAGCTACTTTTAAGGAAATCAAAATTTTCGAAAAATGTTCAATGTAAAGGGTAGTTCAGGGTGGGGCTATTTTTTTCAAAATCTTAGTGTCGCATCCAAGGATGAGACTAAACTTAAATACCAACTTTGGTTTCTAACCGACTTTTCGGTTTTGAGTTATGCTGTCCACAACAACCCAGATACACAGACACACACACACACACAAACACACACACACGCAGACACAAACACACACACACGCACACCTTTTTCTCAAAATGTTTTTCTTTTTGGGATTCAGGGAGTCTCAAATTATATATTTCCATTGAAATCTGGACATCGAATTTTTGGGTGTAATACAATACTTCCCCTAATTACCAGTAGAGAAAGTAAAAGATGACCAACGATGTTCCATTTCACGAAAGTTTTAAGTTTTCCGAAGCTCACACACATATCAAGGAATATATCCCAAATGGTTCACCCTAAAAGCAAATTTATTCAGACATAACTTGTGTATTTTAACAAGATCTACATCTTTTGTAGAGTAAGGTTTTGTCTATCTCTAACGGTTGACCAGTTGTGCAAAAGTATTCCAGAGTACATACGACTACATGATTTAGCCAGAAAATTCAAGATATGCATTTCATTTGTCATAAAATATCTCAAACATATGACATTTTAATCGAAATCATTAGAGCCATTTTCAGGGAATTCAAAATTTTCGAAAAATTTTCCATGTAAGGGGTAGTTCAGGGTGGGGCTACTTTCTTCAAAATCTTAGTGTCGCATTCATGAATGACAATAAACTTAAATATCAACTTTGGTTTCTTACCGACTATTCGTTTTTGAGTTATGCCGTCCACAGACACACTGATACACCGAAACAGACACACAGACACACACACAGACCCTTTTCTATAAATACTTTTTTTTTTAATTCAGGGCGACTCAAAACACATATTTCCGATGAACTCTGGTCATCAAATTTTTGGGTGGAATACAATACTATCACTACTTACCAGTAGAGAAAGTAAAAACTGATCAACGATGTTCCATTTGACGACAGTTTTAAGTTTTCCGAAACTCAGACTCACAACAAGGAATGTATCCGAAATGGTTCACCCTACAAGCAAATTTATTCAGACATAAATTGTGTATTTTAGCAATATCTACATTTTTTGTAGAGTAAGGCTTTGTCTATCTCTAACAGTTTACCAGTTATGCAAAATTAGTCCAGAGTAAATACGATTACAGGGGCTATAGCCAGAAAATTCAAGATATGTATTTCATTTGTCATAAAATTATTTGAAACATATGACTTTTTAATCAAAATCATTAGAGCCATTTTTAAGATAATCAAAATTTTCGAAAAATCTTCCATGTAAAGGGTAGTTCAGGTTGGGGCTATTTTCTTCGAAATATTAGTTTCGTATCCATGAAAGACAATAAACTTAAATACCAACTTTGGTTCCTAACCGACTGCTCGTTTTTGAGTTATGCTGTACACAGGCACACAGGTACACTGACACACAGACATACACACAGACCTTTCTCTAAAAATGCTTTTTTTCAGGGGGTCTCAAAACACATATTTCCGATGAAATCTGGACATCGAATTTTTGGGTGGAATACAATACATCCCCTACTTACCGGTAGAGAAGGTAACAATGACCAACGATGTTCCATTTCACGAAAGTTTTAAGTTTTCCGAAACTCACACACATAACAAGGAATATCGCCGAAATGGTTCAACCTTCATGAAACTTTATTCATACATAAAGCGTGTACTGTAGCAAGATCTTCATATTTTGTATAGTAAGATCTTGTCTATGTCTAACGGTTTACCAGTTATGCAAAAACTCGTCAAGAGTATATATGACTACAGGGGCTATAGCCAAAACATTCAAGATATACATTTCATTTCTCATCAAAATATCTCAAACATATAACAGTTTAATCAAAATGGTTAGAGCCATTTTTAAGAAAATCAAAATTTTCGAAAAATGTTCAATGTAAAGGGTAGTTCAGGGTGGGGCTATTTTCTTCAAAATCTGTGTGTCGCATCCATGGATGACAATAAACGTAAATACCAACTATGGTTTCTAACCGACTTTTCGTTTTTGAGTTATGCTTCACACAGTCACCCAGACACACAGACACACACAGACCTTTTTCTAAAAATGCTATTTTTTTTAGGATTCTGGGGGTCTCAAGTCATGTATTTCTGGTGAAATCTGGACATCCAATTTTTGGGTGGAATACAATACTTCGCCAACCTACCAGTAGAGAAGGTGAAAGATGACCAACGATGTTCCATTTCACGAAAGTTTTAAGATTTCCGAAACTCACAAACATAACAAGAAATATCTCCGAAATGGTTCAACCTACAAGCAAATTTGTTGAGACATAATTTGTGTATTTTAGCAAGATCTACATTTTTTGTACAGTAAGGTTTTGTCTATTTCTAACGGCTCACCAGTTATTTAAAAGTAGTCCAGAGTAATTACAATTATAGGGTCTATATACAGAAAATTAAAGATATGTGTTTCATTTGTCATAAAAGTATCTCAAACATATAACATTTTCTTCAAAATGGTTAGAGCCAGTTTTAAAAAAATCAATATTTTCGAAAAGTGTTCCATGTAAAGGGTAGTTCAGGGTGGGGCTATTTTCTTCAAAATCTTGGTGTCGCATCCATAAATGAGAATAAACTTAAATACCAATTTTGGTCTCTAACCGACTTTTCGTTTTTGAGTTGTGCTTCCACAAACACACTGATTCAGACACCCAGACACACAGACACACACACACTCAGACCATTTTCTAAAAATACTTTTTTCTTTAGGATTCAGGGGTCTCAAATCATATATTTCCGGTGAAATTTGGACTTCGAATTTTTGGGTGCAATGCAATACTTCCTCTTCCTACCAGTAGAGAAAGTAAAAAATGACCAAAAATGTTCCATTTCACGAAAGCTTTAAGTTTTCCGAAACTCACACGCATAACAAGGAATATCTCCGAAATGGTTCACCCTACAAGCAAATTTATTCAGACACAAATTGTGTATTTTAGCAAGATCTACATGTTTGTAGACTTTGATTTGGTTTATCTCTGATGGTTTACGAGTTATGCAAAAGTCGTCATGTGTAAATACGACTACAGGGGCTATAGCCAAAACATTCAAGATATGCATTTCATTTGTCATAAAAGTATCTCAAACATATGAATTTTTAATCAAAATTGTTATAGCAATTTTCAAGGAAATCAAAATTTTCGAAAAATGTTCCATGTAAAGGTTAGTTCAGGGTGGGGCTATTTTCTTCAAAATCTTAGTGTCGCATCCATGGATGACATTAAACTTAAATGCCAAATTTGGTTTCTAACCGACCATTCGTTTTTGAGTTAAGCGGTCCACAGACACCCAGACACACAGGCATACACACAGAGCTTTTTCTAAAAATGCTCTTTTTTAATTCAGGGCGTCTCAAAACACATATTTCCGATGAAATCTGGACATGGAATTTTTGGCTGGAATACAATACTTCCCCTACTTACCAGTAGAGAAAGTGAAAAATGACCAACGATGTTCGATTTCACGAAAGCTTTAAGTTTTCCGAAACTCACACGCAAACAAGGAATATCTCCGAAATGTTCACCCTACAAGCAAATTTATTCAGATACAAATTGTGTATTTTAGCAATATCTACATTTTGTAGACTTTGATTTGGTTTATCTCTGATGGTTTACGAGTTATGCAAAAGTCGTCATGTGTAAATACGACTACAGGGGCTATAGCCAAAACATTCAAGATATACATTTCATTTGTCATCAAAATATCTCAAACATAGGACATTTTAATCAAAATCGTTTGAGCCATATTCATGGAAATCAAAATTTTCGAAAAATGTTTCATGTGGGGGTATTTCAGGGTGGGGCGATTTTCTTCAAAATCTTTGTGTCGCATCCACGAATGACAATGAACTTAAATACAAATTTTGGTTTCTAACCGGCTTTTCGTTTTTGAGTTATGCTATCCACAGGCACACTGATACACATACACACAGACACACAGACACAGACATACACACAGACCTTTTTCTAAAAATGCTTTTTTTTAATTCAGGGGGTCTCAAAACACATATTTCCGATGAAACCTGGACATCAAATTTTTGGGTGGAATACAATACTTCCCCTACTTACCGTTAGAGAAAGTAAAAATGACCAACGATGTTCCATTTCACGAAAGTTTTAAGTTTTCCAAAACCCACACACATAACAAGAAATATCGCCGAAATGGTTCACCCTAAAAGAAAATTTATTCATACATAAAGTGTGTATTTTAGCAACATCTACAGTTTTTGTATAGTTTGACTTGGTCTATCTCTAGCGATTTACCAGTTATGCAAAAGTCTTCAAGAGTAAATACGACTACAGGGGCTATAGCTAAATCATTCAGGATATACGTTTCATTTCTCATCAAAATATCTCAAACATATAACATTTTAATCGAAATCGTTAGAACCATTTTTAAGAAAATTAAAAATTTCGAAAAATGTTCTATGTAAAGCTTAGTTCAGGGTGGGGCTATTTTCTTCAAAAGCTTAGTGTCGCATCCATGGATGACAATAAACTTAAATACAAACTTTGGTTTCTAACCGACCTTTCGTTTTTGAGTTATGCTGTCCAGAGACACCCAGACACACAGACACACACACATACAGACCTTTTTCTAAAAACGCTTTTTTATTTTAAATCAGGGGGTCTCAAAACACATTTTTCCGATGAAATCTGTACATCGAGATTTTGGGTGGAATACAATACTTCCCCTACTTAATAGTAGGGAAAGTAAAAAATGACCAATGATGTTCCATTTCACGAAAGTTTTATGTTTTCCGAAACTCACACACATAACAAGGAATATCTCCGAAATGGTTCACCCTACAAGCAAATTTATTCAGACATAAATTGTTTATTTTAGCAAAATCTACATTTTTTGTAGAGTAAGGTTTTGTCTATCTCTAACGGTTTACCAGTTATGCAAAAGTAATCGAGAGTAAATACGACTACAGGTGCTATAGCCAGAAAATTCAAGATATGCGTTTCATTTGTCATAAAAGCATCTCAAACATATGACATTTTAATCAAAATCGTTAGAGCCAGTTTGAAGGAATTCGAAAGTTTCGAAAAATTTTCCATGTAAAGGGTAGTTCAGGTTGGGACTATTTTCTTCAAAATCTTAGTGTTGCATTAATGAATGACAATAAACTTAAATACCAACTTTGGTTTCTTACCGACTATTCGTTTTTGAGTTATGCTGTCCACAGACACACTGATACACCGACACAGACACACAGACAGACACACACACACGCACCAACACACACACACACTCACACACACAGACCTTTTTGTAAAAATGCTTTTTTTTTAATTCAGGTGGTCTCAAAACACATTTATCCGATGAAATCTGGACATCGTATTTTTGGTTGGAATACAATACATCCTCTACTTACCAGTAGAGAATGTAAAAAATGACCAAGGATGTTCCATTTCACGAAAGTTTTAAGTTTCCAAAACTCACACACATAACAAGCAATATCTCCGAAATGGTTCACCCTACAAGCAAGTTTATTCAAACATAGCTTGTGTATTTTAGCAAGATCTACATTTTTTGTAGAGTAAGGTTTCGTCTATCTCTAACGGTTTACGAGTTATGCAAAAGTCGTCGAGAGTAAATACGACTACAGGGGCTATAGCCAAAACATTCAAGATATACATTTCATTTCTCATCAAAATATCTCAAGCATATGACATTTTAATCAAAATACTTAGAGCCATTTTTAGGAAAATCAAAATTTCCAAAAATGTTCCATGTAAAGGGTAGTTCAGGTTGGGGCTTTTTTCTTCAAAATCTTAGTGTGGCATCCATGGATGACAATAGGCTTAAATACCAACTTGGGTTTCTAACCGACTTTTCGTTTTTGAGTTATGCTGTCCACAGGCGCTCAGGCACACAGACGCACACACACAGACCTTTTTCTAAAAATGTTTTTTTTTTTTTTTGGATTCAGTGGGTCCGGTGAAATCTGGACATCGGATTTTTTGGTTGGAATACACAACTTCCCCTCCTTACTAGTAGAGAAATGAAACGGTACATATCAGTATGTATGTTGTACATTGAGTTAGAACATAATTTGTATATAGGTAAATATTTTAGGATAATCATTGTTTAAATATTGTTACTGATAAGCAGTTACATTTGGAAACTTGTAAAATGTAAATAGCGACCAAGCGATCTTCAAACGCCTCATTCAGGTATTGAGAGGAAACAAACAGGATGCGGGGCATTTGTCACCCCTCACTGCTCAGGTGTTTCTAAGGGAGGTATACTGACCGTAGCAAGGGGAGGTACCGTTATGAACAAAGTGGTGGACCACAAAGGGGTCGGTGCAGTGACCTCTGGGGAGGCAGAAAGACTCAACTACTTGAATGAGACGGGTGTAGCTGTGAGGGAGCTGGTGTAAGAGAAAGTGAATAAAGTCAATGTCCGAATGCTAAGAAACACTTATTAATCCACCTGCATAACCACCCTGAAGAAGAGTCAACAGCCGAGGGTAACGGAGACGACATCTTGGCAGTACATATTCCTCCCTTCAGAACACACAGAACTACCCGTCTCATAGATGGCACCCAACGTGTAAAGTCGAGACGGCAGGTATAAACCAAGGACTACGAAGATATCTTCATTCAGCATCCACGCTACAAGCATCATCATTCAGCACCCAGTCAGCTCCTTGGAGTACCAACATTCGGCATCAAAGACCGGAGCATCATCTACTACACATCTCAGCAGAACACCTTCACAGGAAATACGCCCATGAAGTATAGGAAGCTCTAAAAGTGAGTTGTAAAGAACTACAATATTTCTGTAAACAGTTTTGCGTGCTATTAAGAAGTGGTAAAATTGTAGATAAAATGGAAGGTAGCCACCAAATAAATGGAAACAATTGTGAAGCAGAGAAGGAGGCAGATATGCAAATGGTAGAAGTAGGTAGTGACAGTCGGGATCATATATACAGGCAAGCTGTAGCCTCTGTCAGTCAAGAGATGATAGAGATTCTATTAGTTTATTGTGGAGGTTGATAGAAAGTAAGTTAGAGGAAACTAACTGGGAAATTAAGGAAAACAATAGGAAGTTGGAGCAAAGCAATAAGAAGGTAGAGGAAAGTATAGTGAACTTAGAAAACAGAATAGAAAGTAAAGTTGAGCAAAGTAACAAAAAGTTAGAGGAAAATATAGTGAACCTAGAAAAGAGAATAGAAGTGAAGTGGCAGTCTTTTATAGTTAGTCAGGGGGAGATGAACACAGAAATGACAGAAATGAGATCAGAAATTGAAGTAGTTACGGGAGAGTTGGATAGTATGCAGTTTGGTAGAGACCAAATTGCAAAATTTTCATCAAGAGATATCTGACAAACAAACTGACTTAGAAAGCAAAGTGGACAAGGATGTACAAATGTTGAAGAACTTGGTAGAAACCTCAGTATCGAGTACAAATGCAGATGTTTTAAAAACTACTAAAGAAATTGAATCTGTCAGATGCCTCGTGGTGAATTTAAATGCAAGCCAACATAATTTAAGTTAAGAAATACAGGATATTCGGGGTACTTTTTCGAGGTTAGAATTAAATGTAACAAACACATGTACCGTTTCTGATGTAAATGTACCTGCAGTCTCAGCTGACGCTAGAACCGACAGAGTACAAAGTCCAATTCAAGCCTCAGCTGATCCAGGTGAAATGTTTGCAGAACAAATTTCTGCATCCGGTGAATCAAGTGTGCATGCTATAAACCCCATTGGTTACCAAACAAGGCTGCATCATTTATTAAATGAAATTCCCGTACCAACTTTGCAGGAGGAAAATGGTGATAACCCGAAATTATTTCTTAAAGAAATAGAGAATTACTTTAAAGTAAAGCAAATTCCTGAGGCATTAAGGGTAGTGGTTATAGGCAAAGGGCGAGCTAGAAATTGGTTGCGCCTAACATTGGGCGAGTACACAAATTTCGAGTCATTTAGAAAATATTTTCTGGCTAGATACTGGGGGGAAACCAGCAAAATGGAATTAGGATGGAAATATCAAACGGGAAATACGATCCAAATTCGGGAATAAACATGATTGACTACTTTTTGACGATCGTTCAGACAAGCAAATTATTAGATTCACCGCTAAAGTAAAAAGAACTCATTGCTATAGTAATCGGTCACTATCCGGAGCACATTAGATATAACCTTATAGTGGCAAAACCAGGAAGTTTCTCATAAATGATAGACTTGCTTTCTGCGTTCAACTACAGTCAGGTAAAACCAACCCAAAATATCAGGGATTCCATTGATCTCAATACAAAAAATTGAAACAGAAACAATTCAGGTTCTGTTAGAGCAGGGGCAGAATATTACAGAAGCTGGAACAGAGGACCCGGTCAGGATACAAGGCAGAGATACCAATACACAGTACCACATTTTCAGAACAGAACTTCAAGTAGAAGAGAAAATAACTTTCCTACGGGTAGACAATCACCACAGAGAAATGGAAATCAAAATCAAAATTATCATCAGTATCAGAGGGGAAGAAATGGACAAATTAATACAGTTAGATTTTATGGCCATAATCGAGGACATCAAAACAGGCATAATACAAGGCAGGAAAACATTTATGCGAGTAATTTTAACCAAAACAATCGAGTACAGGGTGAAACAAGAACTAATCAATTTCTGCCCCAAGAGTTAAATGGGAATGCAGGTTTGCCAACACTATTAAATCCTCACGCAAATCCGTTTATCGGCGATAGTAATGCAGAGTCAGTTAGTGAAGTAGAAATTCAAAGATATAGATAGAAAGAAAACGAAATAGAAGTCCATGTACATTACTGTGTTTCATGCACTCAAACCATTTTCCTCTTTTAAAAAAAAAAGTAAATATACCTATCATTCTAAAATAATATTCTTTGCACCATAACTAAAATATAGATCATAGTTGTTAGCGATGGGGTAACAACATAACACACAATTCTATGCATGAGGTTAAAGTGGTATATCCACAAAAGAATTGTATGTATTTAAAAATTGTTTCATTGGTGTCGAGTGACAAAAATATGTGTTGCCTTTTGTTAAAACTCAAAAATATGTAGTGCACAGTGGAAAGTGAAGAGTGATAAAAGACACAAAACAAAAAAAAACAAAAGAAAAACAAAAAAACAAAAAAAAAAAAAAAAAAAAAAAAAAAAAAAGGAAATATGCCATAAAAATTAACTTATACAATTAATCAGGCACGCAGCCCCGACAAACAGATTTTCTCACACAAGGAGAAGTGTATCATAGTTTAACGTTATGTAGGATTGCTTTCGCTGTTAGAGCATGTGACTTAAAATTAATTTTTGTTACTAACAAATTATTTTAAACTTAGGGGCATATGAAACGGTACACATTAGTGTGTATGTTGTACATTAGGTTAGAACATAATTTGTATATAGATAAATATTTTAGGATAATTGTTTAAATATTGTTACTGATAAGCAGTTACACCTGCAAACTTGTAAAATATAAATAGCGACCAAGCGGTCTTCAAGCGCCTCATTCTGGTATTGAGAGGAAACAAACAGGATGCGGGGCATTTGTCACCCCTCACTGCTCAGGTATTTCTAAGGGAGGCATACTGACCGTAGCAAGGGGAGGCACCGTTATGAACAAAGTGGAGGACCACAAAACGGTCGGTGCAGTGACCTCTGGGGAGGCAGAAAGACTCAACTACTTGAACGAGACGGGTGTACTTGTGAGGGAGCTGGTATAAGATATAGTGAATAAAGTCAATTTCCGAATGCTAAGAAACACTTATTAATCCACCTGCATAACCACCCTGAAGAAGAGTCAACAGCCGAGGGCAACGGAGACGACATCTTGGCAGTACATATTCCTCCCTTCACAACACACAGAACTACCCGTCGCAGAAAGTAAAAGATGACAACCGATGTTCCATTTCACGAAAGTTTTAAGTTTCCCGAAACTCACGCACATAAACAAGGAATACCTCCGAAATGGTTCACCCTACAAGCAAATTTATTCGGACATAAATTGTGTGTTTCAGCAAGATCTAAATTTTTTGTAGAGTAAGGTTTTATCTATTTCTAACGGTTTACCAGTTTTGGAAAAGTCGTCAAGAGTAAATACTACAGGGGCTATAGCCGGAAAATTCAAAATATACTTTTCATTTGGCATAAAAATATCTCAAAAACAGGACATTTTTATCTAAATCGTTAGAGCCATTTGCAAGAAAATGAAAATTTTAGAAAAGTGTTCCATATAAAGGGTAGTTTAGTGTGGGGCTATTTTCTTCAAAATCTTCTTGTCGCATCCTAGAAAGACGGTAAACTTAAATACCAACTTTGGTTTTTTAGTGGAGTTTTCGTTTTTTTGAGTTATGCTGTCCAAAGACACACGGACCGTTTTCTAAAAATGTTGCACTCACATGACTTTCTCTACTCTTGTACAAACTATTCCTACAAACTCTTAAACCTACGAGTATATCTTCTTCTTCTTAGTAAAGATAAACATTCGTACAAATTATCTTATTGCTTATTTCCTTGTAGGTGCAAAGGGAATATTAGAATACATTAGGTTTTGTGATAGTCAAATGTTTTAAAGCTTTGAGATTGCGTTCTCTTTGCACACTTAGCTTGTAAAAAAATGAACAACGATGGTTCATTTCACGAAAGTTTCAAGTTTTCCGAAACTCACACACATAACAAGGAGTATCTCCGAAATGGTTCACCCTACAAGCACATTTATTCACACATAAATTGTGTATTTTAGCAAGATCTACATTTTTTGTAGAGTATGATTGGGTCTATCTCTAACGGTTTACCAGTTATGCAAAAGTCGTCGAGATTAAATACGACTACAGGGGCCATAGCCAAAACATTCAAGATATATATTTCATTTCTCATCAAAATATCTCAAACATATGACATTTTAATTAAAATCGTTGGAGCCATTTTTAAGAAAATAAAAATTTTCGAAAAATGTTCCATGTAAAGGATAGTTCAGGATGGGGCTATTTTCTTCAAAATCTTAGTGTCGCATTCATGAATGACAAGAAACTGAAATACCCACTTTGTTTTCTAACCGACTTTTCGTTTTTGATTTATTCTGTGCACAGGCAAACTGATACACAGACACACAGACAGACAGACATACACACACACCTTTTTCTAAAACTGCTTTTTTTTTTAATTCAGGGCGTCTCTAAACATATATTTCCAACGAAATCTGGACTTCGAATTTTTGGGTGGAATACAATACTTTCCCTACTTACCAGTAGGGAAATTAAAAATGAACAACCATGATCCATTTCACGAACGTTTTTCATAAACTCGCACATATAACATGGAATATCGCGAAATGGCTCAGCTTGCAAGAAAATGTATTTGGACATAAATTTTGTATTTTAGCAAGATCTACGTTTTTTCTAGAGTATGATTTGGGCTATCTCTAACGGTTTACCCGTTATGCAAAAGTCGTCGAGAGTAAATACGACGACAGGGGCTATATTTAGATAATTCAAGATATACTTTTCATTTGGCATAAAAATATCTCAAACATAGGACATTTTATTCAAAATCGTTAGAGCCATTTGCAAGAAAATGAAAATTTTAGAAAAGTGTTCCATATAAAGGGTAGTTTAGTGTGGGGCTATTTTCTTCAAAATCTTCGTGTCTCATCCTTGAAAGACGTTAAACTTAAATACCAACTTTGGTTTTTAACGGACTTTTCGTTTTTGAGTTATGCTGTCCACAGACACACGGACCGTTTTCTAAAAATCTGATGTGTTGCACTCACATGACTTTCTCTACTCTTGTACTAACTATTCTTACAAACTCTTATTCCTACCAGTATATGTTCTTCTCCTTCTTAGTAAAGATAAACATTCGTACAAATTATCTTATTGCTTATTTCCTTGTAGGTGCAAAGGGAATATTAGAATACATTAGGTTTTGTGTGATAGTCAAATGTGTTAAAGCTTTGAGATTCTGTTCTCTTTGCACACTTAGCTTGTAATAAAATGAACAACGATGTTTCATTTCACAAAAGTTTTAAGTTTTCCGAAACTCACACACATAACAAGGAATATCTCCGAAATGGTTCACTCTACAAGAAAATTTATTCGGACATAAATTGTGTATTTTAGCAAGATCTACAGTTTTTGTATAGTTTGACTTGGTCTATCTCTAGCGATTTACCAGTTATGCAAAAGTCTTCCAGAGTAAATACGACTACAGGGGCTATAGCCAGAAAGTTCAAGATATACAATTCAGTTTTCATAAGAATATGTCAAACATATGACATTTTAATCAAAATCTTTAGAGCCATTTTCAACAAAATCAAAATTTTCGAAAAATTTTCCATGTAAAGGGTACTTTAGGTTTGGGTTATTTTCTTCAAAATATTCGTGTCGCATCCTTGAAAGACATTAAGCTTAAATACCAACTTTTGTTTTTAACCGACTTTTCGTTTTTGAGTTATGCTGTCCACAGACACAATGATACACAGAGAGAGACACACACACATACACACAAACCTTTTTCTAAAAATGTTTTTTTTTAATTCAGGGGATCTCAAAACCTATATTTCCGGTGAAATCTCATCATCGAATTTTTGGGTGGAATAAATACTTCCTCTACTTACCGGTAGAGAAAGTAAAAATGAAGCTCTCTTTCAAACACAATTTCAGATAAGCTTTCTGTGGCTGTGCCATTTCCGAGATATGCGGTATTTATCTTTAAGTTATTCAATAGTAGGTAATTTTTAAAGTGTTGTCCAAACTCACTTTTACCTAGTGGTATCATAGGAAGAGTTTAAAGCTTTAGATCGAATATAATGAAGTAGGCAGAAAAAATATATGCTTTCCTTAGAATATTCTGTATAAGTTATATCAAACTAAACGGTAGTGAATAGAGAAAGGCTTATGAATGTAACCATCAGAACTTTTTTTTCGTGGCTATGGAAAGAGAAGGGATATCCAAAGCAATCACTTAGCAACTCACATTTAAA
This sequence comes from Tenodera sinensis, assembly GCA_030765045.1. NCBI lineage: Eukaryota > Metazoa > Arthropoda > Insecta > Mantodea > Mantidae > Tenodera > Tenodera sinensis. Next base: position 248,931,095 of record CM060962.1, read on the forward strand.
GGATTTGACAATCACTTTAGCCCACCATGTTCCCCTTGTACCAAACACGGATATAATCATTTTGATAAATGCTTATCTTAATCATGAAACACATAGAAGAGGAAAACTCTGTAGGAATAGTTTGTGAAAGACTGGGAAGAGAAGCGCATGTGAATCTAACACGTTACATTTTTTTTTTTTTTTTTTTTTTTTTTTTGTTTTGTTTCTTGGTTGATTAACCATATTTATTTTACTGGATGTACGTATAATGTGAAAAAAGACAGTTCAGTTACTTTTTAAATATTATTTTCTTCTAAAACGTTTTGCAGAACAACACAGTTCTCTTTTACTAACGTTAACACAATCTACAGTCTTCCGTGATATTACAACTCACAACTGTTTTTTTTTCCTCGTCTCAGTCCTTCCACTATCTTGCTTAACTTTCCCTGCCTCTCATACACTAGGTCTGACGATACAATCACTCAACACTCATTAAAACTTCTTCACTTCGATGCGACGTATCTTTCACGATAACAGTACCACACACAGCTGTCTTGCACTCAGACACACTGACCGACTCATGTGGTAACCGTAAGTCTACTAACTCGTTGCCTCCTCTCCCTGTATAGCAAAGATGACGTAACACGGGCCTTTCTCGAACTTCCACAAACACGGCAGCTGTCGGACACTTCTCGAGTGCTCTGTAAAACCCTTTGTGTTGATGCTGATTGTTGTTGGTCAGTTGTTTGCTAGCGTGAATGGCGTGGGGAAGCTCGACCTTGAGCGCTTTTGCTACACATCGCGCAAGTGGGGTGGGACAGCCGGACTCCCACCGTCTTTATGTAACCGCTGGTGTGGACCAGCGTCACAATAATTTCGTGAATGTTTATCTGAACGATACAAAAAGGTGTTATCGGCCCTCTGCCTGTTAATTTCACTCATGAAATGGAATAGAAATATTTTAATCATGTGAACATTACAGCACATTCTGCCAATTCTTTGCTGCACTGAAAAAGGAGATATGAATGGGCAAATTAAGGATGGTAAATATTGCGAGCTGTTGGTAGCCATAAAACCATGAGAAAATGTGAAACGCCGTACCACGCAGTATTTTTCACTAAATTGTCGCAATTAGGTAGCAAAAAACACATCGAAAGGCATATGGAAATGAACTTCTGGCGTGCACGTATCTAGTGCACAAACAGCCAATTAAAGTGGAGATTGGAAAAATAAATTTCGTGTCTGTGGAAGTAGATGAAACAACCGAACAGGTTGTAATTGTTTTACTCGTCCGCAGCGACGTCAGAATGGGAGAGGAATTGACATCAGTTATGAAGCAAGAGTTCAACATCGTCATCTACCCGGTTTACTTCATCACTGATCGCGCTCGCCTACCACCTAGGCGGCCCGGGTTCGATCCCAGGGACCCGCATGTGGTATTCGTGGTGGACGAAGCGGCGTCTGGGCGGGTTTCCTCCGGGTTCTCCGGTTTACCCTGCCATCTCATTCCACCGGTGCTCCATCTTCATTCCATGTATCATCAGTGTCACCGCCTGTGGTGCCGTAGTAGTAAAAGCGGGCGTTAAACACTACAAAAAAAAATTCATCCCTGAACTGTTCCGTCCTCGGGAAAGGAAATTCTGGTAGTTTCATCTGAGATATGTTATTATGTGTTTTCCGTCTTGGATTTTATCCTACTCAGACGTCCTTCTTGGTGTTCTTGAGTGTTCCATGCGTTGTAAATATCCTTTATTTTTTATAACCCTGTTTGTAATTGAATGTCTTTTGTATGTTCACTAAATTTGGTGTTTTTCCTTTTATCCATTCTAGTATATCCTCCGATAGCTAGGGGCCCTAATGACCAAGTTGCCGACGGGCCCTTAAACCCAACACACTCACTCACTCACTCACTCCGATAGCTATCAAGAATCTCATTCCCGGTGCTTCTATTGCATTTTCCTGTTCTTTTTGTCAGTGTAAATACCTCGAAGCAATCCACAAATGTTGTTATAGCCATTGGTTCATGAAGCTTCATCTGTACATCTTTCATTTAAACTTCTTCTTACAGCAGAACATATTTGTTTATATCTATTTAATTTTATTTTAAACTTTGCATTTACTCTCATTGAAATATTTAAACGTGTTTACTTGTTCCACAATTGACCGCCGCAACAGTAGCGCGCCTGCCTCTGGCGCTGAGAACCCGGGTTTTGTCCCCGGTAACGGCATGAGGATTTTTCTCCCGCTGGGAGGTCTGACACGGGGTGCACTCAGCCTCGTTAGATCTCGGAGGAGGCCAATTGAGGACCTACTAGAAGAAGTAGTGACCCCAGGTCATGAAGACCGCATAACTGGCCGGGAGGACTCGGGGCGCTGATCACGTTCCACTCTCCAGTACTGCATCCCACTCATAACGCCTGTAGCGGTCAGAGGTGGGGAACGCAGAAGCCGGGCGGCAAGCCTTGGCTCTTCATTGGCTGTTGTGCTGGTGTTTAGTTTTTTACTTGTTCCACAATTGTATTGTTGGTTACAATTTTAGATATTGTGGATGCATTGGCGCTAAGCTCCATTGTTTTTATTATACAGGCACATGTGAATGATGCACTATTATTAGCTGATTTAGTGTATCCACTGGTTTCTGCATTTGCTCTACCAAATTTGCAAATATTTTCACTCAAAACAGTATTAAGAATAATATTGTTTATCGGTTGATAACTTTTTATTTGAAGCTGCTATTCCCTTATGGCTTTGTCCATATACATACATATTAAATAATACTGGTTATAATGCACAACCTTGTCTTCGACCAGTGTGCTAATGTAGGGGACACGAGGTTTAACCCATCCTCCTACTTTGTACTTCGGTTTGTCTACCATCCACGTGGCATCTATTCTCTAAGCACTCTGTCGCCAATAGGTTCAGTCATCAGCAACATACGGCGCTGGAGGGCAAAAGTAGGAAAATGACACCGTGGGTCATAAATCGGCACCTTTGTCTTAGACTTGTACTTATTTCTAGGAACTGCGCAACTAATAATGTTTATACTTCCAGTTTGGTACATACCTCGAAATATTCTTATTAAGAGTAGGGGAATTTCCGTTTTGTTCATTGAAGTTATTTCTTTAGCACCACATCAAATCCCTTATAGTAATCCACAAATAACTTGTGTATATGCTGTATTCTCTATGTGTCCCTATAATTATTCAAGTGTAAAAATATTAAGCATACTATATCTTGCTTTTCTGAAACTATTTTACTCATCAATTAGCAATGAATCACATTTACACTAGATCTTCTGAGGAGAACCCTCCACGTTGCAGCAATATACTGTGGTCTCTACGTATGTGTTCTAACAAAACATTTTTCGCAGTCTTCCTTGATCAATATCCAACTATATGAAACTGTCAACAGTGCGTTATATAAGAAACATTAACGTACTTGACTGTTTATTTTATGTTTCGATTTTGGGTGTGGTAGCTTGAGGCTCGTTATTTAGTGTACGTTATATGATTAATTTCCTTGGCGTATTAGTACCTACTCCTCAGAGAGAACACCGTACTTACTAGGCAGTTTCTCCACCAAACGTCTACTGTATTACGTCCTCCTTTAAGCTCACTCTCACTTCACCCAGCAGACTCAATGACATCATTTGTAATAATTCTTAGGAATGAAGCAAGTCAGCAAGTAATATACATGAACAGATGCTATAGGGCAATTCCGCGAATATGTCATACCGAGTGTTAAAATTTGAAATTAATGTTTCACTTTTTTTACTGAGGAAAGATGATGCTAGATACTCCAAATTATGTTATGAAGTGAAAAATAACGTGAATATGGGTTCAAATTTCACTTCTTACCCACATGTTTCCAAAACACTAAAAATAAGCGCGAATAACGGTGATTTTCATATCAATATTTCAGGAGCTATGTACAACTGTTTTAATTTTTTTGTTCTGTACATCACATAATGACTCTTCGTCTTCGAAACGCGTATATGGCGAATAATTTTCGACATTTATAAATAATCCTTAGAGCCTCTTCAATTATTACTGTGTGTCAATGTCAGTTAGTCACGGTAAATAAGGATAAAGTCCTCTGGAGGGAAAAGTAATAGACTGAAATAAATATCCTTTTTGATTCTGCGTCATTAAAATATAACAAATAAAAGACGTTCCAGAAAGTTTTCCTCTATTGTCATTGGTTTTCCTACAAAACACGTGACTAACGGACAATTAGTGCTGGCGCTCTGAGGTCGTCATACGCGTACAGTTGCTTCTGAGACTTCAGTCAGGATAGACGTATCAGTCTGTTTCTGACTCCATGGCTAAAGCATCAGCCCAAAGACAATGTGAATACAAACTGCGTCTGAGGGAGCAAGGCAGTTATGCACAATGGAAGGAAAAAATAAAAGTGACTATGAGGAAAGGAAGAGAAATACTGAAACAAACAAAACAAGGAAGAGAACACCTCAACGCTGAATACAGGAGATGTAAGCAAACACAGAGGGCAAGACAGAAGATAAGAGACCAAGAAGGGATTGATAAGGATAGTCCATCAACATCAACCGCTTTCAAATGCAAACGGTATTTCGGAAAGTACAGAAAACGTGTTGAAGCATTGCCGCAATCTCCACGTAAAAGAAAAGAAATGATTCGTAAGTTAGCAGTTGAAGAGGGATTGCATGTTGTAAAACCAAAGCATTCTGTCTCGGTGTCAGGAAAACAACTATCAGAGGAACTTAAAAGTGCAATCATCAAGTTCTATCAGGATGATTCAATATCTTACCAAGCTCCTGGTAGAGATGATTTTATTGAAATCCATGTTCCGGGAGAAACAAAAGAAGTTCGCATTAGGTATCTAGTGGTAACATTAGAAGAAGCACATGCACTCTTTCTACGAGACCGAGTAGAAATGTTCGTGGCGTTCACAAAATTCGCTGAATTACGCCCTGCTCACCTTGCGTCTTCAAAGTCAGATCCCACATAATGTGTGCACATGCATTATACAAGAAAATACGAAGTTTCTTCTCAAAGCATTGTGTAAAAATCACGTAATCACTGCGACTGAATTTCGTAAGTTCATAGCACAAGTAGTTTGTGATTAGAAATCGAGTGAATGTGTGCAGGGAGGATGCTCCAAGTGCCCGGGATTGAGTGGAGCAGACATTTCGGATAAACTTGCTAATTCTCCATGGGACTGGAAGCTGTGGAGTTCATGTAATGGAAGAATGGAAATAGAAGTTAAAAATGGGTCTGTAAAAGACTGTATTGAAGAACTGACCAATTGCCTGCCACGTTTCCTAAATCACGTTTATGTAAAAAGACAGCAATCCGAGGCCTTTTAAGAAGGCCCGGGAAAATCTTGCAATTAGTGAAGCTGTGATACAGATCGACTTCTTTGAGAACTACACATGCAAGGAGCTGCCCACTGGAACAATACACAGATCTCAATATTTACTGCTGTTACCCGGTATAGGAAAGAAGATATTGGTGAAATTCAGAAACAATCTTTTGCTTTGGGGTTTGATTATGTATCGCATGACAAATATGCATTTGATATTTGCTTAAGGAATATATTTTCGGAAATATTGGATATTGTTCCGAATCTTGAACTTGTGAAAGTGTTTTCTGATGGAGCTACTTGTCATTTTAAGCAGAAATACACATTGAGCCATGTGACATATCTTTCCGAAGTATTTGGAATCCAAATTAAATGACACTTCTTCGAATCCTATCACGGAAAGGGGGCAGTAGATGCGATTGGAGGACAAGTGAAGAGGATGGCATGAACAGCTACGAAAGCAGGAAGCAGGATTCAGAGTGCTGAAGAATTTGTTAATACTGTTAGAAAGAAAACCAAGATATGTGTTCTTGAAGTTTCTCTGCCTGAAATTGAAGAAGCAAAAGAATTTCTGGACAAAAGATTTGAGAGTATTTCACCTATACCGTCCACTCAGCGGGTTCATTATGTGAAAGTATTAGGTTTAAATGTTGTGAATATGCTTTACTTTCATGTGCGGAAAGTGTCAGAATGATGCAGAACTTTCGGAAATAAAAACAGTGTAGTGATATACGCGTGTACTACGGGGCTACTGCATCCAGCGTTCCTGCACTATATGGAGTTCAATCTAGTAACTACTGTGTTACAGGTATGTGATGTGTGCTGTGTGCTCTCATGTGTAGTCTTTGTTCTGGTTTTGAGTTGCAGTCAGCTTTTTATACTTGCAATGACGTAACTGCGATAAGAAATGAGAGCTGTCAACATATGTTTATTCTGTTTATGTTGCATGACTTTAATGCTTCTCCAAAGGATATGATTCTTCTCAAAATGATAAACGCAATTATACACCAGTATGTATTACATGTATGTAACGTATAATAAGTAATACTGTGATTTACCATTTGTTATACCATGTAAAACAAAGACAAGGTATTACAACTTTCGCAAATGTCAGTTAGTCACAAACTCATGTCAGTTAGTCACGCTGACCTTTGAATAAATATCTCCAGATGAGCAGAACATGCCAAACCTTTTTTCAGGTCATTTGAAAGCTTAGAAGTTCCTCTCTCAAGTGATTTTTCAGAAAAAATCAAATAAGAAAACTGTCAGAGAATAGGGAGGACAAACGTTTGAAGTTGGACCTGCAGTTGACAAAAATGTCAGTCACGAAAAGTTTAGCACTCATTATTAAATAATTGTTTCATTTTTTTTAAGGTTTTTATACTTCCTATCACAACCGCCAATGTATTCTCTGTCATCGTATGTCGTTAAGATAACATTTTTACACCTATATTGACCATTAGACAGACATTTTAAGAAGAAAATGTAGTGTAAATGTCAGTTAGTCACGCGCGGAATTGCTCTATAAAGTTTAATAACTGTCCGAAGAAAGAGAGATCCGGATCATTCTCAGTCATTCCTAGTATAATCCCAGATAAATTTTTCAATTACTGGAATGAAACGTTTTAAAACCTTGCGTACGACGAATACGCCTTCGGTATTATCCAAAACACAAAGCTGACGTTCACAGCTGACACCTCATTAGAGCCATTTGATGATTTTCTAATAGAACAGCAAACAGCTTGTAAAGCTCTAAACCGTTTTCCAGGTATTAATCTCCACAGTGCTAGCGAAATATCTACCTGTGTGGGTATTAACAACTTTAACACCGAGATGTGATGTAGGTAAACATAATTTCCTTTAGACATGAACGTATGTCAGCCCCGCTCTTTTGTAGGTTCAACTATTCGACTGTGGATTTATATCAGTAAACCTGCATGACTCCACTTGTGATGCTGTTACCCTAAGAAATGTTGTAACTTCCTTCTCTCTGTGAAATTCCGAGTCATTAAGAGAATTATTTCATGATATATTTAATTTTAAATTGCCTTTAAATTCGTCAGCTGCATATTTGTTGTCTATTAATTGAACTGCCACCAGAATGGGAAATTAAATTTTAAAATTTATACTCAGCAGGTGAAGGACAATTTGGATTTTCCGGATCTTAAACGATATGAAAACTGATGAATTAATGTATTGGTACAAGGGAATTAAGAGTTGTCAGATAGAGGCCTCCTGTACCTGTTGCACAGTACCGTACCTAGACCACAGTACGTCCTTTATGCTTACAAGATGAGCCCTGGGAGGAAAGAATTAAGAGGAGAACCGAAGAGTAGCCACATCCGTCGACGATGGGCGTTACACAAGGCGGGTTCCCTAACGATCCCAGCATGGTACCAATCCTCCAGCTAACCCTGACTTTGCAACCTGCAACCTGGGGATCCCGGGAATAAGCAAAACACTCCCAGAGAGGAAGGTGCCCCTCGCAGTCCAGCCAAGTGACTGAGAATTTTTTGCCAAGTGCAAATTCCACCTTGCTGCTGCAACATACCAACCGCCGTTGTCTGGTCCTCCAGCCTTGTAGCGGATGAGTTGAAAGGTACGAAATTAAATTATGGGGACATTAAATTCAGCATTCACCTACCAATCCGACAAAATCACAAAAAAGCTCTTGCTAAGAGCGATTGTCCCGACGAAAACGTTTGAAATGTTTTTCACTTGAAATATAAATGTATAGAGGAATAGAACATGTAAGATAAAATAAGTATTTAATCTGTTCTAGAAGCAGTGGACAATTCAGAAACAATCCTGAAAGTTATTAGGATGAGGAAAGGAAATTGGCTGGGACATTCTCGTATATAAAGGACCTTCTGCTAAGGGATACTCCAAAAGAAATAAAGTGGCACTGATTCTGACTGTCAGGATAGAAAAATGTGCCAAATTGGATTGTAACAGACAGTTTACATTTTGAAAAAGCAATGAACAATGGCGGAGACAGTTTACTGTGAATGAGTGCCCTTTGTAAGAAAACGATGACTCACTTACGGGAGCAAGTTATGATAGTTAATCATGTTCATAAAAAGAGAAAGGGGAACAATATTGGCACAGCTGTAGGTATATGTGCATTTTGTTTGCAAGTATAACACGACTAGATGCAGCAAACGCCAGCTAAAGTTTACATCATTAATCTGGTCAAACATTTAAGACCATAATATCTACCTTTATATACTACTTGGCAAAGTGGCGAGGCTTATTACCTTGGCTGTCGAGCGAAACGATCGCTTCTTATCTTGTTTATTAAGACAGAGAAATAATAGTGACTTGGCGTATAGTCAGTGATAAAACACAAATAGATGATCTCTCGCGCCTGCCGATATATGAGACGCTGCTGTCCTGAAGATATGATTGCATCTGAACAGAGTGTACAAACACTGTCTCGCCGTGTTTCTGCGATAAGCTCGCGTGAACAGCTGGGCAGTTTCACATGCTTTCCGATACGCCTCATGGCTTTGCCAACCAGTACATAGGTGAAACAATGTTTACTATCTCTGTTCTGATATTCCTAGAAGTAAACACAAAATCCGTGACTTGCGATGTAGAGCAGAAGCTCCGCATCCTATGGTTACTTGCGAGCAAGTGAAGTGACTGCTTTATCCGAGGTTCACCCCCACACCCACCTCAACGACTATTAGACATTCTCTGGCCATGCAATTTCTATGTTATTTATAATGCGTTAATTCATATTTACAAATATTATAATTGGTTACGCCCTATTTGAACACATCCCATGCTGGTTTTGAAAAGTCCGTTACCTGGGAGACATTTTGAATTTTAATGTTTGTCTGGTTTCGCGTCTGAATTCATGACTTAGTACATGTTCTGTACTCACATAGACTTTAGCTTCGAATCTTAAGTATTGCACCAGAAGTTTAACAAACTTTGACTTGAGCATAGTCTATTGTCAACGGTTGAAAGCTTCGTAGAAGTTTCTTTTATTCACTTAAATCGGGGAGCTGGGCTAACCTATCCACACACTTGCGTTTCTTTCATTTCTGCTATCCATGAAATATTCTGTATGAATGTTCTTAAAACATTTTACGTTTATCCGCATACTGCATTTTATTTCTACTAGATTCTAGATGCCTAGGGGAAACGGAAATTGCAGTTGATAATGTTTAACAATTCAACTCATGACGTTTAGTTAATGAATCGACAGTTCTCAGGGTGGGGTTATTTTCTTCAAAATCTTTGTGTCGCATCCTTGAAATACATTAAACTTAAATATCAACTTTGGCTTCTAACGGACTTTTTGAGTTATGCTGTCCACAGACTAACAGACACACGGACCCTTTTTGGATTCAGGGGGTCTCAAAACATATTTCCGGTGAAATCTCGACACCGATTTTTGGGTGAAATACAAATTTCCTTCTACTTATCAGTAGAGAAAATAAAAATGGCCTAAGGCCTCTAACTCACCAAATCACATTAAAATACAGCAGAAAGAATAAAAGACCTATTAACCAAGGTAAGTGACCATGAAAACAGCTTCAACTGATATAAGGAAGAGAAAATTACTTTAAAAACTTAGGAAAATAGACTTAAAACTTTTAAAATACCTCTAGCACTGAGAAAAACGTCTATACAAGAATCTTAAAAATACCCTTCAAATCATCTGAGATACTGGTAAAACACTAGCAAAATACACATAACGGTGCTCAAAAATAATTTGAGAGGTCTTACAAAGGCGCTTTGAATATTATCTGAATATTTACTTTGGTTTAATTTGTCAGCATTTATTTACGATTTAGGTCAGGCATCAGCTATGCATCAGCTGCAAATTATTCATTTCAAGGTGCTAGTGCAACACTAGGGTCAAAAGTCTTGTAGCTGAGCACCCTTTACATGGCAAATTTATCGAAAATTTTGATTTTCTTGAAAATGGTTCTTGGCTAAAATGTCATATGTTTAAGATATTTGTATGACAAATGAAATATATATTTTGAATTTTCTGGCTATAGCCCATGTAGTCCTGTTTACTCTGGATAACCTTTGAAGAACTCGTAAACCGTAAGAGATACACAAATTCTTAATATACAAAACATGTAGATCTCACCAACACACACAATTTATGTCACGATAATTGTTTTTGTAGACTGAACCATTTCAGAGATATTCCATGTTATTTGCGTCAGTTTCGGAAAACAAAGCTTTCGTGAAATGGAACATTCTTGTTCATTTTTTGTATATGTTAAGCTTGCAAAGAGAACGGGATCTCAAAGCTTTAAAACATTTGACTATCACACAAAGCCTACTGTATTCTAATACTCCCGTTGCACCTACAAGAAAATAACAATAAGATAATTTGTACAAATGTTTATCTTAACTAACACGAAGAAGATATAGGAATAAAGAATTTGTAAGAATGATTAGTACAAGACTAAAGAGTCATGTGAGTGCAACACATCAGTTTTTAACTTTCTCTACTAGTAAGTACAGGAGGTATTGTATTCCACCCCAAAATTGGATGTTGAGATTTCACGGGAAATATATGTTTTGAGACCCCCTGAATCCAAAAAAAAAATGGCATTTTTAGATAAAGGTCCGTGCGTGTGTCTGTGTCAGTCTGTCAGTCCATGTGTCTGTAAGTCTGTGGACAGCATAACTCAAAAACGAAAAGTCGATTGAAAGCCAAAGTTGGTATTTAAGTTTAATGTCTTTCAAGGATGCGACACGAAAATTTTGAAGAAAATAACCCCACCCTAAACTACCCTTTACATGAAAAATTCTTCGAAAATTTCGATTTTCTTGAAAATTGCTCTAACGATGTTGATTAAAATGCCACACATTTGAAATATTTTTATGACAAATGAAATGTATATTTTGAATTTTCTGGCTATAGCCTATGTAGTCCTGTTTGCTCTGGATGACTTGAATAACTCGTAAACCGTAAGAGATAGACCAAATCGTACTGTACAAAAATGTTATATCTCCCTAAAACACAGAATTTATGTCTCGATAAATTTCTTTGTAGAGTGAACCATTTCGGAGATATTCCTTGTTATGTGTGTCACTTTCGGAAAACTTAAAACTTTGGTGAAATGGGACATCGATGTTCATTTTTTATATATTAAGCGTGCAAAGAGAACGGGATCTCAAAGCTTTAAAACATTTGAATATCGCTCAGCCTACTGAATTCCCATGTTCCCCTTGCATCTACAAGGAAATAAACAATAAAACATTTCTGTAAATGTTTATGTCAACTAACAGGAAGAAGATAGAGGAATAAGAATTTCTAAGAATGGTTGGTACAAGAGTAGAGGAAGTCATGTGAGTGCAACACATCAGATTTTTCCCAGTGATTGTATGTAGGTCTTTGGGACGCGTTCAAGGTCATTTTACACATTAGAACAGGTATTTATGGCACAGAAATAGGGTTTTCAGATGCGTTTCAGACCACTTGGCACATTGCTAGAGATATTTTAGAAATTTGTAAGGACAGGGAACAATTTTCAGAGCATTTAGGGTACCGATACAGGTGTTCCATTTACTTTTTTACGGGGCATTAAGGTACTTCTCAGGAGGATTGCTAGAGGTGTTTATGATGCCTTTTAGAAGCATCTTGGACAATTTTATGGGAACATAGCTCACTGGTAATGGTATTTGAGACAATTTAGAGATAACACAGGGAGTTTTGAAATGTTAATGGCATACTATACTCCTAGCATGACCGTCTCTGTGGTAGCGCGCTTGCCTCTGGCGTACAGGATCCGGTTCAATCCCCGGTATGGTCGTTGGGATTTTTCCCCCGCTGGGAGGCCTGGCACGGGGTGCGCTCAGCCTCGTTAGGTCCCGGAAAGGCCAATTGAGGAGCTACTTGATGGAGAAGTAGCGAATCCAGGTCGTGAAGACAGCATAACTGGCCGGGAGGGCTCGGGGCACTGACCATCCTCCAGTACCACACCCCGCTCGTGCGGCTGGGCGGTAGGTCTTGGCCCGTCATGGGCTGTTGCGGTGGGGATTTAGTTCTTTTTTTAATCCTCCTAGTACAAAGAGAATATTAATAGACTAAGTACAAAAAAGAAGAGGAAAAACATGAAAAGAAAAAGAAAACAATTCTCCAAAAGTACCCAGTTTAGCAGTGCGCCAGCCTTCTCCAACGTTCCCTAAATGGGTCATACAATACTATCGTAGCTATTCTTCTAGTTTGTAATGATTGAAGGGGAATCCCAATGACAGTGATAAATGTACAATTCACTCTGGCAGACACTTTTCTGGATTTACCAAATCAACTACCTCTCTAATATCGACAGTAATTAACACACACAATTAGTGGAAAGTTTTTTTTTTCTTTTAAACTAAAACATCAATAAAAGTATCTGTTTCCGAAGCGTTTTATCAATTATTCACTAGAGTCAACATATATCCTAGTATTATTAACAATTTAATTTTTCAATCATACGGAACATTTTAGTTAACCATCACAATACTTGAAAACTCCTGGAGTACTGAATGGAAATTTGTATACCTGCTAATGATTTGATCTGTTATTTGCGGTAATTTCAAAAACATGTGTTCAGACGTTTAGGATTTAGAAATGTGTGTTTTTGCTCGAATTGCTTGATACTGCAGTGCACGCATTATAGCTAAGTTCGTTAAAAGTTCAATTATTGACATCACCTTTGTCTTCCTGTGCGTGCATAATGTGGTTTCTCAATTAAATATTTTACAGCGAAAGAATCAGTCAGAACTGAAAGTATTTCAAGGAGTTTGAATCTAGGGAATAGAGTAAAACTACCCTTTGCAGAGGGCAACAAATGCTGTTATAAAAAATTTTATTTTTGTGTTTTTACTGGTTAACGTAGTGGAATAATGTGAAAAGTACTTGTGGAGCAGTGTGTATAGCTAAACAGCGTATTTACACGCAGTCTGGTTGCCAGCAGGTCTCTGTGGCTGTTGGTAGTACCGCATTCCCGAAAGCGCTGACCGCAGCCTGGGCAAAGGGAATAAACATGAGATGTAAAATTCACACGTTATCCATTGGTTATCTCTAGAGTACAGACTGTTTGTGATGTTTCAATACCATTGCAGACCTTGCTTCTTATAAAGCGAATTTCAGTAGCACCGACATGTTACATATTTTGAAAGGGGCATGATCGTGCAATGAAGTTGGGTATTAATAAAATAAAATTTTCTAATGGTTTATCTTGAGGCCACAGATCAATGTATATGCATAGTTCACATTCACTGCAGTGACTTCGGTATTTTTCCGGTGTTGCATTTCTCAGCTGTGTTACACCCATACACAGTCAGCTTCTGCATTCATTTCCAGCCGTGAGGACTATAGTTCAGTGAAGTCCAATCTTGTCTCTTTGGAGAGGCTTACGTAATTAGCTGCTATTCCCCACTCCATTCTTTCAGTGGGAGGATGAATCATATTTGTGGAGTTTAGACTCACAAGCAGTCGGTATCCAGTGACGGATACAAACAGGCGATTCCATGGCAGTTTCTAAATATCTTAAATTTTCTGGGAATGTTCTCAGAGGACCTCTTCATTCTGGATGAGTTTTGCATAAATGGTAAACAGTAAGAGCCAGACAAAAGCTTACTAAATAAAAATATTGATCTCGTTAAAAGACACAATTTATGTCAAATACTTCTTTTTTCTTTTGAGTGGACCATTTTCGAGATATTCTTTAATATTTCTGTGAATATGCCAATACTCACACTTTTCTCAAATAGGAATATGTTATTCGTTTTTTATCTCTTGGCCTTGCAAAGAGAACGGAATTTCAAAGGCATAGCATAGCAACCAGCTCTTAAAACATTTGACCATGGCTTACAGCCTACTGCAGCGGTGTAAAGGTCATAGCGCATAGACCTATGTTACGCGCTTTTGCGGGCTGGCGTGCTAAAGTGGTCGAAGAGCAAGAATGGACAAAATTGAAGTGCTATCTACGCACAGTAGTGTCGACGTAACGCTTGGCTATGTGTCCTTGCAGGCTACCGGGACTGTAGCAGTGAATCAGGGCCAGTGGTGGATAACAATATGTTTAGTAAATGAAAATAGATTATGCTATAACGGAACAAAAATTCTCACTTTCCTCCATAGCACAACAAAATATAGCTTGAATACTGTTATCTTCACCAGCAACTTATCAAGTCAGACTATTAAACATTAAATTACAGATTAATCTGGTTGTAATAGAAATAATATTGTAGCACAGTAAATCTCAGGTTCCAGTGTCGTCACATTCACTTGCACAACGTTCTTTCAATACCAACTTAGTTACATCTAATGACATATTACTAGAATGGGCAAGTTTAATAGTCACCATATTCTTATCAGACAGTTTAGCCTTTAATCTTGGCTTTGTTAACTTCGTCAAAGAAAAAACTGTACACATGTATAAGTGTTGGCGAACATTATCATAATTCGCGCTGGAAATTTGCGAATATTCATATACTGTACACTGCTCAAAGATTTGTAAAAAGCAATTACATCCAGGTCATTGTGCGCAACCTTTAATAGCCTTGTAGGTTTTTGATGCGTTCATGGTTGCCGTCAGTTGTCTCTTGTATACTCCTTCCTAAAACCTACACCCACTGCTTAGCTTGATCCACGTGCTAGAGTGTATAAGAGTGAGTATAGCTCTACATATAGTTGGAACAGAGTTTCCCCAAATTGAACTATATTAAACGTTTGTATCGCAACGATCATTTGGTGTAGCTTTGTCACCAAATATTTATAGACTTCTTAAAAGTAAGCAGTACCAAAGAAGTCCCTAATGGACAGGTGTTTATGGAATACTATTTGAAAGTGATTTCGTAAACAAAACGCAACCTATATATAACCAAACCGGCCCTGCAACACAGTTGAGTGTTAAATAAGTGGCACAGTCCGCAAACGTTGGACCTCGCTGACTAAACGCTAAACCTAAGATGCGAAAAAGAAATATAACAGTGGAAATATTTAACGGTCTCTAAGACCTGTTGCAGAGAAAGCGGTTGTTTCAAAAACCTTTATTCATAAATTACAGGCTTGTGACGACGATGGATGCCATGAATGCCTCCATGGTGATAGACACCACTTTCAACACAACTTAGACGGTTTGTGGAGCACGTATACACATGGTCCGCGGCCCCGAAATATGACGAACGTACTGAACGTTGCACTGTACTTAGTGCACTGTATTTAGTGCAAATAAACTAAACTAAACCTCGGCGCGACAGCCCACTAGGGGCCAAGGCCTACCTCCCAGCCGCTGCGTCCCCCACCTCTGCCCACTACAGGCGTCATTGGTGAGGTGCAGTACTGAAGGGTGGAACGTGGTCAGCGCCCCTAGCCCTCCCGGCCAGTTATGCGGTCTTCTAGACCTGGGGCCGCTACTTCTCCATCAAGTAGCTCCTCAATTGCTCCCCCCGGGACCTAACGAGGCTGAGTGCACCCCATGCCAGACCTCCCAGAGGGGATAAAATCCCAATGCTGGTACCGGGGATCGAACCCGGGTCCTCCGCGCCAGAGGGAAGCGCGCTACCAACTGCGCTACGGAGGTGGTCATTTAGTGCAAATAATAAAATAAAATAAAACAGGTATATTTAATCGTATATAGTGCAGGTCATTTGAGTCCTACGATGTTGTTTTCCAGCAAAAGTGGTGCGTCCCAGATAGTTCCCGAGATTGTTAGAACACGTCTGCGATTCAAATCTCTCCAGCAGCCTACTACTGACTGAGGGTTTTGCTTTTGAGGTTTTCCTTAGTCTTCATAACGGACAAATATCCAAGAGGTGTCCTAAACTTCGGCCTAGAAGTTTTCCCTTCCAAATTTCCTTTCCCAATTAATTATCATTTCACCTCATATCGCCTGTGTGGAAGGAAGGGCTGGAGGGAGGGATCGAGGGAGGTAGATACATATCACGGAGGAGCCCGCCAAACCAGGACAAGGCATCATATTTAGGACAATGTGACCCTCTGTGTTGGAAACACGACCCCTGAAAGGAAAGAATGAGGGAGAGACCTGACGCACAAACACCGAGACCCCAGGCGTCTTCTTTAAGGAAGCTTGCTCAGTGACCACCCGGAGAACAGTTCTATGAGCAGTCTTGAGAAATGCTCTATTTTGATGCTTCCTTGTTAAATTTTCGATTATACATAGACCTGCATGAGAGTAGAAAGGATGAACGTAATTCTAATTACAATTGCATAATCTTGTCCTTTGCTCACATAACAGGGGTGAATAGGCGTTTTATGCTCTACAAGTCTGCACTTACTGTTCGCTGGAAGTGGCTTTCACTGATTCTATTTTCCTTCCAGGGAACGGGAGTAATGTTTGTATGTTGATTCTCTTTTTTAAGTTAGAACAAATATGTTATCCAATCTCCCCAGAAACGTCTTGTTGTTATTTTAAAATATCCAAGTTTTAAACTTTACAATGTGCGCCTACTATTGTGATAGAACCAGGACATTAGATACACGCTTTAATATATAGTATTTTAATACAAATCATTACAGAAAGCTTTGGGAAAATCAAACATTTCCAAAAATGTTCCATGCAAGGGATAGTTTGGATAAGGGGATTTTCTTGAAAGTCTGAATGAATATGACATCTTTAGATGATTCTCAGCTGAAATACGAAATTGGGTGTTCATCCGTTCAATGGGCCTCAAAACACGTATTTCTGGTGAAATCTGAATGTTGAATGTTTTGTTGAAACACAGTATCTTCTTTGCCTATAACTCAGGGCATTTAGCAGTAGCCGTGAACTGGTGACCCTGTTATTGTGTTTAAAATTAAATACTTTGTACCGGCTATACACAACAAGGGGTAGCTACCCGTTGGCCTCAGGTAAATAACGTCCTAAATACGTAGTAGAGAAGGAAAAAATGGAACCTAGGTTTCTGCGAGAAATGCTACAGATGATACAAGTACCGTCATTAACAAAATTTCTTTTCTGCTGTTAATATAATAAACTCATGTATATTGTACTTGGAAAGAACAAATCCAACGATCTGTTACCAATATTTAAGCCTCTAAAATATACATTGAAATTTCATTGATATGGTATTTTTATTATCATTAATGTTCAAATTCTCGATTAAAATGTGCTATTGATAAGGCATCACCCATATATGAAACATTTTGAGAAAGTTATTCAATGTAACTCAAATCCTATTTCTGTAATTTTAGTGCAATTTACATTAACTTTTGTAGTAAAATGCTCCGTAGCATTGAAAAAATGTACCAATTTACCAACTCTAGTGTAGTCAAGCCCGTGCGCTGGGACAGAGCGGACGTACCAGGAGAACCGGTTGTTTTGTCTACTGCGTGTGTGGCGTGATAGTGAGTGAGCGCAAGAAAGACATATACCACACTGTGAGTGATATTATCGATCACCAAGTGTAGGAATTTAAAGTGAGTAGATCAGCTAAATTTAACAGTGAAAAGAAATGGAAATGTACGCGAGGAAAAATACCCTCAGGATCAAGTTTGCTTTAAGTGCAACGCGACCGTCGGCATATGAAGTGCATGATTTCATAGCAGATACATTACGGTTAAATGCGGAACAAGTGGATACAATACAGTTAATTGCAAGTGAACGGGCAATTTATGTTAAATTAATATCAGCACTCTTGCTGGAGAAAACCCTCAATACCTTCTCGGCGGAAACACCTTTCACATATATGAATGGTGAGATGACTAAAGTGCTTATCGAACACGTGACCGGTAATGCTGTCAATGTCCGAGTGTTTGATATACCCCCAGAGCTCCCGGCAGAGGTATTAAAAGTAGCGTTGCAGCGTTACGGAACGGTATATGACGTCCGGAAGGAACAATGGAGCCGACAATATCGCGTCCCGGTGTTTAATGGGGTACGAGCGGTAAAGATGCAACTGAAGACGAACATCCCTAGTTTTATCATCATTGGCAGCTACAGATTATCGGTGTCCTACGCCGGCCAACCCAGATCCTGCTACGTCTGCAGTAGCACGGCACATCTAAAGAAATTTTGCCCCCACCGTCCGACCGCAACACGCCCAGTGGCGACTGGACGGAGAAACGAAACAGAACCGACGAAGGTGGTAGTGGACACGCAGAGTGAGGGAGCGCATCCTACGGGTGAAAACAGGCAAACGTCCCTGGTGAATGACAGTCAACAGGAAGCAGCAAAGTCTGGGAGTATGCCTCCATAGTTCGAGATACCACAGGAAAACGAGTACATCTGGCCAATCCGGAGGAGATAATACCACCCGCGGTGGGTCCACTTGTGACGGAGACAGCTGCAGCAGAAGAGAAACGCCCGACCGAGAAGAAACGGGCCAAGCGGGCGAAGACAAGCAAAGCCCATAAGGAAGAACCATCCTGGAATAACCAAATGGAGCTGGAGGAAGTTGTGGAAGGAGCCCATGAGGAGGCACGTCAATTACAAGTCCCGTCCACAGACACAGTAGATACGGCTGGAGTACTGACACAAGAGCCTGCCTCAGCATTGATTGGCAGCAGTATCCTGGAGGAGGGAGGTGACAGGAACACCGGTGAGGTTCTACCTGCAAGGAGGGACGCGGGAAATAATCCCCAGAGTGATTGCGAAGCAGCACAGTTACAACAACGTGTGAGGTACCCAGCGGTGGAGATAGGAGACGACTCCCATTACCGGGAGGACACCCCCGGCACCACCGTAGCGGCACGACCATCTGCGAGTGATACTCGACCGCAAGTACTCGAACGGCCACACAGATCCCAAGAGGACCAACCAAGGTCAGCTGAAGCAGTCGCAATTTATCGGCGTGCAGAGATGGCTGGTGGATCCCATCCCTCTCAACCTGATGCGAGGGCTACAGAAGCAGAGTCGCCGATCCTACTTCAGGTGACACGGAAGCCCCAGGTGTCCTTATGTGACCCAAGGCTTAGGGGAAATCCTCCGGCACAGATAACCCCAGCTAGACATCCAGAGACCGAACAGTAGCACACTAGTAGCAATGCACGAGGCCAAGAACGTAGACGCCCGAGTTACACTATCTTTGCGACAGTCGCTTTCATAATGATCTATCTACGAACGGTGGCAACAGTGAATGTGAATGGGTGCAGAAATCTAGTAACCCAAAAACTGCTTAATAGTTTCCTCCAGGTGAACAACATTGACATATGCTTTCTCCAAGAAGTAAATACTTACAACTTGGATGCTCTTTACAATTACGACTATAAAGTTAACCTAGGTTTAAACAGCAGAGGAATGGCAATAGTGTACAGGAAGGGACTTCCCCTGCAGAATTTTCAGATGGATCCCGACGGCCGGGTGCTCTCCGCTACTTTGGAAGAGACCGTCCTAGTTAACATATATGCTCCAGCTGGGACACAGAATAGACGCGAGAGAGAGCGTTTCTTTCAAACCGATGTAACCCCGCATTTGCTACAAGGCAAGGAACTTCTGCTAGCAGGCGACTTCAATTGCACGCTGCAGGCGAAGGATCAAAAAGGTGCTACGAATTTTAGCATCATGCTACAACACCTAGTGTCACAGTTGCAACTGCTTGACGCATGGGAGTTCAAGCATGGGAATGAAGTGGAATTCACTTTTATCCGCAACACTTCTGCCTCATGCATCGATTGACAGTATTTATCTCTCGGAATGGCTCCAAATGTCCATCGAATTTGGGTCATTCCCGTGGCTTTTAGCGACCATCATGCAGTGCTATGTCAATTGCAAATAAATGAAATAAGGCATGAGACGGCCGGCCGTGGCTACTGGAAACTCAATAATTCTATGCTGGAGGACACAGACATTAGGGAACAATTTCAAATCAAATGGCTTCAGTTACAGTCGGCCTTTAGAAGTTCAACTCGGAAGAGTTTTTGGTGGGTGAACACGGAAAAACCAGCGATTCGTTCCCTATTTAAATCTATGGGTATTGTGAGGGCACAGGCCAAGAAGCAGTTACTACATTTTTACAATGAGGCGCTGTGGGGTTGCATCTGAAGCAAAGGGAGGGCTATGAGGTACAGACGGAGATAAAAAAAGTAAAAGAAATCATCAAATTAAAACATTTACACCAGTTGGAAGGACACAAAGTTCGAGCCAAAGTGAAATCCATGCATGAAGCGGAACAGAACTCATTTTATTATTTCGCAAAGGAGCGGCAGAAGGGACATGGAAGATATCCTCAAACAATACGGGACGCGCACACTGGAACTGCTCATGTTGGAACGCGCGCCCAGCTCCAGCTTATAGCGGATCATTTTCAGGCTTTATTTCAAGAAGCGCCAGAAGCAGACACCCCTTATAGGCGTGTGGAACATGAACTGTTTGACACCGGCATCACCCAGGAATCCGCAAAAATACTTACCAGCCCTATCACGGAGCGGGAGGTGTTGGTCGCCATTGAACAAGCCAGTCGACACACATCACCAGGTCCTGATGGGCTCACCTATGAATTCTATAGAAAGTTCTGGCCAATAATCAAGAACGAAGTGATAGAAGTATATACGGAACTTTGGGAGACAGCAGTGTTTCCCGAAACCTTCGCGGATGGTGTTATCACCCTGGTGCCGAAGAAACAGAAAACCGCCACCATGAAGGACTATCGTCCAATAACGCTGCTAAACGCCGATTATAAGTTATTTGCGAAAGTTCTGGCTAACCGATTAAAAGGAGCATATGCAGAAATCATGCATTGTAACCAAGCGGCAATATCGAAAAGGAACATTATTGACACATTGGCGGAACTGCGTGACACGCTGATCCATCTACGCAGAGAAAATAAAGCGGTGGCTTTGATCAATCTCGACTTTCAACAGGCTTTTGATAGAGTGCACCATTCGTATCTGTGGAATTGCTTAACGGCTGCGAAATTTCCAGTGCCGGTAATCAATCTTATTCAGGGACTCTACGGCACGGCACAGTCTCGAGTCTTATGGAATGGATGGTTTACCAGGCCGGTACGAATAAAACGATCAGTTCGTCAAGGCTGCCCGCTATCAATGGGATTGTTCTCATTGGCATTGAACCCTTTACTCCAGAGGTTGCAACAAACCATGCGAGGAGTCAGTGTATACAATGAACGGTTCACACTTACAGCCTATGCTGATGATGTGACTGTGGTGGCTGCAGATAATGAAGATATGACGACCATGCAACAGGGATTGGAGCAGTACACAACGATGTCCGGTGCAGTGTTAAATGCTGAGAAATCGGAGATCCTAATATTAGGAAATTGGCCGGAACCACCACAGACCTTGGGGATGCAATGTGTGACTACTACAAGGATACTTGGAATATGCTTTATGGCAAATATAGAAGATACTATTGCAGTTAACTGGAGGGAAAAAATTAATAGTTTACGCCATTCCTTATCCATGGAGAGGATCCGGAACCTGAATTTGCTACAACGCATCTGGTACCTGCATACTTATGGTCTAAGCAAAATTTGGTATGTGGCACAGATTCTGCCGATTGCAAAACGTGACGCACAGAAATTGTAACAACTCCTTGGTTACTTTTTGTGGACTGGAAAAGCATATAAGGTGAGCCGGCCTCAACTACGTTTGCCTCCGTCCAAAGGTGGTTGCGGCTTAGTGGACATTGCCAAGAAATGCATGGCCTTATTGGGGAAAACCGCCACACAATCATTGCGCGGATCTGGCTCATCCATTGACCAAAATTTCTGGAAGGAACAGCTGCATAACCCTCAGGTGGCACTCAACGGATTTAAACCCACTGTCCTTCACCTAAAACGAATTCTGGACAACACCGATGACATTACGGCCTTCGAACGCACCCGGAACCACTACCGTATGCTCACGACAGTTCATCTGGTTCCCAGAGTGGCAGAGAAATATACCAGGGAGTGGAAAGTGATCTGGCAGAATTTATTTTGTAAACATGTGCCCAGTGATTGGCAGGAAACCACCTATGAAGTATTAAATGAGGCTATACCGACAGCGGATAAACTCTGGCGACATGGAAGGGCACAGTGAAACCAATGTCCATCTTGTGCCGCCGTCGACACACTGGACCACCGAATTGCTTCCTGTAAGCAGGTTGAAGTCATCTGGGTAGAGCTCAGGACTTACATCGCCAAATGGTGCCCACCGCAAGCTCCACCATGCCTTGAGAAGCTCCAGCGTTTGGAATTTCATTTTCAGAATACTGCACTCCAACGCTGTGTAGTTTGGCTGGTAATGGGAATAATGTACTGGATCCTTAAACAGAATAATGGCCCAGTGGCGCAGAGGAAGGATTGGGTCAGTTTTCTGAGACAGGCACGCTGGCAACTGATAACTTCTGGTCTTAGCAAATCAATGCAGCCGTACATAACACGCCTTGCACTTTAAATACGACAATGCAACTATAATCAAAATAATATATATATATATATTTAAAAAAATAAAATAAAAAATAAAAAAAAAAGCTAACTTTGAGTATCTGTTATGAAAATAAATGACCATGTGTCACCTCAAAAAAAAATAAATAAATAAATAAAAAACTCTAATTTCATTGTGATGCTTTCACAAATTAAGGCTGTACACATCCAATGAATCCTGGGGTTGGAAAGCAGAGATTCTAATTGCTATTAAAACTGCGACTGCCCGAGGTCAGAATGACGAACTAAATGCCTTTGTGCTTCGAGCGGGTTAATCATTGATACTGTGCCCCCCTCTGACTAGGGAAATACATCACTTGAGTGGAGCAAATACATTTTAAAGCCTCGACTCGACATCATGACAAAGGAGTGCGTATTTAAAACAGTTGCCAAGGGAGAAACGCTAACAATGACTTAACTCAACGCCGCAAGAGGACTCTAGAGGAACTTTTCAAAAAGTTGCCTTAGGGGACTGTTCAGCACTGCACATTGCACGGGATGAAGTATGCAGAGCGACAGTTTTTGGTGATAATAACATAGACTCCTGCTGAGGCTCTTTATTCTATTGCCTTAGGGACCTTGTGAAAGAGCTCCGGTTGGCGTTTAGAAACTCATGAAAAACAGTGCAAGAAAATATGCTTTGGCACTGTTTCATAATCATTCAAGAAAAAAGTGGCGCCAGACGTAAATGGCAAAGAACGCGTAACTTAATACACCGCAACGTGTACGCGGATTTAAGTAATCAACCGAACGAACGCATCCGTGAATACACAACCAATCAGTGGAACGGCGTGCAAATCAATATTGATCCACAAAATCACACAATCTGGAAAATAGCCAGAAATCTCACTCGTACATACACACAAGCTCCTCCCCTGCAAACGCCAAACGGAATAGCAGGAACTCCCTGAGACAAAGCCGAAGCATTTGCAGATGCTCTAGAAGCGACCATCAAACCGAATGCTTTTTCGTCAGATCAAGCATTTGTGGATGAAACGGAAGCAATGATAGAGAATATTGGAAGAATACCAACACACAACTAAACGCGTAAAACAAATGCAGGCGGTATCAAATGAATTATTAAGCGCCTGCCCACCACGGAGGCCCCGAGCCGGACCAAATACCGAATATAATACTAAAGCATCTGCCACCCAAAGCACTGAAACTATTGGCAGATATTCTTAACTACACCCTTGAGAAAGGCCGATTCCCTGCACAGTGGAAAGAGGCCAAAATGTAACTGTTCCCCAAACCGAGAAAGAGCCAATCACAGCCTAATAACTATAGGGCAATTAGCCTCCTGAATACAATGAGTAAGGTCTTGGAGAAAGTAATACAAAAACAACTTACCAATCGCATAATGAAAACTAGCATAATCATTAATGAGCACAACATTCGACAACACTACAACTCCTATGAATGACCAAATCCATAACGAAAGGATTCAACATAAAGCGATCTACAGGGGCCATTTTCTTGGATATAGAACAGATCTTTGATCTATGTATGTGCGTTAACTCTACTTTAGCTTATCCTTCAATAAAAACGGTCATAGCAAATTTCTGGATGGCTGTATTTTGTAAACTTTCGCTCGATCAGAAGTTCAATGAAATTGACTTCCTATAAATCTGTAAATCTTACTTCCGTTTGAACTGTGATACCATCCAATATTTCAAAAAATAGTCTTCTTAATCTGCTTGTATAGTTCTGTGTGAACTTAAAGTTAACTTCATTCTCACTGTCTTCGTTTTCATGAGAATTCCTGTTCGAAGATTAACAGACGTTTCTACACAGTGAAGAATTACTTCTCGCATCTACGTTGTCCAATATATGAAAGAAAATGTATTTCAGTTTGGCGTCTATTAATATATGCATTGTTCTTCTGAAGAATGAAAAACAAATACTCTGTTGAAGAAATGCAACAAAATTGCAGGTGTACAGTCATTCAAATGTCTAATGATTCCAAAAGCAATTTTTTTATGAAATTGGAATCCCAGGTTTCAGAGACGATTACTTTTTTCAAATCCCTTTTAACTCAGCATAGTGTTCTAGAACTGTCATGACACCCCGTGAAAGGTAGTTCGACCTTATTTCATTGGATCTAGATAATTTAAAGCTCCTTTCTCTAAGTAATTCACTTATTTTATAAGATCGGCTGGAAAATTTATGTTTTCTAGTAAGACTAGTGATGAATAATTTTATTTGCGTAATTTGTTTACAACAATGGAACAAGACCAGATTCAGCTGACGAGCATAGCGATGTATAAATGTTTTGTTGTTTAACGACGCTGTCAATTGCCAGGATCACATCAGCGTCGCCGGTGTGCCGGAATTTCGTCCCGCAGGAGTTCTTTTACATGCCAGTAAATCTACTGACATGGAGCTGTCGTTTTTAAGCACACTTAAAAACCATCGGTCTGGCCCGGATTTGAACCCGCGACCTTGAGATCAGTAGGCCAGCGTCTAACCAACTGAGCTACCCAGACCGACATAGCGATGTATAAACAATGCATTGGGATAGAGTTCTTTAAGAGTGTAAATGCTACCAGACCTTCCTGCCGTTACTGTGCATTCATGATATATTTGTGATGTTAGCTTGCTTTGCCTTATTTTCCAAGTGTGTAATGATTTTAAGAGCACATCTGCTAAATCTGACGATGGTCTCTCTTTCGACATGCCAGAATATCCAACAAAATTTTCTATAACTCCACCAGATTGAACATTGGCATAGCGCGAGATGACACTCATTTGACTCTGGTAGACACGTCAGTCGTTTCGTCTGCTTAAAGTGATATAATTTTATTTTCAATTTTGAACACAATCTGTTCATTAATTACATCAAAATGTATTGAATCAGCGGATTGTGTATCTCGGAAGAAGTGCCCTTAAATTAAGTAGTATGTGGTCATTAAGTAAAACCTCGTTCGATATGACACAATGTTGGAGGACGTTAAGCTAAAAATTCTAAACTTTCCAAATAATCCCCTTTGTTAACAGTTGATTGCGATTCATCATAACCATGAAATACTCGGTTTTTGTCGCACTAAAAAGCAGGCTGCGAAAATTAGCCTCTTTATTATACGTCTGTTGCGATCAACTTTCTCGTGGTGTCTTAGGGCACTAAGACGTGCGGGTTCTGAAAGTGCATGCCCTATTCCAGTTTTCCCCAGCTCATTATATTTAACAGCTGCAGCAATATGTTTTGTGCATAACTCGTGTTTATTTGTTTTTGCAGCAAAATTTTTAAGCTCTCCTCTCCTTTCCTAACTCACGTCATTCTGAGTTGTTTTTCCAAAAAAGTAAACAATAATAAAATAAAAAAAATAAACTGAGTAGTATTCAAAAGCAAGAGGAGTAGCTTTGCCGATTCCCAGTATTTTTTGTGCTCATGGATTTATTATATTTAATTCATGAAAATTTTAAGCCCACATTAACTTTAAAAACTATTGGACACAAATGATACTGAAGTTCTGCCATCAAAATTCAATTTGTCTCCAAAACTCGATTTAAACTTTCTCTAAAACATTGGTTTACTAAACAAAAACAATTCCGAGTATTGGATAAAGCACGCGATATATCGTAATGTGATAGTAAGTTGTCTGTCACAGAGTAGTCATCACACACGAACTTTGCTACACTTCAAAGTAGCTCCAAATTTGAGTTAAGTATTAGTAATAGCACAAGTAATATTACACTTCTACAAACTTGATATCCTGAAGTACAAAGTCTATATTATTTTTAATATAAGCAAATTGGCTTTTTGTAGGCTTTGAATCGCATTTCACAGATTTGTCCCCTTAATGTGTTATGTACTCTTTGTATTCTTCATTTGTTTATAATTTGATATTCAGAGTAATCAATAAGCCCGTAAAAACAGGACATGTTTTAATAAGCTCTCAGCAAAAATGGTGAAAAAACTCAGATAGGACATTTGGGAAGATCCTGTTGTAGACTGGGTGTATTAGTTAGTGCCTCCAAGTTATTATGTCTCTTTCGTTTCCTTACATCCACCAACATTTGTCTTCTAACATGGTTCTTCTACTTTGGAACGAATTCTTGTTTGGAGACAAATGTGTTTGTAACCACAAACATGGTAACTTGGAAGAACTTGAGGTACCTATAGCACAGGATCATTCAAAATGTCTTTTTCAGGGGTAGCCACCAAAATTTGAACACAAATTTTTGGTGGAAGTAACGAATCGTAAGGGACATAACCTGAGGGCACTCCGTTAAAATGCGCAGTGTACAGCAGGTTCCTCCGAAATGTCCCGCCCCCCGGGTTTTAACACCCTTTTGTTGAGATGCAAAACATGTCCTGTTATTACGATTATTGTTACTCACAAAACACAATTCTAACCAACAAAAATACATAACCCATTAAGCATCCACAGGAGGAACGCCATGGCCTACTTTATTCCTCGTATACTTACGGGGAAATTTGTAATGGAAGTTCCCCTTTCTTTCCCTCAGCATAGAATTGTAAACAGAAAAATAAGAGTAGGTACATAACACATTAACTACATATTCACAGGAGAATCACTTAAGCTGCTGTATTCATCTTATACTTACAGGGAATTGTGTAACGGGATGTTATCTTTGTTACTTTCAACTTCAGCCTACTACGTATGATACACAAGACGCTTGTACTAGTTTCTTTTTTCTCGATTTATTACGCATTTATCAAATAAGCGCTACGTTAATTTCTGAGATGTGTATGCTTTATCTGTAAATATTAGTAACGTTCTTAGCAAGTTTTGAAAGCTTATATGTTGCAGTAATACACATGTTACTTACTGCTATTACTTTCTCTACCAGTATAGTATGTAGAGGAAGTATTGTATTCCACCCAAAAATTGGTTGTCAAGATTTTACAGGAACAATATGTTTTGTGGTCCCCCGAATCCAGAAAAAAAGAAGCATTTTCAGAGAATGGTTCGTGTGTCAGTCTGTGGACAGCATAACTCGAACGCGAAAAGTCGGTTAAAAACCAAAGTTGGTATTTAAGTTTAATGTGTTTCAAGGATGCGACACAACGATTTTGAAAAAATTACTTCAACCTAAGCTGTGCTTTACATAGAAAATTTTTCGAAAATTTTTATTTTCTCGAAAATGACTAAAGATTTCGATTAAAAGACATATGTTTAAGATATTTGTATGACAAATGAAATGCACATCTTGAATTTTCTGGCTATATCCTGTGTAGTCCCGTTTACTCTGGATGACTTTTACATAACTGGTAAACCGTAATAGATAGACCAAATCTTACTCTACAAAAAATGTATAGGCATCTTACTAAAATACAATTTATGTCTAAATAAACTTTTTTGTAGAGTGAAAACTTAAACCTTCTTCATTGTTATTCATCTTTATATGTTAGCCGTGCAAAGATAACGAAAGATCAAAGCTTTAAAAGATATGACCAGGGCCGTATTTACGTAAGGGCAAACCGGGCAACTGCCCAGGGCGGTACATTTTAGGGGGCGGCAAAATTACTGGAAAGCTGCAAAAAAAATAAAAAAAAAAAAAAAAAAAAAGCATAGACATGAAACATCAAGTTCCTTTTGATTCTGGATAAATTGATTGAAGAACTGAACAACAGAGTTTCTTCCTACAAGGAATTCAGTGAACCATTTATGTTTTTGACAAATCTGAAGATGCTTAGTCCACTTGAAATTCAGGAAGCATCATCCAGACTTCAGAAAGTCTACAGTTCGGATCTGGAAGATTCAGCATTTGTACTTGAATGCTTACACTTCAAAAGCTACATAGAAAAGAATGAAAATGCGACGCACCCTCCTACACAGCTGTAACATAACTGTCTAGAGAGTGTTTACCCAAACTTAAACATAGCTCTACAAATATACTTGAGCACTCCTGCTTCCAACTGCTCAACTGAGAAATCATTTTCTGCTCTAAGACGCATAAATAATTATTTAAGAGCATCACAAGTGAAGGATCGTCTTAGTTATCTGGTGTTCTTACAATTGAATCTGACTTACCAGTGAAAATGGACTATAACGAACTCATAAACTTGTTTGCAAATGACAGGGCAAGGAGGAAGTCCCTTGTTAATTAAACAGTATATGTTTTGACATCTAATATGGGCTGATGCCTCTTTAGTGTAAGTTCATTCTATTAAGAGGTTCCTACTTAAATTTTAATAACCTCACTTATGGTGTTTGCCACTCACACTTAAGTATCCAAACTACTGAAACCATTCTCTATGCTGTGAAAATTTAAGTAATATACGTATTGCAAGTTGGGGGGAGGAGGGGGTAGCAAATGTTTTTTTTTTTTTGCTCAGGGGCGTCAGAGGTCCTAAATCCGGGCCTGGATATGACTACCGCTTAAATCCAACTGTGCCTCCATATTCCCCCTGTACCTACAAGAAATTAAGCAATAAAGTAATTTGTGCAAATGTTAACTCAACTAACACGAAGAAGATCTAGGAATAAAGAGTTTGTACGAATGGTTAGTACAAGAGTAGAGAAAGTCATGTGTGGCAACACATCAGATTTTTATAAAAAACATCCATAACTACGGTTTGGGGCTTATGGGCCTTAACCATGGGGTACACTTACAACGCATTTAAGTTTTGAATATGCTTTCCAACAATATGGATTTTTAACATACTTCCATAGGACACTAGAGGAGTGTTTCACAGCAAAATTTGAAGGTGAAAGGACATTTTTACATGTACATAAAACGATTTAGATCCGAGTAACCCATTTTTTTACTGATCTATGCATAAAATGAGTTTGAGGGGAGTTTAGGTTAGATTCTACACAATCAGTTTTAAGAGATTCAATTTTATCCCCAATTCCTTCATCTTCGATCGCTCGATAGATTCCCTCTCGCTGTGTTTATCCTTCAAATGTTGGCAGTTCTTCGTTTTAAACTGCTGAGCCACAAACTGCCCAGACCTAACAGCGAGTCTGCGTTTCAAGGTTAGTTCAAACATTAACTAAGAATTGAATGCGTGTCTCGTATGACTGTGAATAGCTAAACTGAAAAACCAAATTAGGGATAAAAAACAACTTTGGTACTTAAGTTCAGCGTCTCTCAAGTATAGATTTTAAACAAAATTTTCCAACCCAAACTACCCTTTACTGGCAAATTAGTTATTCTTTTTTACTTTCTCAGGGATAGCTCTTAACGATTTTTGTCCAGATATCATAACAATATAAACGTAGAACTTGAATCCGCAGGGGAAAGTTTGTGAAGTACTCTTCATTCAGAAAGGAATTTTTATAATTTTATTCAATTGGTAAACCATAAGAGATAGACAAAAGCTTGCCAAATGGCAAATTTAGACCTCTTTAAAACAGACACTATATTTTAAATAAGCTTTATTACACAAGCAACCATTTTCCAGGTATCTGCCGTTATTCATTTAAGCTTTTAATTGCTTTTTTTAAGTTCTTAACTATTCCTTCCTTCCTTCCTTCCTTCCTTCCTTCCTTCCTTCCTTCCTTCCTTCCTTCCTTCCTTCCTTCCTTCCTTCCTTCCTTCCTTCCTTCCTTCCTTCCTTCCTTCCTTCCTTCCTTCCTTCTTCCTTCCTTCCTTCCTTCCTTCCTTCCTTCCTTCTTCCTTCCTTCCTTCCTTCCTTCCTTCCTTCCTTCTTCCTTCCTTCCTTCCTTCCTTCTCCTTCCTTCCTTCCTTCCTTCCTTCCTTCCTTCCTTCCTTCCTTCCTTCCTTCCTTCCTTCCTTCCTTCCTTCCTTCCTTCCTCCTTCCTTCCTTCCTTCCTTCCTTCCTTCCTTCCTTCCTCCTTCCTTCCTTCCTTCCTTCCCTTCCTTCCTTCCTTCCTTCCTTCCTTCTCTT
>CM060962.1:248962590-249015090 GCA_030765045.1 Tenodera sinensis
AAGCTCCTGTTCCATGACTCAATGACAACTTGCTGAGCGGGACAAGCACCTCTAACGAAAGACGATGTTTTGTGTGTATGCCCCTGACGGGGCACCTCCCTGAAGGATAGATGGATGATCCGAGGGGGCGGCCGGAACGTTGCCACGACAGAGCATAGGGCAGGGTCACCTACATTTTTCCACTTAGAAGCACCCCAGTGGAAGCTGGTTCAGCCCAGTTTCCCTCCCCACCCATTCGGGTTCGTATTCCCAAGGGAGCGCGGAACTCAAAACCGGCTCCCCTCCCCTCGGGCTTGTACCATCCCATAGGGGGCCGGTAAACCAGAAGGCTCGCCTTCCAATCTGGGGAACGAGATTTCCAGAGTGGCAGTTAGTGAAATAACAAAACCATTTATATCGTTCATCAAACAGCTAGATGACTCCAAATGCTTGACATATTTTTTTTTTTTTCGGCGAACCGGTTCTTTATTAACAACAATTGTATTGGACATATTTGTTACACTTACTATGGACAATCCCTGGTGAACTTGTACCGAAGCAGTACCCTTCCATCCTCTATAATCAAATTTTACAGGGTTCTATGAATGTGGCGAATAAATTGTACAAAATACCTATAATAATATCTTCTGCTAAACATTTTATACAATGATTTTATAAATTCTAAATTACAGTCCTTTCAATTGAGTTTCAAGCAGTATCTTATGAACTGAGGACAAATCAATAGAGTAACTGTTATTGTTTTATTACCTGACAAAGATTTAATTCAATCCGAAGCCTGTAACTCGGTTCTGCGTAGCGTTAAATTCTTGTAGGCACAGTATTGCTGTGTTCTTATCTGTTGATTTCTCAGTATCCAACCCTGAATTGCGAAGCAGCTCTTGTGTCGGTATTAGAAATTGCGTAGATTCTGATGGTATGTTATAAGTTCACCCATAGTTGATATTGAACCTTATAATGTCCAGTATTTTCTTTAATACAGGGCAGTCACGTGACATGGCTGTATGATTACTGTTAACCAACTGCTGCCTAGTTTGCTGTTATATCTCTTGCAGTTGGCATCATGGTTTTTGTTCTTGTACATTTCTTTAACTCGTGCTCTTCTGTATAATGTGGGGGCCACAACTGTAACCTTCATTACCGCAAACAGTCTTCTATCGTTGCAAGCGTGTTATACAAATGCTTTTGTTAACTTGTTTTAACTTTTATCTGTTTTAACTTCCCCCCTTTAACGTTTTAACTGTAAGTCTTACCCGGTGGTGAGTTTCCCTGTGTGTTTTTGACTTCGGGCCCTAATGACCTACTAATTCACTCACTTACTGATAGAAGATTACTGTTATTCACACATGAACATGTCCGTGATCTTTAAGCCGACTAATTTTAAATTTTTTATAAATGAATATGAACATACTACATCAGGAACTCTTGATGCTCGGCAAGTCTCCAAATCTTCTAGGTCATAATGCGCTCTGCTTTGGACTAGCAATACTCCTGTTGGATGCGATGCTCTGGGGTCAGAATTTTGCATTTGCATCAAATAACGCTCAAGAGGAGAACTGGGAGTGAACCTGAAGAAAATTGCCAATCTCCGATTAACATAAGCCCAGGAAATGTCAAGCCTAGCGATGGTCTCAACTTCAATGTTTGTTCACCCTCAAACACCATATCACTGCCCTTTGGATACATGATCGCTACATTTTTTGTGCACTGCACTTCATCTCTCCTAGACTCCTTATTTTGTAAAATGCTAGCATAGGATTGCAGGTTAGGTTCGGCAGGGAACTTCTGCTCTCCTAACAGCTAAAAGTAATTAAACTCTCCCAACTTTCAAAAATAAGATTGGAAAATATTTAAAATAATATCTATACAATGTAAGCCCTCACTCTAGTTTTCGAAAACCTTATTTACATCGGTTTCTTTATCCTTCTAGTCTTCTACCTCTGCTGAAATCTACTAAAACTAAACCTAATATGTACTATTGTAAATGTAAACCCCGCGCGACAGCCCACGAAGGGCCAAGGCCTACCGCCCAGCCGCTGCGTCCCCCACCTCTGCCCACTACAGGCGTCATTGGTGAGGGTGCAGTACTGGAGGGGTGGGACGTGGTCAGCGCCCCGAGTCCTCCGGCCAGTTATGCGGTCTTCTCGACCTGGGGCCGCTACTTCTCCATCAAGTAGCTCCTCAATTGGTCCCCCGGGACCTAACGAGGCTGAGTGCACCCCGTGCCAGACCTCCCAGAGGGGATAAAATCCCCATGCTGGTACCGGGGATCGAACCCGGGTCCTCCGCGCTACAGGCAAGCGCGCTGCCAGCTGCGCTACGGAGGCGGCCCTAATATGTACTATTAGTATCTATTAAAATATATGTGTAAATAAATTACGTATCTTGCCTCGTGATAGTCGTTACAACTTTCACATTGTATCTCTCTGCTGGGATCCATCTGACGTAGAAGGCGCTGAACGTTTCATAAGGATTGCTAAAATTATTTGAGCTCTATAATATGCACACTTCGCCGAAAATATTCATTAGTACTTGATTTTTTATTTTCTCCAGCATTTATATACTACATAGAGAAAATTCGATACCGAGATTGCTATATAAATACACGTTTTGAGATCCTATTAACAAAACATTAGAAAAAACGTGCACATTTGTGTGTTTTAGTGTCCATATGTCTATGTACCGCATAGTATGTACCTATATACCATAGTTATGACTTGTTTCCAGAAGAATTTTGAAGAGTATAAAAGCTGAACAAGGAAATTCAGAATGCAGCGCTTTAGTAAATGCTGCACTCCTAATGAAATAATCGTTGTGACTTTAACTTTGTTATATTAAAAAAAGTCTGTAACAGGGAAAGTACAAGTTACAAGAGTAATAAAGTTTCCCATGTTTTGCACTAATATGATTTTCACTACTCACTGTTGTACAAATTATACTTATAAACAATTCTTCTTCTGTCTACTTCATGTTAATCGAAGGAAACATGCCGAAAATTGTTTAGTACATATCTCCTTATAGGTACAAGGGTGACAGGGGTATACAGCCAACTTAAGGGCTAGCCAAAAGTTTTTTATCAGGTGGTCGCTATGTAATAGCTCTTGCATACCATTCACGTTGCGCGGCCGAGAGAGAGAGAGAGAGAGAGAGAAGAGAGAGAGAGAGAGAGAGAGAGGAGAGAGAGGGAGGCAGACAGACGGATAGAGACAGAGTAAAAGTAAGTAAACAAACAACCACTTCTTCTTTGAGAAAAGTAGAAGATTTTTAAAATGGAAGCGAATAACAATGAATGTTTCTGAAATAGGTAACTCCAGAAAAAAAGTATTTGACATAAGTTAAATGATTTAGCGGAATCTACATTCTTTGTGTGCTAATATTTTGTATATTATTATTATTATTATTATTATTATTATTATTATTATTATTATTATTATTATTATTATTATTATTATTATTATTATTATTATATTATTATTATTATTATTATTATTATTATTATTATTATTATTATATTATTATTATTATTATTATTATTATTATCATCATCATCATTAATATCATTATCATTATCATCATTATCATTATCATTATCAGTGTCATTATCATTATCGTTATCGTTATCATTATCATTATCATCATTATCATCATCATCATCATCATCATCATTATTATTATTATTATTATTATTATTATTATTATTATTATTATTATTATTATTATTATTATTATTATTATTTATTATTATTATTATTATTATTATTATTATTATTATTATTATTATTATTTTTACTATTGTTTTGCAGAAATGTTTAAGCAAACAGAGATTGAAAATGAGTTTACATGGGGAAAAGGAGGAAATACTAGGAGAGGGTGCCTAAAGACAACGAGGGAGGTTCAATAAACAATTAAGCATTCGTGTGCAGTAAGATAGGGATGCGCATATGTTAGTATTTATGTGCGTTATGTGTCGTTCGTGTATGATGGAAACGCATATTTGATGTATAATTGAAGAAGTTTTGTATGGCGAATTTCGTATACATGAAATATGGCGTACAATAATTGATACATGTAGCATGTTTGATGTACGAATAATGTGCCGAGTTAGCGTATTTGGTTGTGTTTAGCTGCCTTTGTTTCCTGTGTTGTCAATTCCTTTCCTTGGATTCAGTATTTTGTTGAGAAAACAAGTGAAGCAATCTATGTATCTAACTCTTTGAATGAACAGCGAAAGGTTGTAATAAATATTTATTTCTTCATCTGATTACCCTCTCCTTATGTAGGACTTGGACCCCTAATGACTTACACCCCCTACAAGCCAGTACCTAAGGTCAGACGCCTTTCGGGGAGCAGAGGAACCTATGGACCGAACAGAGTGAAGACCTGGAAACGGGTGTCAGCCAAGCACCAGGTATCATAGTGAGAAAGAGGATGAGATGAAATGCGGGTCAAATGGACGATTGGAAAGGTGATGATGGAGCAATTGGTAGAATGAACGGCGGGAGAAACTGGAGAATCCGGAGAAACCCGCTCAGACGCCGCTTCGTCCGTCACGAATACCACATGTGGGTCCCCTCCCTGGGAACGAACCCAGTCCGCCTAGGTGGTAGGCGAACGGTCTAACCGCTCGGCGACGTCGCCGCCTATAAATAGTGACTTTGTTTTCAAATTAATACGTTTTCCCTCATTATCATAAATTTGGGTAACCGTGACAGGACGAGGAGAAGATAAACTTAACAAGGAAAGAACACAAACGAGAAGACTTTGCACGCGTGCTGCTAATGTGTTGGAAACGAAGGTACACGATCCACAAGCTACAAATCAAGATATAACGTCCATCTTTAAGGTATGTGACGAAAAATGTTTCATATTGAAGAGTCGTTATGAAGAGGTTATAAAAGAACATATAAATACACAAAGTGACGTCACCTTGAACGGAGCACGTAAGTGCTAGAAACAGTTTGAAGCTGCCTAAATTGGAGCTAAGGAAATTTGACGGCGACGTGAGA
The DNA here is from genome assembly GCA_030765045.1 of Tenodera sinensis. NCBI lineage: Eukaryota > Metazoa > Arthropoda > Insecta > Mantodea > Mantidae > Tenodera > Tenodera sinensis. The sequence goes on from CM060962.1 coordinate 248,967,594, forward strand.
AACTGGATTGGGTTTTGGGCACAGTTTAAAAGAATATAATATGACGGTATTAATATACCAGCAGAAGAAAAAGATCTGACGTGTTGCACTCACATGACTTTCTCTACTCTTGTACTAACCAATTCCTACAATCTTTTATTCCTCTGTGTTGTATGTGTTAGTTGAGATAAACATTTGCAGAAATTGCCTTATTACCTATTTCCTTGTGGGTACAAGGGAAATGTGGGAATACAGTAGACTTTGGGCGATAGTAAAATCTTTTAAAGCTTTCAAATTCCGTCCCCTTTGCACGGTTAACATATAAAGAGTAAATAATGATGTTCCATTTGACAGAAGTACAAATAATAAGGCATATCTCCGAAATGGTTCACTCTAAAAAGATTTTATTTAGACATAAATGGTTTGTTTTAGCAAGACCTTCATTTTTTGTACGGTAAGATTTGATAAATCACTTACGGTTTATCAGTTATGCAAAAGTCATCCAGAGTAAACAGGACTATATGAGCAATAGTCAGAAAATTCAAAATGTACATTTCATGTCATAAAATATCTCAAACAGATGACATTTTAATCAAAATCGTTTGGGCCATTTTCAAGAAAATCAAAATTTTTAAAAATTTTCCATGTAAAGGGTAGTTTAGGGGTGGAGAAATTTTCTTCGAAATCTTGGTGTCGCACCCTTGAAAGACATTAAACTTAAATACCAACTTTGGTTTCTAACCAACTTTTCGTTTTTGAGTTATGCTGTCCACAGACTGACACACACACACACAAACACACACACACACACTCTCTCTCTCACACGCACACAAACACACAGGGGACCTTTTTCTAAAATGCCTTTTTTTATTCAGAGGGGCCTCAAAACAAATTTCCGGCGAATCTCGACATTGAATTTTTGGGTGGAATACTACTTACCGGTAGAGAACGTTATACTCTGTCAGTGGGAGACGTTGTGTTGGTTGGAGACGACTCTACAAAACGCATGACTTGGCCTATAGGTCGACTACTGGAAATACTCGTATAACCAGGAAGTGGTGGAGCTGTAAGAGGGGCAAACGTGAACACGTCCAAGGGAGGGAGAGAGTTCCACCTCTGCAAAGACCAAAGTGACGACGCGTGAAAAAAATAATTAATGTTGCAAATTAAAATAATATATTTGAATTTGCAAGGTGATAGTATGTACCGAGTTAGCATGTTTTGTAGGGCTTAGCTGCTTTTGTTTTCTGTGTTGGCATTTCCTTTCCTTGGATTGAGTGTTCGTTGAAAACACAAGTGAAACAATTTATGTATCTAAATCTTAGAAGCAACAGCGAAAATGTGTAATAAATATTTATGTTGTGTTAAAATTAATGCGTTGTTCCTAATTTATCTCCAACTCATAACACATAATGCAACAAAAATATCTATGATGAATTCATCTAAACCAACCTTGTAAACTGTTATGTCATCATCTAATCTGACTCCAGCTATGCTCACCTATCTTACCTAACCTAAACTAAACTAACATAGGTATGTAACTTGACCGCTCCTTACCTGAATACTTCTAAGTTAAGTTGACCTAGACTGTCTTCTCATCATCTAACCTCTCCTGTCATCTCCTAACCTATCTAGATACGATCATGGCTAAACATTCCAACTGAGTAACATTTTCTGTATTTAACTGTAATGTTAGTCACCTTTTACGTCTTTTTTGCTGTACATGTTTACATTTTAAGGAGATTATTCTCGTTTTACAGTAATCTTTTACGACTTTTGTCATTTTTACACCAATAGAATTTTTTTTTCTTTTTCTTTTTGTAAATTTCTATATGTTCAGATGGTAACTTGAGAACTGAGATTGTAAATTAAATAGGACTCACATTTCCATGGAACGTTTCAGCCAGCTACAATTATCTATCTTAACCTAACGTAACCTTATTCCAACCAAGATAACTAAGCTAACCTGACACAATTGAAACCATAGTCAGTCATTACCTGGAGTTACCAGTACGCAACTTCAGTAGGCATTATGTATTTGGAGTAGAAAGGATTCTTTGGAGATGTAGACCTAAATTATATCTTATACACAGAGGTTTTCATTTTTACTTTCTCTACTACGTTTAGTATAGTCGAGGTAGTATTGTATACCATCTAAAAATTCGATATCGAGATTTCGCCGGAAATATGTGTTTTGACGTCCCCTGAATCCATAAAAAAAGCATATTTAGAATAAGTTCCGTGTGTGTGTGTCTGTGTGTCTGTCTGTATGTTTGTGTGCATGTCTGTGTGTCAGTCTATGGACATTAGGTATAACCCAAAAACGAAAAGTTGGTTAAAAACCAAATTTGGTATTTAAGTTTAATGTCTTTCAAGGATACGGCACGAAGATTTTGAAGAGGATGCCTTGAGCACAAAGTTGGCTAGGATACAGCACTAACGAAGACAACCACTACTTAACAAATGAAACAAAGTACAAGTGTAGTCAAACCAATCAGAAAAGACAATCTCGAACAAACTCCAAAATGACAAGTGGAAACGAGTACACCACGTAATCACGTCCACTTGTCTTGACTTACGAATCCAGAATGTCTTCGTCAGTACTATGAGCGTTCTGTAGATGTTGCGCCGGATAGCAAGGCAACTTCTCGGACAGAAATGTTAACCGCAAAGCATAAATAAAGGGCGTAGACAATCTTTCATTACCTTTTGAAGCCACAGAGCGCGGCACAATGGGCTGTTGGTACATACATACTTTGGTAGAGGTTAACGCCTGTGCTTGCTACATACGCCTACCCAGGCCGTAAACTTTGATGATGCATGGAATGAAATAACTGGGCAAGGACATTTGAGAAGGAAACATTCCAGTCTTATGTTTAGGGTACCTCCCGGACATTTGCACTTATGAGGATTGTCTAAAGTTTAGAAAGAACACCATCAGGCCCTTAGTACTTCCTCAGTCAGGAGGATCCTGGCGGGATTTGAGCCACTGAGCTCCCGTTCACGAGTTAAAGCCTTGCTGCGAGTAGTCCACTTCACTGCTATGGAGAGCATGTTGCTTGAGACCATCTACGAAAAGTGTGACATACGCGTATATAGGATCCTTGCCCACTCAGTCTCCTAAGAATATATGGGCGTAGGTTAAGTTGTGTGTATCTAGTAAAGGAACATTGCAGCTAAGATGCTAATGACAGCTTCTTCCCAGATGGCTTGGGTTACTGTCGTCCACCTCCGACGTGGGCGTGATGCAACACGGTAATTTTAACATCACGGTAGCGCACTAACTTTAGTGCCAAGTGCAGTTTATGCATTACTATATACCATATTCCACCAGAACTCAAAATATCTTCAGCTATAAAGCTCCTCAGAGGTAAGTAAATAACTCTTATGTCTGGGATTTTCTACACGTGAACAGTCAGTAAGTATGCCATTGCAATACTTCTCTCGTAGCATTTCCAGTAGCTTCGCTTTCATATATATTTTCTGGTTTTAGTTTCAGTTTAATAAGGGCCAGTAAAATGACAAAAGAAAACTACACTTTTGGTGTAAACTATTTTGTCGTTTGGTTCTGTTTAATATGGGTGTTACGAATGCTTGTAAAGATTCAAATGTCAACCGAACATTTTGATGTGTAAGGCATGCTTGTATTTGTAAATACAATACCACCACCACCACCACCACCAAAACCACCACCACCACCACCACCAACACCACCACCAACAACAACATCACCACCGCCACCGCCGCAGCCACCGCCGCCACCACCACTAACACCACTACCAACAACAACACCAAGATCACCACCACCACCAACACCACCACCAACAACACCAAGATCACCACCACCACCACCACCGACACCACCACCAACAACACCAACATCACCACCACCACCACCACTACCACCACTACCACCACCACCAACACCAACATCACTACCACCACCACTGCCGCCGCCGCCACCGCCACCGCTACCCACCAATAATAATGATGTTAATGATCATAATAATAGTAATAGTAATAATAAAATAATGAAATAATAATAATAATAATAATAATAATAATAATAATAATAATAATAATAATAATAATAATAATAATAATAATAATAATAATAATAATAATAATAATAATAATAATAATAATAATAATAATCATAACAATTCACGGCTTCAGACACCTGAAAATTACCTATTAGGTCCAAGTTGAAATCTTGTTATTGCCTTCATAGTTTTATATTTTTAATATAGGGTGATCCATTTGGGTATGGATAAAATAAAAACACAATAAAAAGTTTACTATTGAACTTTATTTGTTGCAAGATTGTGTGTGTAACACTAAGAAATGGTAAATTCCTCGGCTCACAATACGACCCCCATTACTTACTCTTCTAACTCATAACGATGATGCAATTCAACTCATGTCCGTTGTAACATAAGAGGAGTGATTTGCTAGAAACTTGAGTAATTTTTACTCTCAGATCATCAATGTTCCTGGGTTTCTGTACATAGACGACGTCTTTAACAAAGCCTCACACGAAGAAGTCGGGGGGGGGGGGGGGGGGGAGGTAGATCTGGAGAATTTGGGGCCAAGAAATGGGTCCACCACGAACACATCACATGCCATTGAAAAAAATTAGGAAAGTCCCATGCCTTGGGTGCACCATCTAGTTGAAATAAAATGTCCATATTGTCATGTTCAAGTTGTAGCAACAGAAACAACTGCAACATATTCAAATAAGCTTCGTGGAGTACCGTCTTTTCCGCATATAAATATTATCCATACATGAGCAGGCGTAGGCTTTCACGGCCGGTGCTCGAAATTCTAAAAGAGTCTTCCGTCTGGACCAAGTTACTCCAGCAGACCACGGCAAATCAGCCCGGAAGACTCTTTTAGAATTATCCATACACTTTATTGTAGCCCACCCCATGCCATACATTAGCTTTTGGACTTGTTCTTTCAAGCTGGTACGAGATATATGGATTTTGTCCTACCCAAAAAATGCAGTTGTGCGTGTTTACTCTCCCGCTGAAATGAAAAGTAGCTTCGTCTGTAAATATCCATTTGTTTAAGAAGCAGTCATCACCTTCAATCCGTTGGTACACCATGATGCAAAATTGAAATGAGCTTTACGATCCTCACCACGTAAAGCTTGTAGACTTTGCAAGTGGAATGGATTACAGTTTCAGGTACTTTCGAACAATACGCGGACATGACGTATATGGTGCATTCATTTCTGCTGACAGTAGCCTCAAATTTTTCGTAGGACTTCTTGTCATAGCTTCAGAGATGGCTTCTTCTCGTACTGCTTTTGGCTTGCAACCTCCTGCATTTTTTTAAACACAGAACCTGTTCGATACCACAACATTATCGATCGTATTTAGATACATTACGCTCACCATATTCAAGTCGAAATTCCCTTTGAACTCTTTTACGCTGTCAAATTAAGCATACCAAAGAAGATATTGTGCCTGCTGTTGATTTGTAGTGGCCATTTTAATCATCTATACCATATTCATATGTATTTTCAGATTATACATTGTTTATTATCATATAGGACAATTTCCAACTTTAAAGCATAATATGACCAGCAAGAAATGTTTCCTATAAGCACATTGACCTTTATAATAACGCTTAATTTTATCCATACCCAAACGGCTCACCCAGTATATAATGTATTTTATGTGTACGTGTAAAACTAAACTCAAAACTGACTAATTCCTGAAAACGCACATACAACCAAGATTTTTGGCGACTTACTCTTTGAGGATTCGTTTAGAGTTGTCAGATTTGCTTACTCTTTCGGCACTCAAGTCAGTACGCTGTGCCCCCGCCCTGAAAAATACTTGCTCCTGGCATTACACTATCTAACAAACAAGGCAGGTGTGGGCCCTACGGTTGGATAAATCGAAACTGTGAGCTTTGATCCGGAAAGTGCGGACCATTTTGCATGGGAGTTATTTTCAAATCCGGATGCAACCGGCCCAGAGCGTGTATACGGGCAATGTAATGCAAATATTACATTTAAACAAACTAAGTAGATGACATATAACTTTCTAGGTTATATTAGAAAGGATATGGCAAGGGATTATACATAAGCATCTTCTCAGCAGATATTTCAGATAACTTTTAGCGCTGGATACATTATTTGCTCAAAATTACTATGTGAAGCTTGCAACTCCCAGAAATGCTGTAATTGGGGTTTAGGGGATGAAAATCTTTCTAATATCCGTCAGATATTCTTGAAGAGATCTTTATGAAATTCCAACAGTAAGTGCGTTTAAGGAGCAGTACATGTTTTTGATTATTCTCAGCTTACTACTTGTTCAGATATGTAGGGTATCAAATTGACTCTTATTTGGCCCCTTATTACTTTCTCTGGCACGCATAGTAAAATAGCGGAGGTATTGTAATCCACCCAAACATTTGGTGTCGAGATTTCATCGGAAATATACGTTTTGAGGCTCCTTAAATCCCCCTCACCCCCCCAAAAAAAAGCATTTTTAGAAAAAGGTCCGTCTGTGTGTGTCAGTCAGTCTGTGGACAGCATAACTCAAAAACGAAAACTCGGTTACAAACCAAAGTTGGTATTTAAGTTTACTGTCTTCCAAGGATGCGACACGAAGGTTTTGAAAAAGATTCCTCCACCCTAAATTACCCCTAATATAGAAAATTGTTTTGAAATGGCTCTAACGATTTTGATTAAAATGTTTGCGATATTTTAAGACAAACGAAATGTATATCTTGAATTTTCTAGCTATAGCTTATGTAGTCCTGTTTACTCTGGATGACTTTCGCATAACTGGCAAACCGTTAGAGATAGGCTAAATCTCACTCTACGAAAAGTGTAGATCTCGCTAAACCACACAATTTATATCTAAATATCTATTTATTTAGTTTTTATTTATTTAGTTTTTATTTATTTATTAATTTATTTTTTTGTAAAGTGAACCATTTCGGAGATATTCCTTGTTAATTGTGTGAGTTCTGGAGAACTTGTTCTTCTGGCAAATGGAACATCGTTATTCATTTTTTATGTTAACCGTGCAAAGAGAACGGAATTTGAAAGCTTTAAAAGATTTACCTGTCGCTCAAAGATTATTGTATTCCCATATTCTCCCATATTTGAGTTATACTATCCACAGACTGACACACACACACACACACACAGAGAGAGACCTTTTTCTAAAAATGCTCTTTTGGGATTCAGAGGGCCTCCAAACATATATTTCCGGTGAAATATCGACATCGAATTTTTGGGTGGAATAGAGTACTTCCTTCTACTAATAAGTAGAGAAAGTAAAAATTAACAAGGATGTTCCATTTCACGAAAGTTTTGTTTTCCGAAACTGACACAAATAACAAGGAAGATCTCCGAAATGGTTCACTCTACAAAAAAAGAAAAAGAAAAAGAAAAAATAAATGAATATTTAGATATAAATTGTGTTTTAGCGAGATCTAGATTTTGTTTTTGTGTAGTAAGCCTTTACCTATCCTTTATAGTTTACGAGTTATTCAAAAGTCATCCAGAGTAAACAGGGTACATAGGGTATAGCCAGAAAATTGAAAATATACATTTCATTTGTCATACAGATATCTTAAACATATGGCATTTTAATCAAAATGGTTACAGCAATTTTGAAGGAAATCAAAATTTTCGAAAAATTTTCCGTGTAAAGGATAGTTTAGTCTGGGACTATTTTCTTCAAAATCTTCATGTCGCACCCTTAAAAGAAATTAAGCTTAAATACCAACTTTGGTTTTTAACCGGCTTTTCGTTATTGACAGATGACATTATGTCTTTGGAGTTTTCACGGCAATGATTACTAATTAGAGCTTCTTGGATTATCAGCCGTGTACTTATCTATAAAGTTGTTCCAGCTTTCGGCCATAATAAACTCCATGCCATCATCAGGAAATGAATAATTGATAAATAAATGGACATCTCAAACTCATGGTCTTTTCTTATGTTCAATTAACAAGTATTACATTAAAAAGGCGATGGATTTCTTGGTTTAGTTCGTTGACAGTGATCGTAAACGGAGCCTTGCTTGCTCCAGTTTTTGGTGTAACAACCGATGAGCATGGCATTAGACAGGTACAATTGCGCTCCATTGACTCATTGGCATGATCAAAGAAGGGAATCAAAAGCTTTTGGAAAAATACCTTGATTGATGCACATTTTGCACAATATCAGCTCAGGAAAGGGTCAGTGGCTAACGATAACGTGAACAAAAGTCATGCGTGTTTGGAGCTTGAAAATTTAACATAGCTTTTTATCCATTTTCACTCATGTAGCTTTTCAAACTTCAAATCATTCTTCGCTATTATTTACCTAGAAGATCTACAGCCACTTTCTTCTAAAACCCTTAGACTACACAGTGTATTTCAGCAGTTAGTTCGGACGTGAGTCTAGGAAATGAGATGATCCTATCCCTAGTTTATGTCTCTGAATCAAGTAAAGGTTTCCATTAGAGCCATAACTCTATCACTTATGTCGAAATAAGATGAACGTATTCCCATCTCAGCTTTGTTTGCTCTTCCTCTTTAGAGACGCTAGCCGAGATTTATATTGTGTTTGGACATGCACGGAATTTCAAAGAGATGTTGTGAAACAAAAGGGGAGAAGTGGAAACAAAGATAACTGCTATATAAATAGCACTTTCACCCTTCCATTTTATGAATGCCCTTTATAAGAAGTTTGTATACACCCTTTCTACAGCTAGTGACTATTCAATTTAGGTTACCTTTGTTTTTAGTGATTCAGTTTACGGGGGGAAGTATATCTACGTTTGTCTTACAACAAGATCAGTTACAATGTGAGAATGGGCAGCTGTGATGTTAATTCCAATGCGAATCAAATTTGGAATGAAAGGGATTTAAATACCAAAACTCTCTTATTATTTTTTTACAATCTGCCATGAAAATTTGGCGGGATTTCCCCCTTAAGATGTTCTCTTTGAGTATCACGTAAGTATAACACTATCCAAATGCTTACTAGGAGGCTAATTGAAGGGTAAATGTGGTCCATTTTATTTTCATTAAGGTACAAATAATTATTAAGCCGAAATCTAATGAACTTCATTTTAACATTATTACACCGATTTTTACCGACATTATGGCTTGCTAAATTTCGAAAGATCACTTCTGTGAACTATCAGTTATAGGAAACAATAAAGACGTGTAAGGCAATTGTGAGATTACTACAGTCAGGGATTATCACACGCGCGCTCTTGAAGCGGCTGCACATATTGGTTAAAACCCAGGCTCGTTGAAAATAGCAAAATATCAATTGAAATGTTATGTTTGCATATTTCCTGGCAGTGCAAAGTTTAAAGCACTGCTTTAAACGAAGATCTCGCACTATTCATGTCGTCCTATAGTAAGTACTATAATATGAAGTTTTAACGTGAGTAAAATAATTCTACAATTTCATATTACAATAATTCTTAACTTTCGCGCTGAGAACAAAGTACTTTTTTCTTCTGAATAGCTTTATTGCTACCACCAGGTATCGCTCCATTTACCAGCCAGAGTATTTATGTACTCCCGTTAGTAGGTATGTGTTCATCCGCGCTGTGTCGTCAGTGGTAATGCTTCATTATTATAGGCAATATTGTGACGTGGATAATTTCGGCAAAAATTTATTAACGATAAACTTCTAAAAGTTATAAATTTGGAACAAAGAGTTATTAAAGTCCGAACAGGCCATTTACTCTTCGCTCACGCGGAAGTATGGTCTAAAAGCTTACGTTACAGAGTAAGGTTACGAACCGGCCATTGCTCTGGTCGTTAACCCATCAGCTGTGCTGACAAATGGTTAGGCAAACGCTGAGTAATCTGGCTTGAAGTATTTAAACTCCGAATTCTGACCACTCGGGGGTCGATTTTGGGCTTGCTACCGGAACCTGCGACACTCTGATTCGCAAAGACGACTTTGGAGAATGGAGCTGCTAATGTCAACAACTTCCCTCCAGGTAACAACTACAGCTGGCTCTCTATAGTCTCTCTCTCTGTAAATTTTATAATTTAAGGCATTTTTGAGTCTAATGTACTTCTTTCTTACATTGGGAAAACATACTTCTTAAAAGATATATTTGTTGAATCCTAGAACTACATGTCAGTAACCTTCACCCCTCCAGCCTCTTAATGCCCAATGCCTCTGAGTTACTCCCTCCTGAGCATCTCTAACTACCACTATGTATTTGGGGATGATTTGTAACCGTTTCCGGGTAAACGTTACAATATTATAAGAAGTTAGAGAGTACCGAATTTGTGAGTAGGTCTCAAAATATCGAGTTCCATTTAGTAATATGACTAAGTTCAGACCAATAGAGTTAAATTCAGTGCTTTCAGGCAGCAGATTTAGACTCAAATTGACGTGTTGGTATTGAAAAATTCAATTTTGGCGCTAGAAAGCAGATTGGTGAGTAGGGGACAAACTGAGGATTCTTTGTTGACTACGACGGTAGAAGGCCTTATACTTCTCTCAATGACGTGATTGTTTACAACCACCTGCTCTCTTTTAGCATTGATGTGTACACTGAATCACAGTTGTGCTCATGTATCCCCGGCCAACTGCATATTTTTTCACAACCTTCTACCATACGGACATCTTGTATTGGGGTTCAAACACGTGACCTGTCAAATACCCCCATGCTACTGCTACAACTTAATTAGACGTTACCAAGGGGTATTTTGAACACTCCATGTGCTTTATTCACACGCTCTGTTCCTGTGTGTTTCCCAATGATCAATGCATCATGAAAGTTATTGAAATGAGCTCCGGTCTACCGCGAAAATAAAACGCTTCAACACCACGCACGCACAGATAACATGTTATTTTTCTACGTGTGAGGAACATGTCCTGAAAGTTTGACTGTACATTATTGTTATATCTGTATAATCAACAGTAAAATTTAGGGAGGACCTCAGTTCCTACTTCACGAACACACACACACAATTATTACTTGAGTGGAAAGTTAAATCACAAATAAAACACAACTCAAAGCTGGGTGAGTTTTTGAGTATTTTTCTAATACATTCTGGTGTAGACCTAAGATTCACTCAAAGCAGTATTTTTTGCCCTGGGCACTTTGAAAGGTTCAGAAAAATTATTGTAAAGGTTAGTAGCGTTGTTGAAACCCTTAAGTAACAGCCGCAAGTGACATTCTGCATAATTTGCTAGTTTAGGCCGAGAGGCTCTGTTACGGGTGGTACTAGTGGTTGCTCTGAGTCTATTTCTAGTCCATATATGAGAACGAATTCTTAACCGTGCGTGTTTACAGTGTGAGAATTCTTAGAAGGCAATGGAAAGATGAGCTCATATCGGTTACAGGAAAAAAGTGATAACTACACTGTGCACAGCCTTATCTATCATGCAGAATTAACACTTATTTCGGAAATTGATGAAAAAAGGTCTGATATCACATGGACTTAAATACCAAGTTCAGGATTCAACCGTTTTTTTTTTTTGGTTTTTTTTTTCGTTTTGAGCTATGCTGTTCACACACACACACACACACACACACACACACACACACACACACACACACACACACACACACACATACACACATACATACATACATACATACATACATACATACATACATACATACATACATACATACATACATACATACATACATACATACATACATACATACATACATACATACATACATACATACATACATACATACATACATACATACATACATACATACATACATACATACATACATACATACATACATACATACATACATACATACATACATACATACATACATACATACATACATACATACATACATACATACATACATACATACATACATACATACATACATACATACATACATACATACATACATACATACATACATACATACATACATACATACATACATACATACATACATACATACATACATACATACATACATACATACATACATACATACATACATACATACATACATACATACATACATACATACATACATACATACATACATACATACATACATACATACATACATACATACATACATACATACATACATACATACATACATACATACATACATACATACATACATACATACATACATACATACATACATACATACATACATACATACATACATACATACATACATACATACATACATACATACATACATACATACATACATACATACATACATACATACATACATACATACATACATACATACATACATACATACATACATACATACATACATACATACATACATACATACATACATACATACATACATACATACATACATACATACATACATACATACATACATACATACATACATACATACATACATACATACATACATACATACATACATACATACATACATACATACATACATACATACATACATACATACATACATACATACATACATACATACATACATACATACATACATACATACATACATACATACATACATACATACATACATACATACATACATACATACATACATACATACATACATACATACATACATACATACATACATACATACATACATACATACATACATACATACATACATACATACATACATACATACATACATACATACATACATACATACATACATACATACATACATACATACATACATACATACATACATACATACATACATACATACATACATACATACATACATACATACATACATACATACATACATACATACATACATACATACATACATACATACATACATACATACATACATACATACATACATACATACATACATACATACATACATACATACATACATACATACATACATACATACATACATACATACATACATACATACATACATACATACATACATACATACATACATACATACATACATACATACATACATACATACATACATACATACATACATACATACATACATACATACATACATACATACATACATACATACATACATACATACATACATACATACATACATACATACATACATACATACATACATACATACATACATACATACATACATACATACATACATACATACATACATACATACATACATACATACATACATACATACATACATACATACATACATACATACATACATACATACATACATACATACATACATACATACATACATACATACATACATACATACATACATACATACATACATACATACATACATACATACATACATACATACATACATACATACATACATACATACATACATACATACATACATACATACATACATACATACATACATACATACATACATACATACATACATACATACATACATACATACATACATACATACATACATACATACATACATACATACATACATACATACATACATACATACATACATACATACATACATACATACATACATACATACATACATACATACATACATACATACATACATACATACATACATACATACATACATACATACATACATACATACATACATACATACATACATACATACATACATACATACATACATACATACATACATACATACATACATACATACATACATACATACATACATACATACATACATACATACATACATACATACATACATACATACATACATACATACATACATACATACATACATACATACATACATACATACATACATACATACATACATACATACATACATACATACATACATACATACATACATACATACATACATACATACATACATACATACATACATACATACATACATACATACATACATACATACATACATACATACATACATACATACATACATACATACATACATACATACATACATACATACATACATACATACATACATACATACATACATACATACATACATACATACATACATACATACATACATACATACATACATACATACATACATACATACATACATACATACATACATACATACATACATACATACATACATACATACATACATACATACATACATACATACATACATACATACATACATACATACATACATACATACATACATACATACATACATACATACATACATACATACATACATACATACATACATACATACATACATACATACATACATACATACATACATACATACATACATACATACATACATACATACATACATACATACATACATACATACATACATACATACATACATACATACATACATACATACATACATACATACATACATACATACATACATACATACATACATACATACATACATACATACATACATACATACATACATACATACATACATACATACATACATACATACATACATACATACATACATACATACATACATACATACATACATACATACATACATACATACATACATACATACATACATACATACATACATACATACATACATACATACATACATACATACATACATACATACATACATACATACATACATACATACATACATACATACATACATACATACATACATACATACATACATACATACATACATACATACATACATACATACATACATACATACATACATACATACATACATACATACATACATACATACATACATACATACATACATACATACATACATACATACATACATACATACATACATACATACATACATACATACATACATACATACATACATACGTACGTACGTACACGCACACACACACATAAACAAGTACATGCACACACATGCGTGCACGCAAACACATGCGGACACATACATACTCCCAAACACACGCCTTTTATTCAGACCTCAAAACGTGTATTTCCACTGAAATATCGGGAATGGATTTTTTTTTTGGGTGGAATGCAATACTTTCCCTAGTTGTATTTCCCTAAGGTTGTCTCAGAAGTTCGTTCGTTTTGCTCGCAAGTTCTGTCTATAACGCTGAAAACCTGAACCCTCTGTACATCCAAGTTATCATAGTTGCCTAAACACCCCTACGACAACAACCAAACTCGCTATTGGATACGTCAGTGTGTGTTTGTGACTGAGGTTGGATGGAACAAGGTAACTTATGTTTACAAACTAGGGAAAGCAAAAAGGAATAGTTCCGACATCTTATTCTGTTTTGCTATCGTGAGGGCAAAGCCGCCTCACAATGTCGGCAGAAAATTTGTGCTGCCTAAGGGGAAGATGCAGTAACGAATCGAGCATGTCAAAAGCGGTTTATTCAATTTCGAGCTGGCAATTTCTCCCTAAAACAGAAAGTTTGGCAACTACCCTGCCGTAGCTGTGCAGCGGGTGAGGTGTGTTCTCAGGCATTCTTAGTGATTGAAATGTAACGAGAAACGAACGAACTTAAGAGACAACCTTATACATAGAAGAGAAAGCAATTATGGACCACTTGAAGTCTGCCCATGGTTAGTTAATGACCTTCCAATGCGTAGTCAGTCAGCTTTTAGTGATGCCATAGTCAGTTTCTCTGGCTACCAAAGTTAGGATGGACCGACACCCACGAATGAGTGAGTAAAGAATGAGAGTGGGTGTCGCTCAAGTGACTTTACTTATTGATATGTTGTTTTCCAGCAGAAGACTGAAACTATAATAATAAAAATAATATTTTGGTGGTTTAATTTTGATGTGTATTACACAAATGTTTATAAAACGAGAATGTGCTAATCCACTGTGCCAATCAATAAGTTTGGAATTGGTAATTGTTTATTCTTGAAACATTCCTTTCTCAATGCTACATGCTGTAGAAGAGAAAATAATTAATTTGGTTTTCCATTTCAGTGAAGGTATGAACGAAGAAATTACAAATTGAGGGAGAACGAAAACGTGTAGGAAGGGTGAAATGATTGGGAGGAGTGCTTATAATTGACAGGTATCAACTTCCATACTTCACAACCAGGTAACGTAAGGTAATTGCATTATCGACGTGTGCGAGTGTGGGCAAAAGCAGTCTGGATACGTTCCGTTTTATTCATGGAGTCTATGTACAGTAACCAGTTGTTGATTACCTTTAGTCTAACGGCGCATTTGAATAAGTACGCATTTCTGCACCGAGCAGGACGTTTGTGGCCCTCATTCGGAAGGTAAAGGGTTCAATTCCCGTAGCCGCGCATTCTGACATGAGTTTTTCCGTGGTTTCCCCATGTCCCTTAGGCGAATGCTGGGGTGCATTCATCTCTTCTCCACGGATTCCTTTCCCTTCATTTCTCATTTCCTTCCCTTGTTATCCTTCAGGTTTGGTTGGTAGCGCGGTTCGTTCCGGCAAGTGCGGACAGCTGGCATAGTTGCTTGCGTACTGGAACACTCTTCCCTGGCCCCACCTGGAAGTTGCTGCCCGGGTGGCAAGGGTCATTAGTTGCCCTCTCCCTGGGTGGAGGACTCACTTCGGTTGTGCGCCAGGTGTCAATATCTGGAACTGTTAGAGGCTTCTATGTATCTCTGGGCTTCCTTGGCTCCTCTGACAAGACTCCAGTCTCACATCGCCTCTTCCTTCTCCCTGGAGGGTGGTAGCAATAGATCCATGACGGGGTCGCAGTGGGTCAAGGTGTCCCCCTCCGTTACACACACACACATACACACACACACACGCATTTCTGCAGCCCAGCTATCAGAAGTTGTGTGGTTATATACCAGTTGTATACTTCTGTTTTCTGTCTTACAAATTACAAACCTAATTATGGTAATTATTTCATGAATAGGACTTATGTAAATAATGTAATATTATTAAATACAGGCAACATAAATAAATATAAGTATTATGTGCTATTTCTACTTAAGTTACGCCTGAAAGCATATTTCCACTATTTGGAAATGCACTTCATCGGCTGGTATGTGGTGTGAAGTAGGTTGGCCCCGACCGTCCTTTGTTCTGCGCTTTGCCGGGCTCACACTACATTTGTTTCAAAGACGAGTTATGTGTATGGCGTTTGGCGAACCTTGAAGGCCACTTATTTGTTTTGAAACTCCCATGATGATCGGAAGAGCATCTCCAAGCTAATGAAACAAAATTAAGTACAATTTTGAAAAATGATAAAATGAGAATAATTATCCCATAGACAAAAGAGATGCTTTTGAGAGTTAAAGGTCATACAATAGTCATAAATAATTATAGAATAATAATTAGAATAACAATAATAACAGTAATAATAATAATAATAATAATAATAATAATAATAATAATAATAATAATAATAATAATAATAATAATAATAATAATAATAATAATAATAATAATAATAATAATAATAATAATAATAATAATAATAATAGCATAATATATTTAGAAGAAATACGCATAATGAAATTCAATGAAAACTACGTAATATAACCGTATAACGTAATATAACGTAATATAACGTAGTCGGTCTGGGTGGCTCAGTTGGTTAGACGCTGGCCTACTGATCCCAAGGTTGCGGGTTCAAATCCAACCCAGGTCGATGACTGTGCTTAAAAACGACAGCTCCATGTCAGTAGATTAACTGGCATGTAAAAGAACTCCTACGGGTCAAATTCCGGCACACCGGCGACACTGATGTGATCCTAGCAATTGTTAGCGTCGTTAAACAACAAAATAAACAAAAATCAAAGCCGTCGTTGTGTATGACATGTGTTTCTGTCTGTCTGTGTGTCTGTCTGTGTATCTCTCTATCTTTCTGTCTGTCTATCTGTGTGTCTGTCTGTGTTATGTTATTTACAGTTATGAGTAAGTGATAAGGCATATCGATACAGCCGAAATGAAATTTCTGACCTTGATACTAGTGAGAAAATTAGAGATCAAAGAAGAATTCAGATATGAACTGCAGGTACAAATGAGTGTGGGATAGGTTGACACTCTTCCACCTATATAGGTTCTTTGTGCGCTACACCCCCTAGGAGGGAATGGTGAAGTAAGAGAATTGCAGGATGCCCCAGGGTCACAGGGAGACAGGCTAAGTCCATAACAAATGTTGAGCTCTCTTCCTTCCTGTCCAGGCCACACAGAGCAGTCACTGCCGTCATTTACTCAGGAGAATGTCTTTGTCCTAGATCGTGCAATTGCGCTGTAGAGTGAGGAGCTTCCTGGTACGATGTAGAGTAACATCAGCAGTTCAAAATTGGTGTCTACAAGCCAGCTGAACTGTAAACAGTGCCAGTATTGTTACAATATTACATTGTGTGGTTCTTGAGTCTCCAATAAACACAACTCATTAGTGATATTACTGAAAGTATGATCATAATTGCATTTTTGATGCGGTAATCTAATGTATTAGTAATGCTCTTTTGCGTAATATTTATTGTCCCGAGAAAGAAAGGATGTCATTTTTGAAGCAGTGTAACATGTCAGATTTCCGGTTACTAGCCAGGGTTTGTTACCTTTCAGTTATAGCTAATTGATGGTTAGGCTCGGTGCATCGTATTACGAACTCAGTTTGACTGAATGTTTGTTACCCTGAGGATTATGATGCTACGCGAGCAGTTGGTAACATTTTTCACTAGGCTTCCACTGTTTGCAACGCTATCTCGTGGCTGAAGCAATCATTTAGGTTAACCACAACAATGCTTGTGATTTGTAAACATTGCATAACCTAAAAATATCTTCTATTTTATTCACTGTTCACTCAGAGCCTTGAAATGCTTTGAAGAAGCCCAAAACGTTGTGTTCACAATGAATAAAATACAACGTTTGCTATTTAAAAGGTAATCGTTGTGTCCACACTGAAAAAATGCAACGTTTACTAGTTAAAGATAGTGATGTTTCGCGTGTTTTTGAACTTTTATGTGTATCTACGTATTGTATAGTTTTCCGTGTATTTTCTGTTCGCAAAATGTGTAATTTGCCACTCCCCGTTTATTACATTTACGTTCGCTACAACGTGGTGCCGATGTAAAAGTAATCGCACAAAACATCGTATTGTTTGTATTATTCCACTACATTTATGGGGCTCTAGAATTATATTTCCACAACTTGATGACGATCAAGATATGCCTACAATTTATGTTGGTTTATTTTATTTCATTTTAAGACTGCCAGGAATATACAACTATGCTGTTATAATGTTATATACGTGTGAAAACTGTCTTTCTGAAATAAATTCGATTCGATGCCTTATTTCCGCTAAAATTCCAGATGCCATAGCTTTTGATAACCTGTATCTTTGTCGGAACTCTTCGTCACTCCTCGAAATTATCTTTGCGCATTCTGAATCTCTTCGCTTAGCCCTTAACCGAAGGTGGTAATACTGACATGACAATATTTATGAAATAACTAAGAATATACTCTAACACAACGTTTTTTCTCGTTTAAGCTTCGACCAGAACGAACTGCTTTAAACTTCAGGTATACTACAATAGAGAAAATAATCATTTTTCATAGATTCAGCATCATCATCACATTATTATTTTTTTCCGTTGTATAGACCTGTTGGTCTGTACGGCCTCCATTAAATTAATTTAGCCATATTTTTGTTGCCCTTTCAACTGATATTTTCCCTTAATTTCTGTGTTTAATAGGCAGATAGGCCAGCGAAACGTGCAGCTGAACTGAACAGATGTTAAAACTGAATGCTGTATTTCATGCAATCTAATTTTCTACCAGGATTCTAAAAGCTTCTTCTGCAGCCAAAAACTCACTTGCCTTTGAGGCAACTTTGTTTTTTTTTTTTTTTTTCAGGACATGCTATAACACTATACACGAGTAAGTGTGATATCTTATATTCTGATGCTGCTGGTTATAGGGGAATGGAAGCTATGGTTGCATGGTTGATTGAGATTTTTATGGGTGCTAGAGGAAGATAAAACATAATCACAGATGTTCAATGCGGCAGAATACGTCAATAACATCCTGCTATGTGGGTAGCCAATTTGGTAGAGAGGACAATGCTACAGGCAACGCTTCCCTGACTACAAAAGCAATGAAAGGCCCTCATATCCGTGCACGAGAGAAATCCGCAAGTAGTAATGATGTGAAGGAACAGATGCTCATAATAATGGCAAGCATATACACTTTTCTGGAAGGAAAGCGCACAAGTAACTATATGAATGAAATTGAGGTATATACCTACAGTAAAGAACAATGTCTTTTAATACTTATTTGTACAAAAGGTTTATATACTTTATGGGTTCAACCTAACATTTGATGAGGCCTTTAAGAATTATAAATCAAACTAATATACCTAAAACTGTCACATAAATAAAATAAGAGACGTAAATATGAACACAGCTAAAGCTAAAAAATCCGATTTGTTACAGTCACATGACTTTCTCTACTCTTGTACTAAGTATTCTTACAAACCGATATTCCTCTGTCATTTTCATGTTAGTCGAGATAAACATTTGCAGAAATTACCGTATTGCTTATTTCCTTGTAGGTGCAAGAGGAATATGGGAATACAGTAGAATGTGAGCGATAGTTAAATCTTTTAAAGGTGGTCGCTATATGAAGGCTTTGGAATACCGTACACTTTGCACAGCCAGGAGATAAACAAGGGGTGTGAGTTTACATTTGAGAAAAGTGTTGAGTATTGTAAAACTCACACACATAACAAGGACTATCTCCGAAATGGTTTGCTCCACAAAATATACATTTGGACATAAATTTTGTGTTTTACCGATATTCACATTTTGTATAGTAAGATTTGGTTCATCTCTTACGATTTGCCAGTTATGCAAAAGCTATCAAGAATAAACAGGATTGCATAAGCCATAGCTAGAAAATTCAAAATATGCATCTCAATTTGCCATGAAACTATCTTAAACGTCTGACATGTTAATCAAAATTGTTAGAGCCATTTATGAGAAAATAAAAATGTTCGAAAAAGCGTAGTTCAGGGTGGAGGAATTTTCTTAAAAATGTTTGTGTCCCATTCTGGAAACATATTAATCATAAATACCAACTTTGGTTTTTAACCGACTTTTCGTTTTTGAGTTATGCTGTTCACACACACACACACACACACACACACACATACACACACACACACACACGCACGCACGCACGCCCGCGCGCGCGCATGAACCTTTTTGTAAGAAAGCTTTTTTTTGGATTCAGGGGGGGGGCCCTCAAAGATATATTTTCGGTGCAATCTCAACATCGACTAATATACGTAGTAGCGAAAGTGAAATAGAATACGTATAAATGGAAAATTATCAGATGATATGAAACGTAAGAAGGGCATATGACAATGTAATTCCCATACTCCAATTTTATTCTAATTTGGTTATGGATGAGATGAGATAGTTTGAAACATTACATAAGTTTGTAATGAGAAATAAAACATCAACACAATTCTTGATACAGATAACGCTGTTCTTATAGCTAGAACTGAGTATGATTCCAAAGATTACTAAACAGATTTGTTGTTGTTGTAGTGTTTAACGCCCGCTTTTACTACTACGGCACCGCAGGCGGTGACACTGGTGATACATGGAATGAAGATGGAGCACCGGTGGAATGAGATGGCGGGGGAAACCGGAGCACCCGGAGAAAACCCGCCCTGACGCCGCTTCGTCCACCACGAACACCACATGCGGGTCCCTGGGATCGAACCCAGGCCGCCTAGGTAAACAGATTTGTGACAACAGCACAGCAATAAAACATGAAAGTTTCAAAATACAAAAATTAGTTGTACGCATATGCATATATCGAAACAATCTGTAAGGTGCAAACTAGAATTCAAAGAAAAATCATAGAGCAAGGAATACGCATTAAATATTTGAAAATAGTACATCAATCTGTTGAAATATAATTGAAGAAGTTGTACATCAAGTTAGAAGATGGGCAAAAATATTAGATTATTTGCGATGATACCGAAGTTATTTAGGGTAAGATTTGTAATTTGATAAGGAAACTATAGGGAGATAGATAAGCATTTGCAAGAATTAATTTCAGTATATTGGAACGACTGTACGACAGGAAAACGAAAAGTTACATTTCGTCATCAGAAAAAGCGTGTTCATCATAAGCAAATAAGTAAGACAATGTAGCTAAGGTAGAGCTCCAGTGAACTCATTCAGCAAGGAATCCATCGGCTTAAGATTCGGGGAATGAGAAGTCTGGAAGGTGCACTTGCTAATTCAAATAGACACAATTTTGAACATTACAATAAGAATGAAATTTTAGAATTTAGCAAATCTGATACTGCGTTTCAAGGTAAATGAAAATCTTCCATTTTAGCATAATCATTGCAGATTCAGGCTGTAAGCGGGGCTTAAATTGATAAATGAGGGTGTATTCCTAAAATTCATGTCTAGTCCTTCGTGTTTTACAATCTAACATAAAATATTTTACTGTGATCGACTATAGGCTGCCCCGAGAGCCTGCGAACCATGTCGAGCGTTTTACACAGCTGGCAATCGTTGTGAGGGGACTTTCCGCTTAGCATTTTGGAGACTCACCGCAACTTAGGCTCCTCATTTTTTACGGAATCAGTTATTCTAAGCCGTAAAGTATCGATATGTCAGAAGTTATATAGATTACTATATACAAGAACAAAGAAATGGTTTAGTGTGGCCAAGATAGGGTGCTTGAAAAGGGATTATTAAGAAAGCAGGATTTACCATCACCGTTTTTGGATTCTAGTAAGGGAATGGACTTATTCGGATTCAAGTATGAGGGTCATGTGATTGTTATACTTTCTTATATATATATAGATATATATATTCATGAGCAGGGTAGTAATTGTTGCATATTTACAATAGGGCTTCAACGTTGGCGCTATTTCTGGACGTAGAAGCCGCATTTGATCGTTGCTGGCACAATGGTCTCATTTACAAATTGCACCACAATTTCCCGGCTCTTCAAAATTATCTATACTTGCTGCACAATTTTCTAGAAAAACGGCAGTTTTACGTCCAAGTGGGCCGCTCCTCCTCACGGGAGTGAGTGATGCGGGCTGGCGTCCCACAAGGTGCAATGATGTCCCCTTTTCTGTACATATTATTCACTAATGACTTCCCAGTGGACGCCAGATGAAAGGTCTTCATGTATGCTGTCGATACTGAAATATACAACCACCATAGAAACCCACGTTTTGGCCTTGCAGAAATGCGTTATGTAAACAACTTCCTCTCATGGCAACATGACTAGAAAATCAAAATTAATCCCGACAAATGCCAGCTGATTCATTTCTCTAAGCAGCATCACACTTTGGCGATGGACCTAACGGTCGGTGGTCAAATAAAACACTGCCGTCAGCAGGTTAAATACTTAGGTGTCACCTTGGACCGCAAAATGTGTTGGTCCACCCACATACAAAATAGCGCCAATAAAGGCAGACAGCGGAAAAAGTTTTGCGCCCCCATCTTCCGTAGTAAACAGTTGCGACTGAAGTCAAAAACTGATACTATATAGGTCATTTATTCTCTCGGTGGTCCTGTATACATGTGTGGTCTGGGCTAATGCCTCCAAAACCGCCCTGAAACAACTTCAAACCCACCAAAACCTCTCCCTCAGAAAAATCATCTCTGCTCCACTCCTCACCACTAACCAAACTCTTCACCTTGAAACCCGGATCCCGTTCATCCCGGAGGCAATAGACAAAAGAGTAATGGCGGCATGGACGTGCATTAGGAACCACGAAAATGACGTGATCGCCAACATTGGCAAAGGCGAGCCGAAGCACCGCAAGCATACTGGGATAAAAATGTTCTAGAAGCGGCTTGGCTCGTCGACTAATGCGCGTCCACGCAACCTCTTTCCTAAGTCACATACATGTTCCGGCAGAGGCCCTCGCCTCGGAAATCATTCAGGAGCTGCCACTGCGGGACAGTGTACATAGTGTCAAAAGTGTAAATAGTGCAGTGCGTGAGCTGGGACGCATACTTCTGGTGTGCTCAGTGAAGATGAGTGTGTGTATGTGTGTGTGAGTGTGTGCATGGGTAAATGCGTGCGCGTATGTGTCTGTATATAATGTAAATATGCACATATGTATATAACGCAAAGACGGAACAGAACTCAAAAAATGACAAAAATAAACTATTCTCGGTGACCTATTGATGGTCACCGTATGGGTTTTTGCATATACCACAAAAAGATGTAAATATGAACAAAGCCAACTGTATATAGATGTAAATTATAGCCTGTAAGCCGGGTCCAATGTACCGGCATCAGGCCAATACTTTCTAATAAAATAACTTGAACTTGTTGTTGCATACAAAATGGAAATCAATCAGGTAAAGGCATACGGTGCAGTCGCAAACTGTTACTAACAGCATCATTAAAATGTTGAAATCTACCCCAAAATCAGAGGGGAAAGTCCCGAAACAGAATAGCAACACGCACTCGAGGAAACACTGATGGGAGCTGGGAGGGGGGGGAGTACCTGCGAAGGCGTGTAGACATCTAAATGAGACAAATGAGACAGAAGTAATGTTAAGAGAGCCTTTTAGAAAAATGTCTGTGTGTGTATTTTTGTGCGCGTGGGTGCCTGTGTGTGTGTGTATGTGTGTGTGTGCGTGCGCGCGTGCGTACAAGACAATTCAAAAACGAAATGTTGGTTAAACATCAAATTCGGATACTAAGTTCGTGCCTACATTTTAACATGCGTCACGAAGATTTTCAAGGACATGGCCCTGCTTAGAACTACCCTTTATGTGAAAAATATATCCCTGCTTTAATCATTGAAGACCAGAAATAAGACGAACCCCTTTATTCTTCCAGGAATACTCTATGAAATTCTGTCGATTCGAAAAAAATTTGTATAACTCTATATAGCGATACACTGCAGAAAATATACAAAAATTTGATGAACGTAGAGCTCTAAAATCACATATTTGTTTCCAAGATCCCTATTTTTTCCGGCAACATCCGTTTCCGAGATATCTATTCTCTGTTATTGGTTTCAACTTTTCACCACTTCTCATTTCTGAAGTGGCCAACATTCAGTTGTTTCTCGCGATGCAACAAGTACGGAACTTCGTCAGGCTATAGCGACCACTCTTTTAAACACTTAACTGCTACTTGGTTTTCCCGTAGGGGTGGGGTTCTGACCCCTTCAGGTGCTGTGGTGCGAGCAGCGCGCACTCCTAGTACTCGTGGTACTTCTGACGTTACTAGAAGTATGTCGGGCCGAACACCGAGCCCTTGCTGCATGGAAGCTATTCAGAATGGGTTGGTCTCGGCAGGGTAGTGGTTACCGACACCCATGGCAGATTGAGTACCTCTTGATTCGTCAAGGCGGGGTTGTGAGACGCCTCGATGTTGTGGGGCACTAACCTACCAGTAAGCTTCTAGCTTATCCGGCGGCCCCACCAAGGTTATCGGTAGTCTTTCCGGATGTGTTGACGCGCGTAAGTGGCGTATCCACTTCCGTGATCTGTGTATCAGGAGGGAGGTCAGTTTTAGGAAACCAAGTGTTAACCTAATGGAAAGTCCCATGGAAGGAGTGGCACTCGGTTGCCGCCCTCCTGGTTTTAGGGGGGGGAGAGCTTGGGCTCTCTGGTAGATCTCTCGCTCTAAAAGTGTTTCTTGGTTGATTGTATTATGAATATGCTTCTGCAAACCTTCATAGGTTTATATAGATTAATATAAAGTAGATAGAAAATCAAACTGTAGTTAAAGTATTTCTGCACATATTTATTTTGACTAACAGGAAATAGAAGAAGCGTTTGTAAGAATAGTTTGTACTGTCTGTCCACCAGCTCATGGTTTTAGGGGACTGAAGGGGAGAGGAAGGACATTTCACGATAGTGTAACCCCAGTTTTATAAACTTCATAGATAACGTTGTTGGTTAGGTTGCCAACTTACCTCCACGTTATTCCCGCTGTTTTCTCGCTAATATTCTAATATCTCTTAATTTCAATTAAAAATTGATAGCATTATTTCGGAAGTAAAAAAAGAGTGTAGAAGTAGATAAATTTCCGTCCAGGAGTAGTGTGAACTCTGCTATAATGTTGTGTTTGCAGAACAAAAGATTTCAGAGTGACAGTTCCACGTTTAAAATAGATTCTTACAGGATGATTGAAACAAACAACCCTAAGAGTTTTCTATAGCGGACGCATTTTGGGTTTAATTGGACTTGCCTCCATGCATGTGAGATCTCAATCACGTAGAACTAGCTTGGGCCAAGGATGGGCCACGGTAAATAAATGTAACAGGTGACTTTTCCTTACAGAAACAGCACGATATAACGCTCGAGGGTATACCACTTGTAGCCGAAACAGGCTGGCAGGGTTTTTGAAAACATATAGAAAAGATAGAAAATCACCATTGGGAGAACGACGGAACAGTTAAAAACATCGTTTACGATTTATAAGCTAAATATACTGCGTGAACTAAAAATAACACTTAAGCTCCACTATTTTGAGACTTCTTTCCTTTGATCTAGCGCGAATACACGTTCTAAGGTTGGTACTACTATCATTACCGCGACCAGAAGCAATTCCTCCTAAATAACAAGGCCTTACAGCTAACCTTTCCTCCGTGTGTGACATCATAGGCAAGAGGCGATAGTCCACAGATAGTGATGCCAATTTAGTTGTTTTTACACTAAATCTGGTCTTTCTGGGAAGATCTTTAGTTGTCAAAATTTATAAATTTAACATTGCTAGTATAGGGATTTAGTTGTTTGATAAACTGCATTTGGTTGGACAGAAATGTTTTTAACATTGACAACACAGAAATTTAGTGGATTTCTTATTTTTGTCTGGTTATTTTTCTTGATCCTCTATTGGCAACACTGTCCACAGAACAGGAGCCATTGTGGTATTTGGAAGTGCAGCACTGACGGTCCAACCTGACAAATGCCTATCGATTTTCTTTAAACGCGGCCCACCTCCGCCTCATGCAAATATGTCTATTGGGGAAAATTCTCTTCCTTTTAGCTAGATCCGTCAAATTTCTTGGGTTACACCTGGATCATAATGTGAGCTGGAAATTGCAGGCGATGCACCTGCATTCATCCCTCTTGGCTTCTAGTACCCTCTTCCGTTACTTGCAAGGGCGTAACTGGGGAGCACACGCCCAGAGTTTATACCACATATACTTATCTTTATGTCAGGCTAAATTAGATTACGGTTCTATAGTCATTACTCATCTTCCTAAGGTGTGGCAGAAGAAAATAAACTCTGTCCTTTACCGCATTGGCAAAGCCATACTTGGGGTAGGGGGCAAACCTTCTATGAATAAGGTGTTTACGGAGCTGGGAATGCAGCCTCTTCTGCAACGGCAGGTAAATCTCGCAGTCCGATTTATTGTCAAACTATTTCAATATCGAGAAACGCCATTGTACGCGAAACTCTTGTTAAGTGCACGCTTACCACTTTACCAAGTAGTTGCTTCTACACGCTACCCTCTGGTTTACCTATTAGTTTTTCGGAAGTGTCAAGAATTAGAGGGCATGCCCAGTTTCCCCAGGCTTCCGCTATACTTAGTGGACTACTTAGTCCACCAACCGCAGGCGACTCTTCTGAATGCTGACCAACATTGCGGAGACCCGTCTACACCACAACGGTTCCACCATTTCATGTACCAGCACTCGGCATCGGTGACTCAACCTTTTTTCCATCTATTTACCGACGGTTCCGTTACCCCAACAGGTGCGGGAGCAGCGTCTATAAACTGGACCACACAAACGTCAGCACGGGTTGTCTCTCCCTGCGGGGTTTTCCAATTATTTTGCTGAGATTTGCCCTTTATCAAGCTCTGCGATCTACTCTTTGTATTTCCAACTCCACGATCCTGTTTTGTTCGGATTCTTTGAGTGCCCTTCGAAGCATCAGCTCACCCAGTATGCATCCGGGGATGGATTGGTGGGAGGTGATGTGTCGTTTAGAAATCTCCAAACACCTTAACCAATGCAATACAATTCAGTTCTTGTGGGTCCCGGGTCATGCAAATATTTCGGGCAACGAAACAGCTGACCGCCTGGCTAGGGGGGTGGCTCATCTCCCAGCACCGATGGAACCATAACCCTTCCTTGGAGAGATGCTGCACGACTTATATCTAACCACGTGTTTTCATAACTTTCTAACGCTTCCGACATACCTCCCCTAACGAAGGGATCTCCATGGTTTAAGAAATCCACTCTGAGTAGAGCTGCAATCTCTTTGATCTCAAAAATCCGATTTGGAGTTGCCGTTACACCGGCCTACTTATTTAAAATCCGCCAAAGAGCCTCCCCAAATTGTGATTGTTGTGCCTACGGTGATATCACCCTCATCTTTTTTAATTGCTCCTTACATACACTTGCTGTCTCGCAATTTACCAGCACACTGGCCCAACGTTATGGCAATGGCCCATGGAATATCTCATCTTTGGTGTATACTACTGATAACCATTTTCCACGGCTACTACTTCGCCATCTCGTTAACTGCAAAATGAAACTATGAACTGTGATCCGACCCTTCTTTAGTGATGCAACGTTTACATCAGAGCTCCTACTCTTTTTGATTCGACGCAGACATCGATTACTCCTACCCAGAGTGTGATAGTGCGTCCATAAACCCCAAACAACAACAACAACTGGCTTTTTTGTTTAGTTGCGTTAAGAAGAGTGTGTGAAAAGCAAATAAAAGTAGGTACATGTGAACGGTTGTTTATAGAATCCCATAATGGTTCTGTAATGCTGTGTCTCTAATTGTAGAGGGAATTACGATACTAAGAACAAGGTGCATGTCTTACGTTCCCAAAAAGTGAAGCTCTGAGAACGAAATGGTTAAGAGCAATCAAGAGAGATCACTTTGAGCCCACTAAGAATTCAGTGGTGAGTATTAATACTAGTATTATATTTTAGCATAATCAATATTTTTAAATAGTCTTTGGTTACATTTACACAGAAATCAGTTAGAACTGCTTTATAAGATAAGGTTATGTAACGCAATGCTTTCGGTCTTACAATAGGTTTGAAACGATCACAAACGATCTTGTGTATGTTTATGTAGTACTGTACTCAAAATAACATTATGCCTTGTATAAAACATGCCCGGAGCATAATTTTCTAATAAATAAAATAATCATATGAACATTATTAACTCCTGGCAGCAGAAAATGCATGCAGATATAGGTTAGGTAAGTCTGTGTCTACTCAGGATAACTGACTTTAATCATGAAAAAGACTGGATATATGCACTTTTCTGCTGTTACCTATACTCTTAATGATTCCTGAACATACATATGTGGAATATAGTAAGGGTATTCATGTTAAATTTTGAATCCACCAGCAATAATTAGTACTATAAACTGGTTATTTTGCAGTGCCAGAAAATGAGTCTAAACCATTACTTCAGTATTGATTACAGTATAAAATGTAAAACATTCACATTTATTTGCATGAAAGATTATAGGATTACAGTCTATGGTTAGGTTGTTTAAGTTACAGTCAGCAAATGGAGTTCAAAGAAGCAGCATTCTTAGAAAACTGTGTGCTTAGGAACTAAAAGCATACTAAGCAGTATGAATAACTCACAACTACCAAACACCTATAACTAAAACATACATCCATTGTGATCATGTCACCATGGTTTTTAATGTCATGCATAATGTAAGAGGGGCTGCATAAAGAAATAGAAATTTACAGAGTACTACTGTTTTAGAATATAGGTACCTACCTATCCTTGAAAAATAATTCACCTATTACTTGATATGACATTAAATATTTACATGTTATATGGGGAGCAATTACTTAAGAATTACTAATTTCTTTTTTTTAAAGTATTGTGTTACATTGAATTTTGATACATACCTAGCTTCAAGCACTTGGGAGGTACATCGAGTATCTAATAAAGATTTAATGCAAATAGTGGCAACAATTACATTCTATTTTGCCATAGTTATTAATATTCTTGTATTCTTTTTACACTTCTTGCTGAAAATAATTATACATTGGTGCCTTGTGGGTTTATTATGAATTTTTTCACTATGGAAGTTTTAAAGAATTCTTTGAAAACCTCATGGTCTGGCACAGTTTGTACACTGAAAATGCTGTAAAAATATTTTTTGAGAAAATAAGCTTTAAACATTTAGTCAGTTTGTTTTTTAAAATTTTTCAAATTTGCTTAGCTCAAAACTGCTCTGCTGAATACACTGGACCCTCTGCAGCCCTCTTCTTCTGTTGTGCCGAAAGTTTTACCAGTTTTAGTCCGCTGCTAATGGTTTTAGCACCCTTCTGTCATAACACTCTGTACGTCTCTCAAAACACTTTTTTTTTTTTTTTTTTTTTTTTTTTTTGCCCAGAATTTCTTTTATGCATGTTTATTGTATATATAAGCAGTAAATAAATTATACATTAGGATCTTATAAGAATTTTAAAATTTAGACTTGCACATTGAAATTGATTTATTTAAGATTCAAAGATCAGCAAAATACATTGATGTGACCGTTGTCACATTATTGCTGGAAATAAAAAATTTCAGTTTTATTGAAATGTTCATAATTGAGGCAAATATTACCAACAAATTTTCATGTAAAAGTTTTTTCTTTCAAACCAAGGATCATAGGTGCACCAAACTTGATGTAGTGTATATTGCACAAATTTTAGCCTTATGGGATAAAACTTAACACATTTAGTGAGTTAGGTAGACAATTGCATTAAATAGAACCATGCCCCCCTGCACACAGACACACACAATCACATGACCCATTGACTTAGTAAGAAGCAAAATTAAAATGGAATATGATAGTTTAAACATTGAGCTTTCTAAAACAAGAAATAAAAAAAGAAAAACCACAAAAGTGACATTTCCATATTGTGGGTCAATTTTCAGTGCATTGCCTTAATACATATTTTGAACCAGTGGAGCTGTTGTGAATTGTTCACAAGAAGAAATTTATAGCTTGTTAATAGTTGCCAAACATTAGAACTGATTGCATCTTCATCTTACCTGTTTCATTTAAATACTTTGCATTTACTATGCAAGATTAATTTATATGTAGCAAATTAGGAACTGCAAACTATCCAGAGAAAATGGAAAAAAAATTCTTTGGTTGGTACCAGTTTTTCCCAAGCTGGTGGATAAAAATTACCCCCCAATCTGAAACTCATTAAAAGAGCATTGATTTGCTTTCTTGTGCTAAATTCACCACTAAGCAGTGTTTAGATTGCTTTATTTTACACTGCAGCCAAGTAAAAGAGTTTACATACTTGTTTTCACTTCTTCAAGAAACATGACATGTTTGTTCAACAAATAATAATTCCTTTTTGATGAAAACATACTTATTTCTTAAAAATAATGGTATGTACTAAAATTGGTGAACAATAGAATACTGGGTTTTAATTTGAATGTTGGTTGCAAATCAAAATCTTTCATTTCATTGTATAGAGGCATTGCTTGGCCTAAGCATTCATTGTGTTTTTCTCTTTGTCTCATTCACATTAAATGAATTAAACAATTTCCGGAAAAAAGTCCATTTTTACATAACACTTAGGTTAGCTTATCCCTCCCATTCAGAAACTATATACAGTTATATTAAATCAGGTACATATTACCATTGTTGAGCATTTGTTTTACTACATTCTGAATGTGACTCCCTCAGTCTGCTTCTACATTAATTTTACCTAATGATTGCTTAGAACAATGGGTTATCCTGTAGGAGTACGTCGACACGTGGTCGATAGGCACTTGTTTGTGACTGAAGCATTGTTGTTATGAGGTTCATTTCCTTTAACTCGTTGGTAACGTATGTATTGCCAACGCTGGAAAATTGAAATCAGCGGAAGTATATGAATGTTGCCAACCAAGTTGTTAACGTTATTTGTTGATATTTAGAGTTATTGTTGTTTTGTAATTAAGTGATGTGACTTAAGTTCTTGTGCGGTGCGTTTGTGGTTTTAATCTGTGTTCTACATACGTTTGAAAATGAAAAATTGGACTGAGGAAGAGATATTGTGGCTCATCGAAGCATATAAAAATTAAAATTAGGCACAAGAGAAGGGGGTAAACCGAGAAGGGATGCTCTCAGGGCACCCGCCAATAAGCGGAGGGTCTGTCGTTCAAATCCCAGCTGTGGTATTGAATTGTTAAGTTCTAGTACTACCTCTCAAACATTGCCCACACACGGTTTGTGTTTAAAAATACCAATAGTAAGTTTGTTGGCATAAATAAATAATAAACTTGAACTTGTTGTGCATTTTCACAGATGACTACACTTATCAAAGGTACAACAATCCTTTTTTGAGATTGTATAATACGGTAATTTTATTACAGATTACGCAGTATTACGCAATAGTGGAACAATAATAATGAAGTAATTAATAATATTGAGGTTGTGTAATACAGTAATGTTATTACAGATTACGCAGTATTAACAACAACAACAATATTAATAAATAATAATACATTGTTTTGGCATTTTGTTATGCGTGGTTGGTAATTTTAGCGAGTTGTACAATGTTAAGTTGGCAACAGATATTTCTGCCTTGCAGCGCCATCTTCTTCCGTTGTAGGTCAGTGACATAATAGAACTGTCAGTGAACCACGTGCCGACGGTCTCCTACAGTTTTACCGAACAATGTTTTCCACACAATACAGCTGATAATCAAAAATAATGCTTCTAGTAATTAATATACATAGGTGCTTGACTGGTAATACAATTTATTGGTGTTGTGCAGGTCTGCCATTTGCATTTTATGGAAACAGATATTCTGTGGGAATCAAAAGCTGTAGATTCCAAAACTGGAAAGACTGACTGCACCACTCAGCAAGCCCCAGTTAGTTAAAAATGCAGTACCATGCAAGCTTCCAAACTGCCCAGCATACTTGAGCAAAACTTCCACATCCCATTGAGCATCTCCATCAAAAAAGAAAGAAAAAGAAGAAGCAAGAAGTTTACAGGCAGCTATTGACAATAGTTTACATACATTGAGTGAATTTAACAATGAATACTCCTTTAAAACATTTAAAGGGTTAGTAGGTCGTCTAAGTAATATAATCATTGATGAAAAATGGTCAGTTATTGTTAAAGAATATTGTGTTGTTTTAATGTACATAGATTGTGAAAAAATTCCACTTGATATCTTGTATATAGTAATTAATAGAAATTTGTGGTTAGTTTCTTTGTAAGAGGTCATGAAATCAATGCCAAGAAGATGTGACAGTTATTTTGAATTTTTGGTGCTAAACAGAGAGTTAGTATGTGGCAAAGAACACTCTTTAATACAGAAATGAAATAGGCGAGGATTAAAATATCCTCAGGAACTGCCTCTTAAAGTGGTATTGTATACTTATGTGAAATTCTTAGCTAACGAAAACGCTGCTATGTTTTTGAGACTAAAAAACCTAAGAATCACTGCTCTTAAGTTGATTTGCACACAAATCTGGTCTCTTGAGGATTTGATTTTGGAGGAAATTTGTTCTCTTCATTCCAGTAAAGATATCTGGGAAAAAATTATTTGGATGTGTGAAAATATTTTAATGAACAATTATTGCAAAATGGTGAACAATGGTACAGATTTCAAAACAAATGAAAGGAAACTGTCTACTATTTCTAGAAAAGTTAGCTTTGATGTCAACAAAATTAAAAAGAGTTAGATTACATTGTAGCACTTGGCATTATTGTTGTTGTTGTTAGCTAATGCTGGATTTCTGACAATGAAGTCATTAATCCTCTTGCTCTCCAATATTTTTCACTGATGGATGGGGCATTAGAAGTGGCCGAGCATATTTGAAGGTGGTCTCGATCCATTTCCTCTTGCAGATCACACAGAAGACAGAGTGGTAAAGAATATATCCCAATTCTGTTTAAATGTTTTGCCAGACAATCATGTCCTGTAATCAACCTGAAGGTTGCAACTGCTGTTTTTCGAGGATACTCAGGAATTACTGTTTGAATGTTTGGTAGTTCCCATCTTTTATTCTTTGATTTTTCATAGCAATATTTTTCAATAATTTTTTTGAATTCAGAGTTGACTAATCTTTTAGCTGCATAAAATGGTAAATTAACTATTGATTTCTGCACATTGCCGGTACCCTTTTTTGCAAGAAAATCAGCTTTCTCATTACCACTCAGTCCACAGTGAGCTGGTATCCATTGGAAGACTAGGTGTTTTTGAAGTGCTGTTAGATGGCTAAGCATTTCCCAACATTCTATAATTGTTTCGTTTTTTGGTGACAACTTGGAAGTAATTGCTATAATTGCTGCCCTGGAATCTGAGAGAATAACTGTTTGCTGAAAATGTGAAATTCTGTACAAAAGATTTTGTAGGCCCATTTGAATTGCTTCAATTTCTCCATCAAAGTTTGCAGTTCCATAACTTAAAGATTTGTAATAGGAAAAGAGGTGACATGTGACTCCAGCACCTGCTCCATCTTGGTTTGATATAAATGATCTATCAGTATAAATATGGAGCCATTCGTGTTCTTGAAATCTAGTATGGATTGTCTCTAATGCCAATAATTTTAGAACACTAGTTGGAGTATCACTTTTCTTAACTTCTTCTGTCAGGTGTAAATAATATGTGATGTCTAATGTTTGTGTCGGATTGACTTTAGATATGAAGTTTTCCTTTGAATTAGGAAGGTATACATTCTTCTTGATGTCTTGAATTTTGGAAAGAAAGCTCTTCTGAGTCTTTAGTGTATGTGTAAAATTTCTCTTGTGCCATGTATTGAATGGGTGTCTGATAAACTTTTCGTGTTGAATAAGAGCCGCTTTTTCTATTTCATATTCAATGGGGCATTGGTTGGTTAGTATTTCCATAGCTGCTATTGGTGTGGTTTTGATAGCACCTGTAATTAATCTCAGACTTTGGTTTTGAAAGATTTGAATCTTTTTTGTGTTTGCTGTTACAAGAACTTCGCTGCAGTAAGTAAATAATGGCTTTATATATACATTGTATGTTGTGTTAAGAGTTACTCTGGAACATCCCCACTTCATTCCTGTTAGACGTTTTAACGGTGAAAGGCGCCTCTCTGCTCTTTGTATTACATTTTCTATTTGTTCGGCCCATGTAAGTTTAGTATCAAATGTAACTTCTAAATACTTTGCTTCCTTTGTTTCTGGTAATTGTTGACCCTCAAAATTTAGTTTTATTTTTAGTGACTTTTTTCTAAGTGAAAGGATTTGGTAGTTTGATTTTGTTGTATTAACAGTCATTAAATTTTCTTTGGTCCACCTCTGTAAGTTGGTTAAGGATTGTTGCATGGTTTTTTCTAGATCTGTACTTTTGCTTTTTGGTTTTGAAGTCCACATTACTAAGTCATCAGCAAATAGTGCACACTTCACACCTGATTCTTGTATTTGTTGTGGCAGATCGTTAATAAATATATTAAAAATTGTTGTGCTTAGCACTGCGCCTTGTGGTAAGCCACGGTGTACTTGTTTGTATTTAGATATGTTTCTTCCATATCTGGTTGCAATAAAGCGTTGTGTCAGGAAATGACATAGCCATGAAAACATTGGACCTTGTATCCCTATTTTTTTACTTTCTTTAGTAGTTTTGTTCTGCATATAGAATCATATGCACTTTGGAAGTCAATAAAAACTGATAAATTATCTTCTTTTCTGTTGAAGGAGTCTTTGATTTCTTGACTGAGAAGTAAGACTTGTTCATTTGTAGAGTGGAACTCTCTGAATCCAGCTTGACATGGGGAAATTAAATTTTTTGATTCTAGAAACCAATTTAACCTGTTTGACACCATTCTTTCCATCACTTTTGCTATTATGCTAGTAAGAGCTATTGGTCTATAATTTTTTATTTCTGACGCTGTTTTGTCTTTCTTCAAGAGTGGGAAAATTATTGCCTTTCGCCATTCAGCAGGTACAGTGGTTTTCCAGGATAGATTGTAGAGTTTTAGTAGTTGTTGTTTTGCTGTTTTTCCAAGGTTTTTTATGAACTCTGGATGTATGTGATCAGGTCCAGGAGACTTTTTGTTTTTTAGATTACTTATTGCAATGTTCAGTTCTTGCATATTAATATTTTGAAAAAATATATTGCACTGAGTGTTAGGATCACATTCTCTTTCTTAAATTCTTTACGTTCCTTTTTATTATTTCTTGTTACCTTATGTGAATTAGCATAATATTTATTGAATGTTTCGGCTATGGCTGCATCATTAGTTAATATTTTATTGTTGTGTATGATAGGTCTGCTGTTGTTTTATTTCCTACCCTTGACATTTTTTATGAATTTATGAGCTTTGTTACCATCTGTCCTATAATCCATTTTTTCTAAGAAATTATTAAAGTAATTCTTTTTAGCAGTATTAATTTCTTTTTTTAGTGACTCACATTTCTTCCGCCATAATTGTGTATCCGATATGTTTTTTGTTTGTTCAGCTGTATTTCTAGCTATATCCCTTTGCTTTTTCAGTTCTTCTAACTGGGGGTTCCAAAAGGGTTTGAAATTTTTAATTCTTCCCCGAGGAATATGTTTTTTTGCGGTTTCTAGGAAGACTTTACAGAAATTTTTGTTCAAATGATCTGGTTGGTCATGTAGCTGTGAGTTTGTTTGTTCTTTAAATTTATGTTCCATTTCAGTTTTATATTTGATCCAATCTGCTTTTTTGAAGTTCCAATACAGATCCGTGTGACATTGACTGTTATTTGTATTATCTAGTTTTATATCAGCAATTACTGCTCTGTGACCAGAACGTGGATCTTCTATAACTTGTTTTTTAATTTTTGAAACAATATCTGTTGTAGCTAACAAGAGGTCTGGGTTACTGCCTGCTCCAGAGTAATGTATGAAGGTTGTGGGATCTTCTTTACTATAAATCAGTTAAAAAGTTCTGGTATTCAAAAATTCTTCCACTATCTTCCCTGTAGAATCCTCTTTTTCATAACCCCATCTTTTGGAATGAGCATTGAAATCCCCAATTACGATTGTTTTATTTAATTGGTCAATAAGAGAGAGATCTGGTTCATTACTGGGAGGATTGTAAATGCTGTATAAATGTAGATGTGTTTTGTTATCCCAAAAATTTAGCTTTATTAATTCACTTTTATCTGTGTTATCAATTTCTTTAACAATTTCAAAGCAGGATTTAATATTAAGTTGGTCATTTGTTAGATTTGCTTCCTGTATGAAAAATATATCGATATTATAGTCAAATACAATTTTATTCATTTCTACTCTTTTTGTTTGTGTGAGACCACCCGCATTCCATTGTAGAAGTCTGATGTTAGATCTTCTATTAATATATTGTATTGGTTCTCGAGAAGTAGTCCCCGCCCGGAGATCCGAATGGGGGACTACTTTAACTCCGGAACATTTTACCCCTCGAGTCATATTGCATAAATATTGAAAAGACTTAGCAATAAATGTAACCGCTTTTTAGAGAGCACCATATTTTTATGTTTTGGCGGTCACATCGCTCTCTCACAACCCCCAGAATGTCTGGAGGACCACACCTGTCGTTGGTTTACGGGTCTCACCGACCTGACCGGGAGAATTATCAAAATAAATTCACCGACCATATCCTCCGATTACCAATCAGAGGACGTATACATGCCATAACAGGTCAGCATGTTAGGGGTTAAGGTTTTATAGAGAAATTAGAGAAATGGAGAGGTTGGAAAAATAAAGACTCCCTTGCCTTCGGGAACCCTAATAGCATCGGGGTCGGAAGAGAACAAGAGTTGACCAAGGTAAGGTCAGATAGAAAAGTTACAGTGAGGAGCAAAACACCAGTAAGTGGAAGTAATGTTCTGCTCAGCTTGGGTACCTTGTGGTCGCTATTCACATATCCCCTAGACGGAGACCCCTGAGTACGCTTCTAAAACATAGAACTCCAAGATACATTGAATTTTTAAAATTGTGTCTGCAGTCACTGTGGTTACCTGTCTCTAATGCAAATTTTGAAAGATTTTATCTAGATTTAATTTAATTGTGACCGACAGACGTCTTGGAATCCAGAAAAGAATATTAAAACGTGTGC
Organism: Tenodera sinensis; assembly: GCA_030765045.1. Taxonomy (NCBI): domain Eukaryota; kingdom Metazoa; phylum Arthropoda; class Insecta; order Mantodea; family Mantidae; genus Tenodera; species Tenodera sinensis. The sequence continues at coordinate 249,005,448 of CM060962.1, forward strand.
AATGCTTCAGTTTGGAGATGCTTAGTAATTACTAATATTGTAAGGTGAAGAAGTCAAGTCATAGTGTTTAAAATAATTTAAATTTGTTTTACATGGTAATCTATTCATAGCATTGTAAATATATTAATAATTTCAATTTAGCCGTTACAAAGATATCAGTATAGTAATACGAATACAGATAATTCCTACAGTTTCCATCAATCTCCATCAAAAGCATAAAACAATCTCTGCTTTCACCAATATTAAAAGACATAAGTGAATCTTTAATCTCCATAAATACGTGCCTCTGAATGTCGGCAATTATCTATACCTTTGGAACATTAAATGGAAGAAAATATAAATGTAAAAGTATCATTATGACAGTGCAACAATTCATGTGTTGTAATTACTTCGGAAAGAATTATTTGAGTAATGAAATCAATATGCATAAATATAAGAATCATTTATATTTAATATTAAAAGTGTAGGGAGGATAGATAGAGATCGCTTCTCCAACATTACAGGAACTATTAAGTGTGTAGGATGATTTCATAGAGTGCTCCGCGGGAAATGGAATACAAACGCATTACGTAAAAAGATGCTAGATTTTTTTTTCTTAGCGTCGTAGCATCCGGAGAGAGAAGACATGTTTTGTGACATGTGCAAATGTAGATGCTAAAAGTGATTTAAAATAACTAATAACGCAAAATTAAATTTAAATTATTTTGTTGTTTAACGACGCTGTCAATTGCCAGGATCACATCAGCGTCGCCGGTGTGCCGGAATTTTGTCCCACAGGAGTTCTTTTACATGCCAGTAAATCTACTGACATGGAGCTGTCGTTTTTAAGCACACTTAAAAACCATCGGACTGGGCCGGGTTTGAACCCGCGACCTTGGGATCAGTAGACCAGCGTCTAACCAACTGAGCCACCCAGACCGACAACTAATAACGAGAAGAAACTATTAAGGAAGTAGGTTCATGTGCAACGAAAGTTAATTAAAGTGTTATGCGTGTAATATTCAACGAGAAAGGTGCAAATAAAAGTGTTATATAAAAGTTATATCTTGTGTCTGCATTATTTCACCCTGTACCACGATCCAAGATAGTAAAAGAGTCTCAAAGCTCAGCTCATTCATCCATTTTATTAAAAAAACAGCACTAGTACGAAGGAAATTAATGGCTTATTTTCTTTTTGACCCTGGCTGAGTTGAGACCCACAATAGTATAGTGCCCATCCTTTGGTGACCCTTCCGATAACTTGGAATCAGAAGATCCTCTGTGGCTTGTGGAGTTAGACTAAGCTTTCCTAGAGGAGGTGTGACTGCCCTAGGTTTAGCTCCAGAATGATTTCTATCCACTGGCTGGCTAGCGCTAGTAGACAGCTAGGGAGATGGCATCTGCATGATGGAAAATGTAGTTTCTGCTGCAGATTTGTATGACACAATGGAGGGATATTCACTGCCAGTCTGTGTCAAAGCATGTGGCATGGGCATGTGCTGTAGGCCCCAAGTGTTAACAGTGGCGAGTAGCTAACATGTAGCTTGTGGTGTTAGCAGGTTTGAGTAGCTAAAAGCATCAGTACACTTCTCCAAAGGTGAGCTACTCCTTAATACGCAACTCCTGGATGCCCTTTCGTCCAAAACCTTTGGACATTGATGCCAGCTAGAGGGATGACTCCCTACACAGTTCACGCAGCATAGATCCCAAATACAGGTCGTGTCCTCATGTGCTGGTAAGCCACAACACTCCCAGATGGCGGGATGGCTGCACGAGCTCCTGGTATGTCTGAACCGCTGGCACTGAATACAGCGCATGGAACGACATATGACCATACTGCGGCAGTTTTGTATCCACAGTAGATGTATTGCAATAACAGAGTACCCTTGAAGGTGAGAAGCACTCTACGTAAGGGGTACTCTGTGCCATCCTGCTTGCAAGTGAGATGGTACACCTGACACATTTGCTGGTCTGAGAGGCTGGCATGGATTTCCTCATTTTCAGACTGTCCAATCTGGAGGTGGTGACAACTCCCCTACAAGATAATTGTTATTTTATGCCAGCCCACTTACTGCTGGTTTTCTTGAACACACAAGCCTTGTGTGGGCAATGTTTGAGGCAGAACTGAATTCCACAACTGATTTGTATTTTCCTGGTAGACCACTAGAGTATCTCACATGTGAATGAGTCCCCAAAGGCGACTTACAATCATAAGTACTTTATGTTCTAGATTTAAATAACAATTACCATTCAAAGACAGTGAGTGGCTTGGTATCCAGGATGTGCCAAACCCATATGTACCTTAGTAGTCCCCTGGTAGGTATATATTGTAACATCTTCTCAAGTAAATGTTTATTATTTTGCATTCTAGTTGATGTACACATATACAGAAATGATGAGTTGTAAACAGTTTGATAAAACTGTGGGCAATTGTTCCATGCATGCAAAAGCAAATTTGTCTACTATTTCTAGAAAAGTTAGCTTTGATATCAACAAAATTAAAAAAAAGTTAGATTACGTTGTAGCACTTGGCATTATTGTAAATGTTTATTATTTTGCGTTCTAGTTGATGTACACATATACAGAAATGATGAGCTGTAAACAGTTTGATAAAACTGTGGGCATTTATTCCATGTATGTAAAAGGAAATTTAGGTTGTGACAATGCTTGAAACATATTGTATATGTCCATAGGCAAATAAATTTACTATTGCCATTGCTACTACTACTACTACTACTACTACTACTACTACTACTACTACTACTACTACTACTACTACTACTACTACTACTACTACTACTACTACTACTACTACTACTACTACTACTACTACTACTACTACTACTACTACTACTACTACTACTACTACTACTACTACTACTACTACTACTACTACTACTACTACTACTACTACTACTACTACTACTACTACTACTACTACTACTACTACTACTACTACTACTACTACTACTACTACTACTACTACTACTACTACTACTACTACTACTACTACTACTACTACTACTACTACTACTACTACTACTACTACTACTACTACTACTACTACTACTACTACTACTACTACTACTACTACTACTACTACTACTACTACTACTACTACTACTACTACTACTACTACTACTACTACTACTACTACTACTACTACTACTACTACTACTACTACTACTACTACTACTACTACTACTACTACTACTACTACTACTACTACTACTACTACTACTACTACTACTACTACTACTACTACTACTACTACTACTACTACTACTACTACTACTACTACTACTACTACTACTACTACTACTACTACTACTACTACTACTACTACTACTACTACTACTACTACTACTACTACTACTACTACTACTACTACTACTACTACTACTACTACTACTACTACTACTACTACTACTACTACTACTACTACTACTACTACTACTACTACTACTACTACTACTACTACTACTACTACTACTACTACTACTACTACTACTACTACTACTACTACTACTACTACTACTACTACTACTACTACTACTACTACTACTACTACTACTACTACTACTACTACTACTACTACTACTACTACTACTACTACTACTACTACTACTACTACTACTACTACTACTACTACTACTACTACTACTACTACTACTACTACTACTACTACTACTACTACTACTACTACTACTACTACTACTACTACTACTACTACTACTACTACTACTACTACTACTACTACTACTACTACTACTACTACTACTACTACTACTACTACTACTACTACTACTACTACTACTACTACTACTACTACTACTACTACTACTACTACTACTACTACTACTACTACTACTACTACTACTACTACTACTACTACTACTACTACTACTACTACTACTACTACTACTACTACTACTACTACTACTACTACTACTACTACTACTACTACTACTACTACTACTACTACTACTACTACTACTACTACTACTACTACTACTACTACTACTACTACTACTACTACTACTACTACTACTACTACTACTACTACTACTACTACTACTACTACTACTACTACTACTACTACTACTACTACTACTACTACTACTACTACTACTACTACTACTACTACTACTACTACTACTACTACTACTACTACTACTACTACTACTACTACTACTACTACTACTACTACTACTACTACTACTACTACTACTACTACTACTACTACTACTACTACTACTACTACTACTACTACTACTACTACTACTACTACTACTACTACTACTACTACTACTACTACTACTACTACTACTACTACTACTACTACTACTACTACTACTACTACTACTACTACTACTACTACTACTACTACTACTACTACTACTACTACTACTACTACTACTACTACTACTACTACTACTACTACTACTACTACTACTACTACTACTACTACTACTACTACTACTACTACTACTACTACTACTACTACTACTACTACTACTACTACTACTACTACTACTACTACTACTACTACTACTACTACTACTACTACTACTACTACTACTACTACTACTACTACTACTACTACTACTACTACTACTACTACTACTACTACTACTACTACTACTACTACTACTACTACTACTACTACTACTACTACTACTACTACTACTACTACTACTACTACTACTACTACTACTACTACTACTACTACTACTACTACTACTACTACTACTACTACTACTACTACTACTACTACTACTACTACTACTACTACTACTACTACTACTACTACTACTACTACTACTACTACTACTACTACTACTACTACTACTACTACTACTACTACTACTACTACTACTACTACTACTACTACTACTACTACTACTACTACTACTACTACTACTACTACTACTACTACTACTACTACTACTACTACTACTACTACTACTACTACTACTACTACTACTACTACTACTACTACTACTACTACTACTACTACTACTACTACTACTACTACTACTACTACTACTACTACTACTACTACTACTACTACTACTACTACTACTACTACTACTACTACTACTACTACTACTACTACTACTACTACTACTACTACTACTACTACTACTACTACTACTACTACTACTACTACTACTACTACTACTACTACTACTACTACTACTACTACTACTACTACTACTACTACTACTACTACTACTACTACTACTACTACTACTACTACTACTACTACTACTACTACTACTACTACTACTACTACTACTACTACTACTACTACTACTACTACTACTACTACTACTACTACTACTACTACTACTACTACTACTACTACTACTACTACTACTACTACTACTACTACTACTACTACTACTACTACTACTACTACTACTACTACTACTACTACTACTACTACTACTACTACTACTACTACTACTACTACTACTACTACTACTACTACTACTACTACTACTACTACTACTACTACTACTACTACTACTACTACTACTACTACTACTACTACTACTACTACTACTACTACTACTACTACTACTACTACTACTACTACTACTACTACTACTACTACTACTACTACTACTACTACTACTACTACTACTACTACTACTACTACTACTACTACTACTACTACTACTACTACTACTACTACTACTACTACTACTACTACTACTACTACTACTACTACTACTACTACTACTACTACTACTACTACTACTACTACTACTACTACTACTACTACTACTACTACTACTACTACTACTACTACTACTACTACTACTACTACTACTACTACTACTACTACTACTACTACTACTACTACTACTACTACTACTACTACTACTACTACTACTACTACTACTACTACTACTACTACTACTACTACTACTACTACTACTACTACTACTACTACTACTACTACTACTACTACTACTACTACTACTACTACTACTACTACTACTACTACTACTACTACTACTACTACTACTACTACTACTACTACTACTACTACTACTACTACTACTACTACTACTACTACTACTACTACTACTACTACTACTACTACTACTACTACTACTACTACTACTACTACTACTACTACTACTACTACTACTACTACTACTACTACTACTACTACTACTACTACTACTACTACTACTACTACTACTACTACTACTACTACTACTACTACTACTACTACTACTACTACTACTACTACTACTACTACTACTACTACTACTACTACTACTACTACTACTACTACTACTACTACTACTACTACTACTACTACTACTACTACTACTACTACTACTACTACTACTACTACTACTACTACTACTACTACTACTACTACTACTACTACTACTACTACTACTACTACTACTACTACTACTACTACTACTACTACTACTACTACTACTACTACTACTACTACTACTACTACTACTACTACTACTACTACTACTACTACTACTACTACTACTACTACTACTACTACTACTACTACTACTACTACTACTACTACTACTACTACTACTACTACTACTACTACTACTACTACTACTACTACTACTACTACTACTACTACTACTACTACTACTACTACTACTACTACTACTACTACTACTACTACTACTACTACTACTACTACTACTACTACTACTACTACTACTACTACTACTACTACTACTACTACTACTACTACTACTACTACTACTACTACTACTACTACTACTACTACTACTACTACTACTACTACTACTACTACTACTACTACTACTACTACTACTACTACTACTACTACTACTACTACTACTACTACTACTACTACTACTACTACTACTACTACTACTACTACTACTACTACTACTACTACTACTACTACTACTACTACTACTACTACTACTACTACTACTACTACTACTACTACTACTACTACTACTACTACTACTACTACTACTACTACTACTACTACTACTACTACTACTACTACTACTACTACTACTACTACTACTACTACTACTACTACTACTACTACTACTACTACTACTACTACTACTACTACTACTACTACTACTACTACTACTACTACTACTACTACTACTACTACTACTACTACTACTACTACTACTACTACTACTACTACTACTACTACTACTACTACTACTACTACTACTACTACTACTACTACTACTACTACTACTACTACTACTACTACTACTACTACTACTACTACTACTACTACTACTACTACTACTACTACTACTACTACTACTACTACTACTACTACTACTACTACTACTACTACTACTACTACTACTACTACTACTACTACTACTACTACTACTACTACTACTACTACTACTACTACTACTACTACTACTACTACTACTACTACTACTACTACTACTACTACTACTACTACTACTACTACTACTACTACTACTACTACTACTACTACTACTACTACTACTACTACTACTACTACTACTACTACTACTACTACTACTACTACTACTACTACTACTACTACTACTACTACTACTACTACTACTACTACTACTACTACTACTACTACTACTACTACTACTACTACTACTACTACTACTACTACTACTACTACTACTACTACTACTACTACTACTACTACTACTACTACTACTACTACTACTACTACTACTACTACTACTACTACTACTACTACTACTACTACTACTACTACTACTACTACTACTACTACTACTACTACTACTACTACTACTACTACTACTACTACTACTACTACTACTACTACTACTACTACTACTACTACTACTACTACTACTACTACTACTACTACTACTACTACTACTACTACTACTACTACTACTACTACTACTACTACTACTACTACTACTACTACTACTACTACTACTACTACTACTACTACTACTACTACTACTACTACTACTACTACTACTACTACTACTACTACTACTACTACTACTACTACTACTACTACTACTACTACTACTACTACTACTACTACTACTACTACTACTACTACTACTACTACTACTACTACTACTACTACTACTACTACTACTACTACTACTACTACTACTACTACTACTACTACTACTACTACTACTACTACTACTACTACTACTACTACTACTACTACTACTACTACTACTACTACTACTACTACTACTACTACTACTACTACTACTACTACTACTACTACTACTACTACTACTACTACTACTACTACTACTACTACTACTACTACTACTACTACTACTACTACTACTACTACTACTACTACTACTACTACTACTACTACTACTACTACTACTACTACTACTACTACTACTACTACTACTACTACTACTACTACTACTACTACTACTACTACTACTACTACTACTACTACTACTACTACTACTACTACTACTACTACTACTACTACTACTACTACTACTACTACTACTACTACTACTACTACTACTACTACTACTACTACTACTACTACTACTACTACTACTACTACTACTACTACTACTACTACTACTACTACTACTACTACTACTACTACTACTACTACTACTACTACTACTACTACTACTACTACTACTACTACTACTACTACTACTACTACTACTACTACTACTACTACTACTACTACTACTACTACTACTACTACTACTACTACTACTACTACTACTACTACTACTACTACTACTACTACTACTACTACTACTACTACTACTACTACTACTACTACTACTACTACTACTACTACTACTACTACTACTACTACTACTACTACTACTACTACTACTACTACTACTACTACTACTACTACTACTACTACTACTACTACTACTACTACTACTACTACTACTACTACTACTACTACTACTACTACTACTACTACTACTACTACTACTACTACTACTACTACTACTACTACTACTACTACTACTACTACTACTACTACTACTACTACTACTACTACTACTACTACTACTACTACTACTACTACTACTACTACTACTACTACTACTACTACTACTACTACTACTACTACTACTACTACTACTACTACTACTACTACTACTACTACTACTACTACTACTACTACTACTACTACTACTACTACTACTACTACTACTACTACTACTACTACTACTACTACTACTACTACTACTACTACTACTACTACTACTACTACTACTACTACTACTACTACTACTACTACTACTACTACTACTACTACTACTACTACTACTACTACTACTACTACTACTACTACTACTACTACTACTACTACTACTACTACTACTACTACTACTACTACTACTACTACTACTACTACTACTACTACTACTACTACTACTACTACTACTACTACTACTACTACTACTACTACTACTACTACTACTACTACTACTACTACTACTACTACTACTACTACTACTACTACTACTACTACTACTACTACTACTACTACTACTACTACTACTACTACTACTACTACTACTACTACTACTACTACTACTACTACTACTACTACTACTACTACTACTACTACTACTACTACTACTACTACTACTACTACTACTACTAC